>OX377619.1:177080988-177680988 GCA_947397865.1 Polietes domitor
TATAGGACTTCTAATAAAATATCAAAGAATTCGCTAATTCCTAAATTGACTATTAAAAAATTCCTACAAATTTTCTTGCTCAACTCAAAGTAGCTAGTGTAGTAGCAGTGCAACTTATAGATCAAGAGCAAAAACCTAAACACCTGCTTCGTTCACAACATTTTTTTTTTTTGTTTGGTACCACTGTGCTTAGGTGGACAAGAAATCAAGAGGAAAAGGCAAAACGTACAACACAACAGACAACTAAGTGAAGATAAGAGATGAATGAAGTGTTTACAATACGAAACAAATACACAAGAAGAGACAGAAACACCCTCGCACACACACACATACATCCAGCCATAGAGCAGAGAATGAGGAAAACTAAAGGAAAATAGAAAAAGTATTTAATTGTGTTGGAAAATATATTGTTTGAAGATATTTAAGGAATTTAGGCTAAGATATTAGGTAATTGAGGAGAAACGAAGACAAACACTTGCAGAAAGCACACACATACACTTGCAAGCAACACAAAGCACTAACACTTGTATGGCATGACCGACCACCTGCCCACACAACCTGACAGACATTTATTTAAGCCTGAAAGTAGGCAACATAAACATGAGTGCTTAGAGTAGTAGTACGAGAAGAGGAAGACAACGCACACACACACACACCACCACACACACAGTGCCAAGATAAGGTCACATCGTGTGGAAGTTGATGTGTTTCTTTCTTGTGGGGCAGTTAAATATTTGTTTGTAAGTAAATGAGAATTGATGTTTGAAATGTGAAACGCACACACTCACGCACACGACTGTAATTGCCATTTGGTATGACTTTTTTGCCCTGTCTCACAAGGCTAGGTGGGATGGGTGGGGTGAAGTACCTACAAATCTCCATAACTTCATGTCAAGTGTTGCTCTCTGGTTTGGCTTAAGAGCCACCAAAAGGACACGAAAGTGTGTTTGTTGGAGGAGAAGGTGGAGGTGGAGAAGGTGGGCTCACTGAAAGTAAAAGTAATTATAATGACTTAATAAATAAATTGAAATTCCAGGTAATCGTGAATTAAGGCGAAACAAATAAATATCTATTAAAGTTTTTCCAAATATCCGTTCTGGTTTAGAGAGCTGCCGTAGCACGCCCGCCGCCTCCTGCGTTGCGAACGATGAAAGCACGTTCACGTTGTCGTAAGACCGGACCGCACCGACCGGAAACGGACAAAACGGCACAATACGAAACACATATATTTGTAGAGATTTTGTTTTTGGAAAGCAAATAGAACGAAATTCGGTGAAAATTATGTGAGATGCTCAGCAAAGAGGGGCAGTCTACATCGTGATGGGATCAATATCAATATATTTTGGAATATGTGAGTTATAGAGTAATAACAGTGTAGCTCTGAGGACAAAATGTGGATCCAGGACAAATAAAGGGTCATTTGTTAGCTATTATCTTTTTGGCAACAACTGTATATATAAATGGATATATTTATCTATAAATGGAAACATTTTTATACCCTCCACCTCCAGGATGGGGGTATACTAACTTTGTCATTCCGTTTGACCTGAGACCATATAAAGTATATATTCTTGATCGTCATAAAATTCTAAGACGATCTAGCCATGTCCGTCCGTCCGTCTGTTGAAAGCACGCTAGCTTCAAAACGAAAGGATCTAGGACATCCAAATTTCCCACAAATGCGTCCCATAGTCGTAGATCGGTTGGGATTGAAACGGGGCGAAATCAGGGCACAGGGAAAAATTTTTCCCTCATAAGGACTAAAAATACCCATAATAATCCCTAATATTTTAGCGTATTTAAGCATGTTTTTTGAATATGTCTGTTTATATTTGCTTGATATTTGGTATGCGCATTCCCCTTATAGCAAAAACGTGCACCATAAAGTGATTCTAATTTGTAGAGGGTGAAATGGGGCAAAAAAGGGATAAAAATGGTACATATTAAACAACAACAGCTTGAAACACGAAATTCGCTGTGTACATTCCTCTAATTGAGTAGATACATAATATAAAAGTATTTTTTTCAAATTAGTACTTTAAAGGGGTAAAATGGGAATAGAGGGATAAAAGTGATACCAACCAAACGGCTACGCCTAGAATAATGAAATTCGGTGTATACATTCCTCTGATTGCATAGACAAGTAAAATATACGGATTTTTCAAAATTCGTACTTTTTGGGGTTAAAATAAAAAAGGGGATAAAAATAGTTCCAATCAAATGACCGCAGCTAGAGTCATGAAATTCGGAGAATACATTCCTCTGACTGTGTATACACGGAAAATAAACTGATTTTTCAAAATTCGTACTTTTTGGGGTCAAAATAGAAAAAGGGGATAAAAATAGTACCAACCAAATGACCGCAGCTAGAGTCATGAAATTCGGAGTATACATTCCTCTGACTGCGTAGACACGGAGTCATGAAATTCGAAGTATACATTCCTTTGACTACGTAGACATGAAAAATAAAAGGTTTTTTTTCCAAATTCGTACTTTCAAGGGATACAATGGGTACGGAGGGATAAAAATGGTATCAACCAAACGGCTACACCTGGAATAATGAAATTCGGTGTATACATTCCTCTGATTGCGTAGACACTTAAAATAAACAGGTTTTTCCAAATTCGTACTTTTTGGGGTTAAAATGGAAAAAGGGGATACAAATAGTACCAACCAAATGACCGCAGCTAGAGTCATGAAATTCGGAGTATACATTCCTCTGACTGCGTAGACAAGGAAAATAAACGGATTTTGCGAAATTCGTACTTTCAAGGAATAAAATGGTACAGATGGATAAAAATAGTACCAACTAAACGACTACAGCTAGAATGATGAAATTCTAATTGCCTAGAAACGTCAAGGGGGTAAAAATGGTACCAACCAAATGGTCGCAGCTGGAATTATGGAATTCGGTGTATACATTCCTCTGACTGCATATACACGCAAAATAAAAAGTTTTTTTTTCCAAATTCGTACCTTTTCTATTACGGCAAAAATTGGTTGAAACATGAAGTTAGATTATTTTGCACTATGTACGTCTGATAATGGTTTTCAAAATTTGTACTTTTGGAATTAAAATAGAATGGAAATACAACCAACTGTAGCACCCACTATCTAACAATATTTATGGCATTTAAGCTTTTTGAAAATATTAATATAAGAATATTTATTTTTTGATTTTAAATAAATAATGGTTTGAAATAATTAAAATATTATATTTATATATAAAATTATTTTTCCACTATTTGTATTTGTTTTGGTTTGGCTATATTAAAAAATTTATATTTTCCTGTAATATTACTGCACTTCTACGAAAACCTACAATCTCTGTGGAATGCAATCCATGGTGGAGGGTATATAAAGTTCGGCCCGGCCGAACTTAACGCCGTTTTTACTTGTGTTGCTTTAATTTTTCGGTATAAAAATGGGATATAAAATGCATGGACTTCATAAATGCATCAATAAACCTGAAAGTGGCGGTCAGTGTAATTAATATTATTTTCTAAATTAAAAAGCATCAAGAAAAATAGAAAAAAGTGACTGTTAAATCTCGGCACTTACGAACGAAATGAGTCATTCAAAAAGAAAATCGATGCATACATTTTACTGGATAAGATCTGTTGAACAACTTTTTCAAAAATAATGCAAGAACGATGATAGCTATACTCATGGAAATATGAATAATAATAATGAGAATAATGCTAATACTAGGTAACAAAAAAAAAAAAACAATTTTGTGCCCGAGATCTAAAAAATATTTTTTGCTTGCATTGACTTATATTGAGTCATAAAATCAACACAAACAATTAAGGAAAGACTAAAGTCGGGCGGGGCCGACTATATGACACACTCCACTTTCTATCCGAATACAATTCAACTCGGTAAAAAGTAAAAACGGGAAGAATTTTTTAATGTTTCCTAATCATTGGCTAATATGACCTGGTCCAATTTGTCAAATCGAAAAGAATATTTGTATCGGGGCTATATTCAAAGTTGGAATAAAGTGATTAACTTTCCAAATAAGTTCTTCCAGTTCAAATATAACGTGTTATGCCTACTTCAAAGAAATTCGATGAAAATTAGTGTTTCTGGGGCGGAAAAGGTCTATCTGGGAGCGAAATTTGTATGGGAGCTATATATAAATCTGAACCGATCTGACCCATTTTTACCATAGGTGTTTCTAGTTGAACTATAACATGTTTTGCCAATTTTGAAGACAATCTGATACAATATGTGGTTTTTAGAGCGGAAAAAAAATCGTGAGCGAAATTTGTATGGGAGCTATATATAAATCTGAACCGATCTGACTTATTTTCATCATGGGCGTTTCTAGTTGAAATATAAGACAGTATGCCAAATTTGAAGACAATCTGATACAATATGCGGTTTCTAGAACGGAAAAAATCAAATCGGGAGCGAAATTTGTACGGGAACTACTTATAAATCTGATCCGATCTGACCCATTTTTACCACAGGTATTTCTAGTTGAAAAATAAGATGTTTTGCCTAATCTGAAGACAATCTGATACAATTTTTGGTTTCAAGAGCGGAAACAATCAAATCGTGAGCGAAATTTGTATGGGAGCTATATATAAATCTGAACCGATCTGACCCATTTTCATCATGGTAACAAAAGGAACAAAATCCAAAATTTGAGAAAATATATTTTTTAGAAAATAAATCTTTTTGCTGACACGAAAAACCCATAAAAATAGTAAAAAAATCGAAAGAGCGCCCCGGTAGTCGAGTTGGTAGCGTGCTCGGCTATCAGCGTGGGGGTCGTGGGTTCGATTCCCACCTAAGGCTCTGGTCTGTCGCTGCAATAACTAGCTACAATGGTCTTAGTCACCCCGGCTCAATCCCTGGACCCAAAATTAGAATATAAATTTACTTTGTATTGTAATTCATAATAAATAAATAAATAAAATCGAAAAATATTATTTTGTTATATCTTAATCGTTAACATTCTAACGCAGAAAGCAACGTTTTGAAGCAAAATAAATACAATTTGTACTTGTACTTATGTTGTTTACAAAAGTTGTCTAGCAAAATTTTATGTTTATCAAGGAATTTTTGAGGAAATACCTTTGGAGACCTTTGGAGAATAGGTCTTTTAATTTCGTGCATGTACTTGTGGTGTTTACGAAAGTTGTCTAGAAAAAATGTATATTGATCAACCTACTACGCCCACAGGCGTATATATTTCTTATAGGTCAAGTTTATTCTTACTTTTAGTCCAGTAAGGACACAACTAACACACTTTATGACAGAACATTGTATATTACAGCAAAATTTGTATGAAGAAATATTCCAAAATGTTTACTAAGAGGCTTAAAACACTGCGAATACTATTCAATTCATATTAAAAATTTTCTTAGAAACGAAAATTTACCTCTTTAGAAAATTCAACAGAATGGCTCAATTAGTTAAGTTTCCGGGAGATCTTCATGTATTTGTTCTCCAAATTGTTCATTCGTCTCCGCCATCTAAGTTACGAAAATATACAATATCCCCAGTAATCCGTTTTCGAGATCCAAATCTAAGCACCGTCCAATCAATTGTTGCATGCATGCAGCATTAGTACCAACTGCTGCAGCATGCATGTTGCACTCATTTATATTTCAACAGGGATTTGCTCGCTTTTTTGGCCAGCAGTTAACAAAAGTCTGCGCTTCGCTACGATACCAAAGAATTTCTAATGCATTTGCAAATATGTCCAACCCCCCCCCCCCTCTTTCAAAATACACTTTGCAATTTAACAAAGTCTTTATATGGTCTACAATGAATTCATACTCGTACCTTGCGCGCCTTGCCTTGTTGGCCTTCGCCATCATCCATCTCAGTAACCAGACTGGCGAACGATTTTATTTTCTATTCTGTCTGTTACTGTGGCAGACGGGGAAACCACAACAAAACACAACACCGGCCTCACTCCAATCAACACCTTCCCCCTGGTCGGGTAGTAAGCGGGTGGCTAATGCTGCCCTTATTGCCTTGGGGTCATTTGAGTTTCAGCTGACTCTCGGTTTGGACTACGGAATGTTGGTGCGGTTTAACAATTGGTTTTGGATTCGTAACACGTCTCTGCCACATAACTTCTCGTTTAAGTTAAAAAATAAATCTTTAAAAAAATAAAGGAACACCGCAAGAACGGAATGCTCCTGCTGCTTGCAGCATGAGGAAGAAGAAGTCAAATAATTGGCTTAAATAAACAATTGTGGAAATAGGAAATGAAACGTAAAGCAAAATTAAGTATTAACAGACAATGGTCTTTTTTTAATGGGAAATCAAGTGGATACCTAAAAATATGTGGCCATTAGATAAAATAACTAAAAGTATGCTTTAAATAAATAACTTTAGTCTGTTGATTGTTATCACGGAAAATATGGTAAATATTTCATATACAACAAGAAGAAAAAGTAGAATAGTGAACATAGGAAATGAAATATTAAGCAAAATTCTAGCAATAAGTTACTCTAAAGCTACACTCAGAAAAATATCATTCCAAAATCTGAGAAAAATCCATACTACAATTTAGTTCAACAATTTCAATTCTCAAAAGTTGGGAAATTAATTAAATATGAGCAAAGTTTCCTTCTTTCAAACCCATAGTAAATATTGCATTTACTAAAAATAGGATAGTAAATTTACTTAAAAACATTTCTTAAAAACAATTCATACTTGTGTAGAAGAATATTTCCAAGGTTTTAAGTAAGAAAAAAATCAGAATTTTTTGTATGGAAAAAAATTCATTTAGAAAATTTTAACTAAAATGTTTTTTTTCTAAAATTAAGTTAATAGCTATATATTGAAATTTATGCCAAGTTCTTCATACATTTAAGTATTAATGAAAAAGAACATGAAATTGTTTAGAAAATTCTTGAATTTTAATCTAAGATGCAATTCTCGTTTGTTTGCAGCGGCTTATTTCTTAAATACTTCAAGTATTGTTCTAAACGACCACTATCTTGCCTTCGCGGCAATCATGGAGCACTAGATCAACTCTTTATGGCAGAGGTATCGTGAAACTTTTGAGAAATATTTCATGTTGTCATTTTTATAACCTCCACCTCCAGGATGGGGGTATACCCCACTTTGTCACTTTGTCATGGCAAATATAGAAAAATATAGATTTTTTTTATTTTCCGTCAAAGTTGAAAAATAGTGAAAAACGGATAGTTTTTAAATAGTGATTTACCAGGAGAAACACAAAGCAAACAGTTATTTTTTTATCATTATACATTTAATAAATACATCAATCAATACAAACAAAAAATAAGGCGATTCGTTACCTATTTTTCGTAATATTACACCTGAAATCGCAACAAATTCACTAAAAATTGTGTGTTTTTTTGAAAACCGAAAGTCGGTCAACTTTGAACGGCTATATCTTCTAAACTAAAAATGTGATATTATTAAGAGTGGCAGATTTGAAATCGTTGAAAAGTTTCCTATAACATGGGTTTATTCAAAACTTCGTCGGCGCTCATGAAAATTTTGATTTTTGCAACCTCGTTTGCTCTACGGGCGCTACTGTGCGCCGTTTTTACTTGTTTGTATTAGTTTTGCAAACTCTGAAGCAAAACCATTTGTTTGGATTTTTAGTTAAATTGAACTTATTTTAAGTTCACTGTTTTCCATGTATCAAGTAAAATTTTCCTCAGTTTAAGTAAATATTTACTAGACTTGAGTAAAAATTTACTTAGGTTTAGAAAAATTTCACCAAAAGTTTACTTAGATTTAGAAAAAATTTACTTGGTTTGAATATAAATTTACTTAGTTTCAGAAAAACTTTGATTACATTTAGTAAAAATTTACTTGGTTTTAGAAAATTTACTTTGAATTAGGGAAATTTCAGCAAAATTTTACTTAGATTTATTAAAAATGAAATTGGTTTGAGGAAAAACTTACTGGAATTTTCCTCAGTTTGAGTAAATATTTTTTTTGGTTTGAGGAAAATTGAACTAGAAGCAAGTTCAAAGCATTTAATATATTAAAGGAAAAGATTGCAGTTGATATGAGGAAATATTGCTTTAGCGCTATACGAAGTTCAATTTTCCTAAATTTTACTTAATTTTGACTCATTATAGGGTTCACTTTTTTCTGAGTGTATGGTCACACTGGGCAAATATTTGACCAAAAACATCAAATATTTGTTTGTCACTGTCTGACCACAACATATATTTTAGCGGTAAAAAAGAAATCGGCAGATTTCACCGTGCGAGAGTACAAAAAACTTTGGGAATTGCTAATATTTTTCTGATATTGGCGCGTAAAACAAGAATATGTATTTGAAATTTGCCGGACACCCCGAAAATCTTGAGTTCCGGTTAAAAAACAAAAAACTTTGACAATGTGTTTGCGCATTATTTTGTTTGGTAACCGAAAAACTTGTAAATTTATTTAAATAACATATTTAGTAAGGAGTAAAACGTAGATTTGTTTCCGCTGCTGTTATTATTACTAATTTTTTACAAAAATACAAGTATTGGTAATTCCTGTTCACATCACTCTCCATTTTAAGAATTGAAGTCCAAAAAAATACATGAAATTCATCAAAACAGATTGCTTTGGTTTGGTTTTAAGGACCAGAATGCTCCTGCATTCTGAACACTCGGAGACCCAGTTGGATTCATTGTGCAAATCCTTTAATTTCCTGAAAGTATAAGGTTATAGGAGAGGGATAGGGAGTGATGGAATTTGGGAAGTAGTAAGTGGTGTTTGGAGATAGATAAGGGAGAGATGAGGAGTGAGGGAAGTATGGGGAGAAAGGTGGAATGGGGGTGTATTTTAATGGTTGACGACTAGGTAAGAGAATTAAGTCGAGAGTCATCCGGTATACTGTTGATGGTATGCCTTTAAGGCTCTCTTTCTTTGTTAGCCTTCATCTGTCTGTGTGGTTACATCTTTGTCCCTAATCAGCCACCCCTGATCCGATTTAGACCTTTTGAGAATCCCAAAAGGTTATAAATGGTGCGGGTTGCAATATCTTCTATGTTACTAATGAAATAACTTCCTAGGTATTTATTTCTGCGTACACATAGCGCTGGACATCTGCAGATTATGTGTTCGATTGATTCTACCTCGTCCTCATCCTCACATAATCGACAGTGATCTTCGATGTCTAACTGTCATCTTGAGATCCTACTCCTAGAGCAGTAGTGCCCTGTGTAGATACCTATCAATGTTCGAATTTCTGCCTTGTTTAGCTCCAATAGAGTTCTGGTTTTGCTCCTATCGATCTTTGGCCATGTGGCCCTGGCGATCCAGCAGGTTGACAAACTATTCCATGCTTCATTCATCTGTGACCATTTCCTTGAATCAATCAGTGTATAGAACGTGCCAATTGGTGGTTTTACTATGTTGTCAGCTCTATCGATTTCCAAGGATGAACCATGTCTAGCCAATTCATCTGCTAGTTCGTTTCCTTTGACATTGATATGTCCGGGAACCCAGCAGAGATGGACGACATGGTTGTTGAGGGCATCTAGTGAGAGTTTACAACTCAGCATTGATTTCATTGCTGCCTGACTATCTATGTAGACGTTTATATCCGTATTCACCGGAATGTTCTCACTCGATAGAAATCTTGCTGCCCTCTCAATTGCCAGTAATTCTGCTTGGAAAATACTACAGTTGTCGTCAAGTCGGAGAGACTTGCGTATCTGTAGTGATTCAATATAGAATCCCGCACCTTGTTCCATCTTTGAGCCATCAGTGTAGACCGACAGCCCCTTGAAGGGCTCTCCATTGTCCCAGTCTGATCTCTTTGGTATAATCATGGTAAGGGTGAGAAGTCCAGAACCGGTACCATGTGGTCTGTACCTCCATTGATGACCGATTCGTGGACACCCAATATGTTTCCTTGACCTATTCTTGCGTGACCATAGACCATTTTTCCAGCAACCTGATTCTTTGAGTCTTATAGCGCTCCTGGCAGCAATCATCTCTGTAAAGTGGTCCAGGGATGGATGATGCAGAATTACATCCAATGCTGCTTATGGAGTGCTTTTTATGGCGTCCGTAATGCTCAGTCCTGCTAGTCTTTGCGTTTTCATTAGCTTTGCCCTTAGTCTATTCACTCTCATTGCACCCCACCATACCAAACATGATTTCGTTCGAAAAATGTTCATTATTTTTAAAATTTACCTTGTCATTTAGCATTTTTCTTTATTAATTCTGCTAAGTATACTTCTAATCATTATCCCCAAAAGTATGCTATGAATTATTGATATCAGTGTTCTACATTTTGAGGACATATTTTAGCTCAAATGTGTCCCTCTTTCAAACCTCTCCATTTCCCCCCTGGAACCTGCTGTAAATTCGTAATGGCAATGTTGTTGAATTGTGGTTTGTGGTGAAGACTGAAATCTGTCGTTTTCTTACTTTTAAAATGTCCTGCTTAGCAATCTTTATGCGAACATTTTCTTAGATTAAAACTAAGCCGTTCCTTTCAAATGGTCTTCCTTCTCCACAACCCCCATCCTCATATCGCCCGAAGGCATTTGCAGCACCTTTAAATTCTTGATGTGAAAATCTTTACAGTTCGCTGTGTGACCCATATTTTTATCGTGCCCTTAAGGTTAAAACCTTTTCATAATCAGCCTAAAACATATACCACTTGATATCTTTTCTGCTGGTTTCCTTTCCTTTCAACAACTGTTCCATCCCTTCCTTTATCCTGCAGACATTTGGCCAGCGAAAAAAAAAGAATTTGTCTGTTTTTTTTTTTCGAACAAATACAAACAAAAAATGACAATATTTGGACGGCTTCTCCCCTCGAATCTTTACTTGTCTTGCCAGGGACGAAGTAAGATTATTATTTCTGCTGCTTCTTCGCCGTTTATTTACTTTAACCTTTTTCCTTGGCCATTTAGCAGAAGTGTTAACAAAAAATGAGATTTTCATTTTTCATTTGGTCGGGGAGGAGGGATAGGGACTGGGTGTGGGATGACGGTTTGGATGGAAACCCTTCTGCCAAAACGAAATATGAAGTGTTTACTAAATGTGGCCATTATCAGTTGGAATAAAAGTTGCACTATGGGGCAGGGGTATGTTAAATAAACATTTGTATATTTGTCGCTTGTTTTTGCCATCATGGAAAGGGGTCCCCCTCCACTGCTGGCATCCCTTTAAGGAAATCGACAAACGAGCGAGAGAGGTCACTTGTACAAATGATATCAGCCACGTCAGCAACAATAACACAAACAACACCGACAATAGCAATAGCAATATTTGTAAAAATATCCTTATAATGGCCGATATATTCAAGGATTTTATGTGAAGTCCCGAAGTTGGTATTAAAAACAGGAAACTCAGTTTGCTGGTCCTGCCTGGAATTGTTTAGTTTGTCTCATACTTTGTGTCCATTTAAGCTGGTTGTCATATTTGTATTGCCTACATTTTTTTGCAAAGGGGGGGGGGGCGGTGAAAGTGTGGGTGAATGGGAGGAAGGGATGACATGAAGTTAGTAATTACTTCTTTTGGATCCTGGAAAATGTAATTAAGACTTATTTTCACATGGCTTAGCATTTGTGTAACAATAAAATAGACTTGCAGAGTAGAGTGTACATAATGGCGAAAGAGGTGAGGGAAATCCTAAAAGTATGCAATACTTTGTAAAATAATAAACATACGCCTAACACAACTACCAAAGAAATAATTTATGCAAGAAAGAAAGTTTAATTTAATTATAATTGGGAAGATTAGCTCAGATATAAAAGAGAGAAATATAAATTTCGTAAAGTAATAATAAGGACATATCGATTAACAACAAATTTATTCACTATAGGTGAGAAAGGTTTGATCCAGGTGCCTGTATTAGCATTTGACTAGAGCTGTATATTACTGATAGTTTGAAATCAAGTCACTGCATTCCAAAAATGTTGGCCTATTTTACTTAAATTTAAGCGATCCACATCAAAGACGCACCAACGACATGTGGGGTAGAATACATATTATTCCAGACTATTATAAATTTATATTTGTATATTTACAATAGAAGTATTTTGATATAATTAGAAAGTTCCCAAACTTCAATTATTTCATCGCGACTTAATTTATTTTAGTTTTTTTCTTCGTTTTATTTTCACAGATCTTCTGATCTGGATGAAAATTAGTATTTGGTTTAGAAAGTTAGACAAAATTATTTAGAAAGAATTTTTAAAACTATGGAAACTCCACTTTTAAATTTTGTATTTTAAGCATATAGAAAAAAATTTCAGCTGAATTGTTAGTTTCTACCGAATATATTTTTTTTATTTTTTGAAAATTAAAAGCAAAAAATAATGAGCATTATTTTTTTAAAAGAAAAAAAATAATGAAATTATTTTTTTTTTTTGAAAAAAAAATAGTAATAAAAGTTATTTCTTGAAAAAAAAAAGAAGCAAATCATGAACATTGTTTTTGAACCAAAAAAAAATGTTTGTAGTTTTCATTTCAGCAGAATTCATTTCAGAAAAATTTACTTTCCACCGAATATTTTTTTTTTATTTTTTGAAAATTAAAAGCAAAAAATAATGAGTATTTAAAAAAAATCATAAAAATAATTTTTTGAAAAAAAAAATAATAATAATAATGAAAGTTATACTTAAAAAATGCAAATTCTTTCTTTCTTGAAATTAAAACTATTTAAAAAAATGAAAACAATTTTTTGGAGAAAAAATAGTGAAATTTATTTTTTGACAAAAGAAAATAATTTTTATTATTTTTGAAAAATAATGTTTGTAGTTTTCATTTCACCAGAATTGCTACTTTCCATCGAATATTTTTTTTTAAATTAAAAGCAAAAAATAATGAGTAAAAAATAATGAGTTTTTGAAAAAAAAAATCATGAAAATTAGTTTTTGAAAAAAAAAATAATGAAAATATTTAAAAAAATAATGAAAGTTATTTTTTGAAAAAAAAAAATCATGAAAATTAGTTTTTGAAAAAAAAATAATAATAATGAAAGTTATACTTAAAAAAATGCAAATTCTTTCTTTCATTAAATTAAAACTTAAAAAAAATGAAAACAATTTTTTGGAGAAAAAATAGTGAAATTTATTTTTTGACAAAAGAAAATAATTTTTATTATTTTTGAAAAATAATGTTTGTAGTTTTCATTTCACCAGAATTGCTACTTTCCATCGAATATTTTTTTTTAAATTAAAAGCAAAAAATAATGAGTAAAAAATAATGAGTTTTTGAAAAAAAAAATCATGAAAATTAGTTTTTGAAAAAAAAAATAATGAAAATATTTAAAAAAATAATGAAAGTTATTTTTTGAAAAAAAAAAATCATGAAAATTAGTTTTTGAAAAAAAAATAATAATAATGAAAGTTATACTTAAAAAAATGCAAATTCTTTCTTTCATTAAATTAAAACTTAAAAAAAATGAAAACAATTTTTTGGAGAAAAAATAGTGAAATTTATTTTTTGACAAAAGAAAATAATTTTTATTATTTTTGAAAAAAAATGTTTGTAGTTTTCATTTCAGCAGAATTGCTACTTTCCACCGAATATTTTTTTTATTTTTTAAAAATTAAAAGCAAAAAATAATGAGCATTAAAAAAAATATGAAAGTTAGTTACTTTTTGAAAAAAAAAGTCATGAAAATTAGTTTTTGAAAAAAAAAATACTAATAATGAAAGTTATACTTAAAAAAATGCAAATTCTTTCTTTCTTTAAATTAAAACTACTTAAAAAAATTAAAACAATTTTTTGGAGAAAAAATAGTGAAATTTATTTTTTGACAAAAGAAAATAATTTTTATTATTTTTGAAAAAAAAAAAATGTTTGTAGTTTTCATTTCAGCAGAATTGCTACTTTCCACCGAATATTTTTTTTATTTTTTAAAAATTAAAAGCAAAAAATAATGAGCATTATTTTTTGAAAAAAAAGTGAAAGTTATGTTTTGAAAAAAAAAAATAATAATAATGAAAAAAAATGAAAGTTACTTTTTGAAAAAAAAAATAATAATAATGAAAGTTATACTAAAAAAATGCAAATTCTTTCTTTCTTTAAATTAAAACTACTTAAAAAAATAAAAATATTTTTTGGAGAAAAAATAGTGAAATTTATTTTTTGACAAAAGAAAATAATTTTTATTATTTTTGAAAAAAAATGTTTGTAGTTTTCATTTATGCAGAATTGCTACTTTCCACCGAATATTTTTTTATTTTTTGAAAATTAAAAACAAAAAATAATGAGCATTAGTTTTTAAAAAAAATAATGAAAATATTTAAAAAAATAATGAAAGTTATTTAAAAAAAATCATGAAAATTATTTTTTGAAAAAAAACATGAAAATTATTAAAATAATTATAATAATAATAAGAATGAAAGTTATATTTTAAAATATATATTTCTCTCTTTCTTTAAACTTAAACTATTTAAAAAAAACTATAAGCAAAAAATAATGAGCATTATTTTTGAAAAAAAAAATGAAAATATTTTTTTGAAAAAAAAAAAAATAATAATGAAAGTTATATTTAAAAAAAAATATTTTTTGAAAAAAAATTTGAAAAATGAAAAACATTTTTGGAGAAAAAAATAGTGAAATTTATTTAAAAAAAAAAGAAAATAATTTTTATTATTTTTGAAAAAAAATGTAGTTTTTGAATTGATCTGGGATATTCTCCTGGAATATAGAATGCAAATTTATTTACAAATAGCATTGTGACATTTATTACATGGCTGCACACTACCAATATCATGATTTCCACCCTGTCAAATGTTTCGTTCAGGTGGCTTCGCAGCGACTTTTCAACAACATACCCAACAACATTAAGTAAATGATTCTCACAAATAAATGAGAAGCACAACTCACTTTCCGAATATACATTTAAAAATTTATTTATTTTAAATAATTGCTTAATTGTGGGTACATTTAGAGGGAATATTTTATTGTTATGACCCTGTGGCGTATGATTGTTATTAATTTATGAAATTTATCATAAAAATGGCTATAAATTATAAATTTTTACGAACTTGGCAAATGATTTTGGTGAATGTGATGTGAAATTCTGCTGAAATTTTTTAATTCCATTTTTAATTTTTCTTAAGTTATACTATTCCTCATTAAAGATAAACATTTGTTATTCAAATGAAAAAAATGTAGATCCATACAAAATATTAATTAAAACCTGTCAATTTCGAATCATTTATACAATATCTCATGTTCACGTTGCTTCTATAGAGGCTAAATACAACTATAGATTATAATTGTATTTAGGTCATGTTTGTTGTACTGATATTTCGTTCAAGGTAGATCGTGTAGATACTTCTTTCAATGGATCACATCGGGATTCGTTGTTAAGGTTTCGTTCTGTTCAGAGTGGGCTTTGTCCAATCCAAAACTCCTAAAAATCCCTATCACAATTTTCATTACTTAATAGTGGAAAACTATGTGACCAAAATTTTGAATTTTTCGAATTTTTCCCTTCCGAAGAATTTACTTTGTCAGATTTACTGCTCTCGAAGGAAGATAATAATAAGTCCTTGACGTAGTTATAATGTAATGTAGTACCAGTTTTTCTCCTTTTTCATTTTCACCCTAAAGGAACGAACGAACTTGGAGATATACTCATATTTTGCGTGTCTACGAAGACAGACAAGTGTAAACCCTGAATTTCATGCTTCTAGCTACAGCCCTTTGCTTGGTCATATAATATCGAAATATATTTTTATTATTCTCAGCTACACAGTCAGAGCAATGTACACACCGAATTTCACTATTCTAATTGCAGTCGTTTGGTTGGTACCTTTTGTCCCCGTTTGTCCAATTACTAATACAACACAAAAAGTCGTGAAACGGATTTGGTCCAAACATACTTAGGGTCACTTATTCAATGCGTTACACTTTTTTCTGTCCCAAATGATATATACCCTCTACTCTGTAGAGTGAGGGTATAAAAATATGTCAAAAGGACATAAAAACATACAAAAATAATTTTCTTTTAAAACGAAAAATACGAAAAGTGGTCAACTTTGGACAACTTTCTAAAATATATCTGATGGTTCTATTTCCAAAATTAATATCTTAAAATATTCCTGGGGTTCTTGTCTAATTTCAAATTTTTACAAATCTAAAATATGTTTACTACACCAAATTCTGAACCACTAAAAAAATTAGTTTTCTCTCACATGCTACGTAAAAGTTAAGTAAAAAACATAAAAACGAAAAATATTTTTTGAAATTGAAATGGGCTAATTTCTAAAATATACCTGATTGCCCAATTTTCAATGTTAATATCTCAAAAGAATTAAAAATTTGTTTGCGCATTATGAATAAATGCTTAAAAATATGTCAAAGGGATATAAAAAGAAAAAAAAAATATATTTTTTAATTTTCTTTTCAAACAACTTTGAGCTAATTTCTAAAATATATCCGCTGGCCCGATTTTCAATATTGGTATGTCAAAACATTTCTTGGGTCCTTGTCTAATTTCAATTTTGTACAGAACTCAAAATTGTTTACTAGAACAAATTCTGAACCACTGTGCACCGTTCCAAAGCTGCAGATCAGTAACATATCCTGTGTATAGTCATCAAATGGGAGCACCAGCTGAGATATCAACTTAATTCTGAGTACCTTTCTTGTCTATTTTAAGTATTCCTTTCAACAGCTGCTCCTTGAGGTATCCCAATCGAACCTTGTCGAGAATTTTGTTTTTGTTCCAGCATTTTTAGTGCTTTAAATTAACTTTAGCGTTTTATAGATGTTCACGTTTTGTTGCGTTTTTTGTTTGTTTGTTCTCTATTCCACAGCTGTGGTGCCACAGTTTGTTGGCGACAATGATCACGTTCTCCAATTACCAAACATTTTATGACCATCACTTAATTCCCTAGGAAACCTAGAGAGGAAAGAAACATTTATACCAACACATAAACACACTCCTTCCACGGCAGTGGCGGCGGCGACGGCGTTCCAGCCTATATATCAAACTATGCATAAAATCATCATCATCATCTCAACTCGGCGGCGGCAGCCTCAAAGTTGGCCTCGGTTGGTGGAATGGAGTGGAGGACGGAGGCGTGATGCGTTGCGTAGCCGGAGACAAAGCCATCGAACGAAACGAAATGTGTCAATTTACGTTAACTAAAGACAATTTGCACGTCAAATAAACGATTCCTATACAACAACGACAACGTGAAGAGCGCCATCGAAATTATACACGTTTTTCATAAAAACAACAAACAATACATGGTCCTTGTGCCTCGTTGTCCTATCATTTCATGGCCCAGAGTGACGCTTCATCAGGGACATTTATGCGAATCACACAAAAATTGTAACCGAGTTGTACGAGTTCGAATACACCTTCCGAAAAAATACCGATGCGTGTCACAAATGACAATTCAGCGATTTTTTGTTTTTGGCCCGAGTGAGTCGTAGGGTAGACTGCCGCCAAAACCGTAAAAACCCGGAAGTAGTTGTAACGTGTTTTTGTGTTCCCGCACAAAAACTAGAGGACCTGATGACACATCATCATCGTGACGAGCACGAGAAGAAGAACAAAAAACGCAATGAAATAGAATGGAATTGTTGTTGTTGTTGCTTGTTGTGGAATGGAATAGTATGGCAGACCTACACATTGATTGGAATTGTTTTCTCAGGGCTCATGTACGTCGGTCTTGGACGAAGGCAATGACACCACGACTACGAGACCTGCTACGTACATACGTACGTGCATGTGACACAAACAACCAAATTAAGTTTTAGTAGTAAAAACAAATCCTAAAAATAGGCCATTTTCTTGACACTGCCAAACACTACTAAAAACGACCCATGGGGGGAGGCCGACCTCATGTGCTCCTCCTCGTATTCTTCATTTTTCGCCATGACAGTAAATAGTGTCATATCATGACAATGTAGTATGTAGTTATTCGCTTGCACGCTCGCTCCACCTAAAGGTGGGTGGAGCGGAGCGGGTTTAGGATAATAAAACGTAAAAACACCATAAATGCAATGAATGCTAAATGTTGCCGACGACGAAACCAACCAACCAACCAACACAACCTGAAAGGAATACAAAATTAGAAAATATTTAGTTTCAGTTTTTCTTTTTGAGAGAATTGAGAAATGAAATTGAATCGAATGAAATGACAACCTTCGCTGACAAAGTCATTTGAACTCACCAAACTACGAAGATCACTTTCCTGTGGCTGAAGTGTAAGTCGAACCATCATAAATTGTAAAATGGTAAAGGTAAAGGTAAAGGTAAAGGTAAAGGTAAAGGTAAAGGTAAAGGTAAAGGTAAAGGTAAAGGTAAAGGTAAAGGTAAAGGTAAAGGTAAAGGTAAAGGTAAAGGTAAAGGTAAAGGTAAAGGTAAAGGTAAAGGTAAAGGTAAAGGTAAAGGTAAAGGTAAAGGTAAAGGTAAAGGTAAAGGTAAAGGTAAAGGTAAAGGTAAAGGTAAAGGTAAAGGTAAAGGTAAAGGTAAAGGTAAAGGTAAAGGTAAAGGTAAAGGTAAAGGTAAAGGTAAAGGTAAAGGTAAAGGTAAAGGTAAAGGTAAAGGTAAAGGTAAAGGTAAAGGTAAAGGTAAAGGTAAAGGTAAAGGTAAAGGTAAAGGTAAAGGTAAAGGTAAAGGTAAAGGTAAAGGTAAAGGTAAAGGTAAAGGTAAAGGTAAAGGTAAAGGTAAAGGTAAAGGTAAAGGTAAAGGTAAAGGTAAAGGTAAAGGTAAAGGTAAAGGTAAAGGTAAAGGTAAAGGTAAAGGTAAAGGTAAAGGTAAAGGTAAAGGTAAAGGTAAAGGTAAAGGTAAAGGTAAAGGTAAAGGTAAAGGTAAAGGTAAAGGTAAAGGTAAAGGTAAAGGTAAAGGTAAAGGTAAAGGTAAAGGTAAAGGTAAAGGTAAAGGTAAAGGTAAAGGTAAAGGTAAAGGTAAAGGTAAAGGTAAAGGTAAAGGTAAAGGTAAAGGTAAAGGTAAAGGTAAAGGTAAAGGTAAAGGTAAAGGTAAAGGTAAAGGTAAAGGTAAAGGTAAAGGTAAAGGTAAAGGTAAAGGTAAAGGTAAAGGTAAAGGTAAAGGTAAAGGTAAAGGTAAAGGTAAAGGTAAAGGTAAAGGTAAAGGTAAAGGTAAAGGTAAAGGTAAAGGTAAAGGTAAAGGTAAAGGTAAAGGTAAAGGTAAAGGTAAAGGTAAAGGTAAAGGTAAAGGTAAAGGTAAAGGTAAAGGTAAAGGTAAAGGTAAAGGTAAAGGTAAAGGTAAAGGTAAAGGTAAAGGTAAAGGTAAAGGTAAAGGTAAAGGTAAAGGTAAAGGTAAAGGTAAAGGTAAAGGTAAAGGTAAAGGTAAAGGTAAAGGTAAAGGTAAAGGTAAAGGTAAAGGTAAAGGTAAAGGTAAAGGTAAAGGTAAAGGTAAAGGTAAAGGTAAAGGTAAAGGTAAAGGTAAAGGTAAAGGTAAAGGTAAAGGTAAAGGTAAAGGTAAAGGTAAAGGTAAAGGTAAGGTAAAGGTAAAGGTAAAGGTAAAGGTAAAGGTAAAGGTAAAGGTAAAGGTAAAGGTAAAGGTAAAGGTAAAGGTAAAGGTAAAGGTAAAGGTAAAGGTAAAGGTAAAGGTAAAGGTAAAGGTAAAGGTAAAGGTAAAGGTAAAGGTAAAGGTAAAGGTAAAGGTAAAGGTAAAGGTAAAGGTAAAGGTAAAGGTAAAGGTAAAGGTAAAGGTAAAGGTAAAGGTAAAGGTAAAGGTAAAGGTAAAGGTAAAGGTAAAGGTAAAGGTAAAGGTAAAGGTAAAGGTAAAGGTAAAGGTAAAGGTAAAGGTAAAGGTAAAGGTAAAGGTAAAGGTAAAGGTAAAGGTAAAGGTAAAGGTAAAGGTAAAGGTAAAGGTAAAGGTAAAGGTAAAGGTAAAGGTAAAGGTAAAGGTAAAGGTAAAGGTAAAGGTAAAGGTAAAGGTAAAGGTAAAGGTAAAGGTAAAGGTAAAGGTAAAGGTAAAGGTAAAGGTAAAGGTAAAGGTAAAGGTAAAGGTAAAGGTAAAGGTAAAGGTAAAGGTAAAGGTAAAGGTAAAGGTAAAGGTAAAGGTAAAGGTAAAGGTAAAGGTAAAGGTAAAGGTCAAAGGTCAAAGGTCAAAGGTCAAAGGTCAAAGGTCAAAGGTCAAAGGTCAAAGGTCAAAGGTCAAAGGTCAAAGGTCAAAGGTCAAAGGTCAAAGGTCAAAGGTCAAAGGTCAAAGGTCAAAGGTCAAAGGTCAAAGGTCAAAGGTCAAAGGTCAAAGGTCAAAGGTCAAAGGTCAAAGGTCAAAGGTCAAAGGTCAAAGGTCAAAGGTCAAAGGTCAAAGGTCAAAGGTCAAAGGTCAAAGGTCAAAGGTCAAAGGTCAAAGGTCAAAGGTCAAAGGTCAAAGGTCAAAGGTCAAAGGTCAAAGGTCAAAGGTCAAAGGTCAAAGGTCAAAGGTCAAAGGTCAAAGGTCAAAGGTCAAAGGTCAAAGGTCAAAGGTCAAAGGTCAAAGGTCAAAGGTCAAAGGTCAAAGGTCAAAGGTCAAAGGTCAAAGGTCAAAGGTCAAAGGTCAAAGGTCAAAGGTCAAAGGTCAAAGGTCAAAGGTCAAAGGTCAAAGGTCAAAGGTCAAAGGTCAAAGGTCAAAGGTCAAAGGTCAAAGGTCAAAGGTCAAAGGTCAAAGGTCAAAGGTCAAAGGTCAAAGGTCAAAGGTCAAAGGTCAAAGGTCAAAGGTCAAAGGTCAAAGGTCAAAGGTCAAAGGTCAAAGGTCAAAGGTCAAAGGTCAAAGGTCAAAGGTCAAAGGTCAAAGGTCAAAGGTCAAAGGTCAAAGGTCAAAGGTCAAAGGTCAAAGGTCAAAGGTCAAAGGTCAAAGGTCAAAGGTCAAAGGTCAAAGGTCAAAGGTCAAAGGTCAAAGGTCGAGCGGATTAAAGGTCAAAGGTCAAACAGATTAAAGGTCAAAGGGATTAGAGGTCAAAGGGATTAAAGGTTAAAGGTCAAGCGGATTAAAGGTCAACGGGATTAAATTTCAAAGGTCAAACGGATTAAAGGTCAAAGGGATTAAAGGTCAAAGTTCAAACGGATTAAAGGTCAAAGGTCAAACGGATTAAAGGTCAAAGGGATTAGAGTTCAAAGGTCAATCGGATTAAAGGTCATAGGGATTAGAGGTCAAAGGTCGAGCGGATTAACGCCAAATGGATTAGAGGTCAACCGGATTAAAGGTCAAAGGTCAAGAGGATTTAATACCAAAGTGATTAAAGTTCAAAGGGATCAAATGTCAGAGGTCAAAGGGATCAAAGATTAGTGTATTTATTGTTAAACGAAAGGGGTTATAAAAAAGCCTTAACGGCATGAAATTCCAAATCCGTACTTTTAATTTGCAGAAGTATGCAAGTGTCTTCTGACACTTCTATGTATTTTCGGCAGCCTACAATCTGCCAGCACTAGTGTTGAATGCACTCCACGGTGGAGGGTGTTTTCGGATTCTGCCCGGTCGAATTTAATGTCCTCTTTATTTATTTTCCTTTTTAAAACAGAAGAGCAAAATTGACTTTTATGCAGAATATTTTTTTGTGGTTGCAGAATAATATGAAATCTGTTGGTTATATTCACATTTCTTCAGAATTATTTACAAAATACTCTTTAATCTGCCTTCTTTAAATTTTAATTTCGGATGTATTAGCTCAAAACTTAAGTGGTAAAATGCTTTCGTTATCTTAATTAATAATACTTATACGCCTGCAGGGAACGTAAAATAAATTTAAGATTTGAGCTGCTAAAAAACTTCTCCTAAAATCTTGCCACTCATAATCCTTTTAATAAAAAACGTTTTCCATTCTCCCCAAGGTTTATACGGTAACCTTTTTTCGCTGGTGAAAGTGGAGAAGAAGGCGAGAAAAAAAAACAATTTAAAACGTGTTACAACAGAAAATTGATATAAAACTTTTGAGACAGATTTGAGCGCTTGCTTGGTTGGTGTCGGAAGGCTGCTGTTCCGATACGTTTTTGGAAATTTAAATTCTTCACACATACGTGCAAGTTTCGTTACGGGTGGAGAGAGAGTGGGCGGGTAGAGGGAGAGGAAAAGGACAGGGACACCAGCAAAGAAACTAACATTTGATATGACATTGATGTCAGGATGATGTGATTTTGTAGAAGATGGTGACGGTGATGATGATGCCGCAGGAGGTAGACTTGTGTGTGTAGGTGAGTGAGTGAGTGTGTGTGTGAGGTAAAGAAAAGTGAAATGAAAATGAGGTGTTAAATCTTGACATTGGAGTGCCCGAAAACGGATAAACAAAACACTAATAAACAGCTTTGCACGACTTATCAAGGATTTTCGCAGCCGAACGTTTCATGTTCGTGTTCAACATGGAAAATGGAAAATGATTTCCTACAACAACAACAAAAAGAAACTTTACACAAGTTTTCTTTAAATTTAAAGGCGAAAGATGTTGACGGGTGTCGCCGGCGCTGATGCTCCATCATCAGCCACCGGAAATTAGCGAAACGAACGAACGAATTGTAACGAACAACGAACGAAAAGTTTTGCGTCTATCATCAGTGTTATGGCACTTTAGTTACCACTTTCAAGGATAATATCTTTTTCAAATTTTGGCCTTCGGGGCATTTGCTTTGCTGCTCTGTTTCGCGTTTGGCGGAATATTCTGATCCTTATGTTTTATTCCATTTGGATCTTTTGTGTTTTTCGTGTATGGCAAGTTGGTTGTTAGCACAATTTGCTTTTGGGAATTAGTTACATTTGCACTTATTTCCGCTGCCACAACACTTGGCCGCCTCCCTGCTCCCACTGTCTGGGCCAGCCAGGACTTTCAACTGAAAATCACTCTGGCATTGTTAATGTCATCCCACAGAGATGTGTATATAGAGAGGGGACGATTTTAAAATGTCTAAATTAGACTTTGAGTTTTATTTGCAAATTCATTCATTCTTTGATTCTAGTTTTTTTTCGTTTCTTTCCTTTTTTTCTCCTATTTCCCCATTGTTGTTTGGCTTGTTCTTCTTCGGCAATATTTGTCAATTGTTGTTTTATTATGATTATTTTTGTTGTCACTTCAAATCACAATGGCAGACGAAGAAAAAAGTTGCTGCCTAACAAAGACAACTCGGTCGTCGTTTCGGTTGTCTAATGTCATTTCCATTTTACGTAACTAACACTTTCCGTACAAAGGAATGAAAGGAACGAATGTCTGAATGAGTGAGTGAATGAATGGAGAAAAAGGAAAAGTTTTATTAGACTTCTTTCGGTTTGTATGTCGTCGTGTGTAATTTGTAGAGAAAGTTAATTTGAAAAGGAACGTAAGGACTGATACTCTCCGCGCCCATGCAAAAGAAGCATTCAGTGGGGGCGGGGGTAGTTAGTTGGTTGGCTGGTGTACAAGTGAAACTTTCAGTTAAAGTTAAACTTTGGCCCCGTAAGTGATAAGTTTAAATTGAAATTTGTTGTTTGTTGTCTTGTGTTTTTTAATAAATTAAAACTTTAAAGTGACTACAGATAGATGTTGGCCAAAAGGATGGTCAAAATCCCACTGTCTACACGGAAATAAATTTTATCTCCACAATTGCTGCAAGGGTTTCCGGACAAATCAGTCTTGTCGAGACAATATCAAAATTGATTAGCAACACTGTGCGACCCCCCAAAAAAACTCTAGGTAAAACAAACATTTGTTTGTGAAATCCCCTCACCCAAATATTGACTTATGTTTTTGTCTACCTTTACACATTTATAAGTCTATAACTAAAAAAATATCAATCGATATTTCTGTTTTCCCCAAATTTAGAAGGAAACCCCTTAGACCTTTCAAACGATATATACGATGATCAATCTGTGTGTATTCGTTCAGTAAACACATTTTGTTTCAATTTTTTCTTAATTTTTCGACTTTGGTAATATTTTTTTAATTTAGTTTGTAAGATAACAACACTACTTTTGAATTTTTTTAAAAAGTACGTTTAGTAGGGAGTAAAACGATATTGTGTTTTTTACAAAACCGTCGGTAATTGACTGAGTTATAGAAGTATTCATTAAAACACAATTTTTTTGCAAAAATACAATTTTGGAACACATTTTCCCCACTTTGGGAATTAGGGTATTTCTGAAAAAAAAACCTTCAAACTTTGTACATTTTTCGTCTCATCATCTCAACCTGAAAATATAAATTCAATTAAAGGAACATATAATGTTTCGATTTTAACTTTCACATAGGAGCAGTAATTTAAGAGCAATTTCCAAAAGTTTATAATAGCCTTTTCAGCTGGACGCCTCGCCAGCTGAGTATTCGATATTCTCAACTCGATAAGAACTAATGAACAAGTTGGTTCCATGTGTTAGGCTTTATAATAATATTAAATGTTTGAAATATCCCTTCTGATTCAATAAATATTTACAATTTTCTACATATATCCAATAATTAATATTAATTATATAATTATTATGGCTTCGAATGAAATAAATGTTTTTCTCAAAGAGTTGTATTATGATTATAATGTATGATTTAAAATTTTCTATATTCTCTTCTGATCTGCGGTGGGTAGTGTAAAAAATACTAAAACTCCAATTTTCGTCTAAGGTATTCTTAGTATGTATAACACCCGTATATATGTTAAATTAAAGGTACTTATAATGACTACAAATATTGTCAATTACAGTTCCACCTAGAAACCGCAATTTAGGAACAGTCGTCAACAATTTGGGAATAAATTACTTAAAAAATCCATTTTTGTTGGCACGAAAAAAATCCGAAAAAGGTATTTTGTATTTTTTAATATCTAACATTCTAAACCAAAAAAAAACAATGATTTCATGTAACAAATCTATGGATAAATGAAGAAGTTATGATACTCTTTGTAGACGCAAATTTTTTCATTGTGTTATCAATCGATTTTTCTGTTGTCCCCGGATTTAAAAAGAAAACCCATACAAATTTCAAATGATATATACGATGCTTATTTAAAATTTCAGAAATCTTTTTTGTATTTGTCCAGCAAACTTATTTTGTTTCAATTTTTACTCCATTTTCCAACTTTGGGAATATTTTTATACCCTCCACCTCCAGAATGGGGGTATATTCACTTTGTCATTCCGTTTGTAACACCTTGAAATATTCATCGGAGACCCCATAAAGTATATATATTCTGGGTCGTGGTAAAATTCTAAGACGATATAGCCATGTCCGTCTGTCCGTCTGTCTGTCTGTCTGTTGAAAGCACGATAGCGGCCGAACGAAATGAGCTAGGAGGTTCAAATTTTTCCTAAATGTGTCTTATGGTTGTAGATCGGTTGGGATTGAAAGTGGACGAAATCGGCCCAGAGGGAACAATTTTTCCCTCACAAGGACTGAAAATACCCCTAATATTTAGAGTATTTCAGCATGTTTTTTGAACATATCAGCTTGTATTTAGTTGATATTTGCAATGCGCATTCCCTCTATAGCATAAAAGGGCCCCATAGAGTGATTTTTATTTGTAGGGGCCGAAATGGGACAAAAAGGGATAAAAATGGTACCTATCAAACGACTACAGATAGAAACACGAAATTTGGCGTGTACATTCCTCTAATAGAGTAGATACATAATATAAAAGTATTTTTTCTAAATTCGTACTTTTAAGGGGTTAAATGGGGATAGAGGTACTAAAAATAGTACCAACCTAACGGCTGCACCTAGAATAATGAAATTTGATATATACATTCCTCTGATTGCGTAGACACGTAAAATAAAAGAACTTTCCAAAATTCGTACTTTTTGGGGTTCAAATGGAAAAAGGGGATAAAAATAGTACCTACCAAATGATAGCAGCTAGAATAATGAAATTCGGAGTATACATTCCTCTGACTGTGTAGACACGAAAAATAAAACGTTTTTTCCAAATTCGTACTTTCAATGGATACAATGGCTACAGGGGATAAAAATAGTACCAACTAAACGAATACAGCAAGAATGATGAAATTCAGTAAGTACGTCCCTCTAATTGTGTAGATACGTAAAATAAAGAGATTTTAGATAGTCGTACTCTTGAGGGGGCAAAATTGGAAATTCATGGAATTCGGTGTATACATTGCTTTGACTGCATAGCCACGTAAAACATTTTTTTCCAAATTCTTACTTTATTTTGTTGCTTTTACGACAAAAAATGGTAGAATCATGAAGTTGTCTTATACTGCGTACGTGAGAGATAAGGTATTTTCAAAATTTATACTTTTGAAATTAAAATAGGATGGAAATACAACCAACCAAACGACTGTAGCTGAAAATACACTCTCTATCGCCCAATATTTAGGGTATTTATAATTGCTCCCTTATATTTACTTTATGAATTGAAGTATTATATCCATTATATATATATAGATAAATATTGGTAGCTTTGGCTTATTAATTAAATTTCTTATTGTCATACAGTTAAAATTTGTTGCGGACATTCCTCTTGTAGCTTGGAAGCACCACAAAGAAAATAAAAGTTTTGGCGGGCGAAATGGGACAAAAAGGGATAAAATTTGGTACGACAACAGCTAAAATCATGAAATTCGGTGTGTACATCCCTATAATTGCATAGACACGTAGAATAGAGGGATTTTTCGAAATTCGTACTTTTAAGTGATATAATTAAAAAGAGGGATAAAAATGGTGAAGTTGAAATAATGAAATTCGGTGTATACATTCTGACTATGAAGACTCGAAAAAGGGTTTTTTTCGAAATTTGTACATTTGGGCGGAATTTGTCTGTATCTGAAAATGCTTCTTTCTAATGGCGACTGACAATCGCCTAATATTTAGGCATGTTCACTTTCACAATTTCAGCATTTTATTTATATATAGTAGTGCACATAAGTATACATTATAGTTTGAAATAGTATATTTGTTTACTGTTACTGTTTTATATTGTGCATAAAAATATCACAATTTTCGTAATATGGTACCGTGCTTCTATGTAAAGTCGACATCCTTTAATCTGCTGGTAATACTGTGGAATGCACTCCGTGGTGGAGGGTATATAAGATTCGGCCCGGTCGAACTTAACGCTTTCTTACTTGTTTCACTTAAGTTTGTAAGGTAACAGTGCTACTTGCCAATTTATATAAAATGGATATTTAGTAGGGAATAAAAAAATAATGTGTTTTTTTATAAATAAATTTTATTAAAACACAATTTTGGCAAAAATACAATTTTCCCCATTTTGGGAATTAGGGTATTTTGGGAAAAAATTAAAATTCTTCCAACTTTGCATCTTTTTCGTCGTTTTTATCTATTTCAAAATTCAATAAAAATACCACTGTGCAAAGTGAGTTATATTCTCAGCTCGATTACAATGAGTAAGTTAGCCTCATGTGTCAGCTATCATAATAATATTAAATGTTTCAAATATACCCGCTGGAACAACAAATATTTACAATTTTCAATATATACCTACTAATTAATATTAATCATACGACATGATGGCTTCCAATGTTCTTCCAGAGTTGTGTTATGATTAATTTCAAATGTGCCCTATTCTCTTCTGATCTGCAGTGGGTAGTGCAAAAAAAGATTTACTAAAATTTTCGCCGGAGACATCTTTAATATTTCTACTCTCATCTTGAAAATATAAATTCAATTAAAGGAACATATGTGCCAGTTAGAATGATAGTGGTCTAAGTCAAAAATCCAAAAAATTGAGATATCCCAATTTTTCTCTTTACTTTGATCATAACTCTAATTTAAGAACTTTTATTTTTGACATTTATGAAAAATGTACCCTTACAATGACATTTCTCATTTTATGCAAACCAAAATTGTATTTCGCGTTAGTTTGAAAGTGATCTAAGTCTCACTATATCCACTAATATTGATGTGTGGCGATGCAAACTAACATGTTTTTTATTTATAATGTACATTTTAGGTGATTCAGATAATTTGAATAATAAAAAAAAGTGATATTATTTGAAAAGTAAATATTTCAATTTCAATATAAAGTTTCTAGACGAACATCCTGTAAATATTTATATATATATAAATTTTATTTTTTGTCTTGTCATTTATTATGGTTTAAGATCAAAGGTTGTGCTGAAGTCTTCAGCGGAACCCAAAATTAGCAAAAATGCAAAGTGAGACCTTTATTGTTGCAACTAAAAGTTGACTGCGCAGTTTCGATGGGCGCTACCCCATCTCGTCAGAACTTTCGCAACGAATGTATGTCTTTGACTTAAATCAGGGTTCATATTAGTACCATCGGTCACATATTTCAAATGAGAAGCGCTGATAAACAAAATATTCCACCGAACTAAGTCGGCACACTAAAAATCGCACTTTGATAAGAACTATTTGTGTGCATTGGGGACAATGGATAATATTTTTAGTGAAATGCAAATGTTCGCCAAAAGTATCTTTAATATTTGTACTCTTATTTTGGGAATATCGGTCCGATCACACTCGCTTATATGTTAAATTATAGGTAATTATGATGACTACAAATCTGGCGAAAAAGAAAAAGGCATTGGCTGGCACGAAAAAAATCCATAAAAAAATATTTTTTCTATTTTATTATAGATGGGATCTTAGCATAGATAACAACGACTACATGTAAGAGATAAGATAAATGTAGTTTTGAGGACAATCATTGTAGACAAAAGAATTAAAAAGATCGTTATTTTTCTATTTTTGTTAACTAGAGTGAAAACTCGCCTTACAAATTTGATAGCCGAATATTTGGTCTTATTTTATAATAGCTGGAATCCTTATGAAGAAACTATTTCATGAAAATTTATGGATAAATGTAAAAGTGAACTATTTTTTGCTTAAATTATTTTAGTTATACATGAAGATGACATTTATCCAAAGATTTTCTTGAAGTAGGCCTTATTTTCTTCTTAAGTAACCCATTATTTTCGAGTTTAGAAAGCCAAAATGCACCAGTAGATATTTTACACAGCCTTCGACTACATTTTTGTTGCATAGTGTTATCAGTTACTTCTTTTTCTTATTTCCCCCACAGATAAAGATTTGATCATTATAAGGTGGCTGATAAATCTGTTGTCTTTTAACAATATATTTTCCAATACAGAACATATTAAAAATTTCCATAATTATATTACTCATACGTCATGACGATCCCACAAATAATATTTTAATAATTAACCCTTTCCGTGGATTTGACACATATATTTGACAATTCGTATAGTTGTTACTTAATTAGCTACATAAACAAATAAGATAACCAGAAGAACTTTTTAAAATATTAAGAATATTTTTAAGAGTCTTAGGACAATCACGTAAAAAATATATATTGTGAATTAAAATTCTTACGTTTGGCAGCTTATCCGTCCTATATATTTCACATTGATTTCAAAAAGTCTATACCTTCTTAACTATAATATTCCCATAAAAATAAATATTTTCCCTTCATCAGAAGGCCGATATTTCTTTATATAAAAATGTATTTTGTTTTACATAAAATTAATTCGACACGGAAAGGGTTAAGCTACGCATGTGTATGACTTTTACATTTTTTTCTTATAATAAAATATTCTAAAGTTTCATAAATCGTTGTACCTATTGAAGATATATTTCCCAGGGCAGCAGATATAGAGGATTAGTTTAATTAAAAATTTCCAGCTGAAATTGGTGCAAAAAATTCTGTCACAAATATTCCCTATTTATTCAGCAATCATATGACAAAATATAATTTGGTGTTCTTCATATGATAGAAAGTTACGCGGATTCTGCTAAAGGTACTTTTCACACAAAAAATAAAACTTTGAACGGCTCTGAAAAGAAACTCAGACTATCTGTTGTAGAAAAATTATGTACTCAACATGTCCTTTCTGAATTGTAGCGCCGCTACTATGTTCGAAAAATGCTGTTGAACAGTGTAACTAAGCTTTATTTTTAAAAAATGATTTGATTTATGCAGAGCTGTTAAATTTCGATTACGATTAGTAATCAATTACATTACTTTTTAAAAAGAATCGTAATGATTATATAATCCACTATTCAACAATTTCTGATTACTAATTGATTACGATTACAAATAATCAAAAAATAATCAGGATTACTTGCGATTACTGAAAAATAGTCAAAAGTAATCAAAAATGAGTTCGACTACTTTAAAAGATTACTTTTGACTATTTTTGATTACTTTTGATTACTTTTATTTTTGTGATTACTTTTGATTATTTTTGATTATTTTTAAAGAAATCTTGTACATTACATTTATTGAAAAAAACTATACAAAGTTAAGATAGGGTGCATCCGCTAAATAATTGAAAATCTGAATTAAGCAAGTAACATAATAAGTAGTCGAACTCATTTTTGATTATTTTTCAGTAATCGCAAGTAATCCTGATTATTTTTTTATTACTTGTAATCGTAATCAATTACTAATCGTATAAAACTGAATGTAATCGTATTGTAATCATTACTTATACTTTAAAAAAAGTAATCTAATTACTAATGATTACGATTACTAATCATTACTTAACAGCTCTGGATTTATGTGACAATTTAGTTTGTAGTTTTTTTTACTTTGCTCTTCAGTTCATGGAATCGAAGTACATATATTTTCTTACCATTTTTTTATGTATTCGTCCTTTACGCTTTCAGGATTTGCGGTTGACAAAGTTGTTCGTTAATAGATGGAATGGAATTTTATTCCATGGATTGATTATAACCAATTAATGCGTAAATTTTTAAAAATATATTTTCTTAGGTGTTGAAGAAGTTTTTATAAATGATTCTCGAATGCGTAAAAATCAGAAATTAGAATTTTGTAAAAGGTTTTGCTTAACTTCGAATTATTTGATATGTAATTTCTGAGTTTTTTTATAAATTAAATATCTTTCAAACTATTGGCAATGTTTTTGAAGGACGAATTGACTTGTGGAAAATATGAAACTTTTACGAAAATTACAACGTTCTAACAACGAATTCTGATAGAGGGGGTAAAATTATACTATAGGTGCATTTTGAAAGTTTACCTATGGCTAGGACAAAAGAAAAAATAATAAATAATTTCTTGATTAAATACCCAAATTGTTAGTGATATTTTATTTATATTTATTATATCGACAGGTTTCTTATGTTCCTTTCTGTGAAATTTGACGCAGAATATTTTTTCCATTCACACCACCCCCCCAAAAAAAAATTAATGTTATGGGACAGTTTAGTGCCAATACGGAAAAAGTACGAAATTAACTGTAAAATGAATTTTAAGTTTTGACTTATTTCTGGAATTTAAGTTGAGTTTTGGTGTATTTAGAGACTTATAGTAGAATTTAATGGCAAATATTTGTGTAGAACACACTGACCCGTTGAACGGGTGTTTTTTACCGTTTTTCACAAAAGCGACCAAAAAGACCCCTATATTGAGGAGCTAGAGGGTTAAAATATTACACAAAAATGTCCGCCGTAGTGTTTTAAGTAATATTGCTGAATGACGTATTCATGAATGACTATACTTGAATTGTAAGGATCACAAGGTTTCCTATTTTTATCTATATATATAAAAGAGTTGCGTTACTGACTGACTTATCATGGACCAGCCCCCAGACCAAACGGCTGAAGCCAAGGTCATGAAATTTTCAGGGTAGTTCCCAAATATGACGTAGACGTCGACTAAGAAAGGGTTTTACGAAATTCGTACTTTTAGGGGGTAAAATGGGACAAAAAGGGATAAACATCGAACCTTCGTCCTGACTAAACGGCGGTAGCTAGAAACATGGAATTCGGTGTGAAAATGGTACTAATTTAAGTATTGCAGCTATAGTCGGGAAATTTGGTGCGTAAATTCCACTCACCACATAGAAGCTCAATATAAATGCATTTTGTACTTTTAAGGGTTGCGCGGGACAAAAAGGGATAAAAGTGGTACCAACTAAAGTATAGCAGCTAGAATCTGGAAATTTGATATGTAAGTTCTTCTGACCATGTAGAAGCGCAGTAAAATTGGATTTTTCAAAATGTGTACTTTTAAGGGTTACGAGGGACAAAAATGGATAAAAATAGTACCAACTAAAGTATTGCAGCTAGAATCTTGAATTTTGATATGTAAGTTCTTCTGATCATGTAGAAGCGCAGATAAATTGGATCTTTCGAAATTTGTACTAATAGGAGGTGAGCGGGACAATAAGGGATAAAAATGGTACCAACTAAAGTATTGCAGCTAGAATCTTGAAATTTGATATGTAAGTTCTTCTGCCCATGTAGAAGCGCAGTAAAATTGGATCTTTCGAAATTTGTACTTATAAAAAGTGAGCGAGACAAAAAGGGATAAAAATGGTACCAACAAAAGAATTATAGCCAGAATCGTGAAATTTGCTATGTAAGTTCTTCTGACCATGTAGAAGCGCAGCAAAATTTAATTTTTCGAATTTTGTGCTTATAAGAGGTGAGCAGGACATAAAGGGATAAAAATAGTATCAACTAAATTATTATAGCAAGAATCGTGAAATTTGCTATGTAAATTCTTCTGAGCATGTATAAGCGCATTAAAATTGGATTTTTCAAAATTTGTACTTTTAAGGGACAAAAAGGAATAATAATGGTACTAATTTAAGTATTGCAGCTATAGTCGTGAAATTTGGTGTGTCAATTCCTCTGACAATGCAAATCCAAATGGATTTTTTTCGAAATTTATACCTATAAGGTGTGAGCGGGAAAAAAGGGATAAAAATAGTACCAACTAAAATATTGCTGCTATATTCGTAAAATTTGGTGCGTAAATTCCTCTGACAACGTAGACTTGCAACTTAAATGGATTTTTCGAAAATTTTTAAGGAAATTGGTACCAACCATGTAGAAGCGCCATCAAAATGGATTTTTTTTCGAATAAAAGGCTCTGCGGTTGTAATTTTTTGTTAAAAACTGGGTAGAAAATGAAAAAATATATATACGAAGGGAGTTCAGCTAAAACAGTGCACATCGACAAGCACATTCCTTTGACTGTATATGAGTGCTATGTTTCCAATTTAATATTTGAGAAAATAAAATCAAATAAATACTATCCTAAAACGGAGACGGATAAAACTAACAACAAATACCTGGCTTTTTCGCGTGCGAAGCAGCGGGTACTGCTAGTTCATCATAAGAGAGTACAAAAGGTAGAAATATTGACTATCCTCTAAAATGACCTCAATACGTAAACTTTCAAAGCGCCACTACACGTATATTCTATTTTTACCCATTCTATAAGAAACTGTTGTCAGAATTTTGTTATTTGTTTTTGTGTTCGACAGTGTTATGATAATTAAAATTACTCATACGCCATAATGACCTGAAACAATATTCTCATTTATTTCCATTTCATTTCATAATAGAAATTTCTTCATATTATTGGATATAATATTTCATATTTGTTACTGGGACCTGTGTTCACTCACTCAACTATTTATGGAATTCTATAAAATGCAGCTAAGAAATATTTTAGCTACGACCTCTTCACTTCTTTTCTATGACACCACGAATTATAGACTCCTGTGGCTTATAGATTTGTCGTAATAATTGGAGGATTTTGGAAAATAAGTTACCAAATCCAAATCCTTTACACAACCAACGATATTTAGGATTTGTTGGTAATTCATATTACTCATACGTCATGGTGATCCCTTTAACAAATTCCTTGTTTGTCCCGCAAACAAAAATGCATAACTTTTTCTCCGAAACTCGAGGAAAATCCTTTACAAACTACACCACAAAGCCAAATGAACTTCCGTCGTTTGTTGTCACCAAACAAAAATGAGAATTTATTATGAAAGACTTATTTTGCTCTCGTCTCCATAAATTGTTCTAACAAATTCTTTACTTACTGAAGCAAATTACTTCCTATTTTCCATAGATTTCCATCAGAAATGAATACATATATGCTATGGCTGGTGTTCATAATTCTTAAAGCATACACTGCATCACTTGGAGTAATTTCACTCACTCCGACTCCTTGCAGCGCCCGTGTAATACCTCTGGAATTTCAGTAATTCTTTATAAACATACCACATACAATATTGCACAGCACTCCGCACCACACCATACAGACACCATGACACATGACATGTGCAGCATGAGCCGCAACACTATCTTAAGCAGCTGGAGCTGATGATGCTGCCGGTGGTAGCCAGCCTTCCTGCTTCTTGCTTCAGTGGCACAGCAAATGTTCCATGCAACTCTAAGTCGTGAAAATTGTAAATTGAACGTCGGAAAACAAAAAGGAAGCGAAGAGTTGTTGCTGGTGCTGTTGTTGTTGTTATTGTTGTCTTAACTATGCATATGATATGACAACAGCTTTGCGGAGGAAAAGTACAAGTTACTTTAGTTGAAACATGAGATACCCGTACTCTCGCTGTGCAAATCCTAAATGCATGCCACAAGGCACGCATGCATTTGCTTGCCTTCCTTGGCTGGAGTCCTTTTGATGTCGGTGCTGCCTTGGCTGGGGCTATGTTGACGCTTACGATGGTGAAGATGGAAAAGAAAACCAGCATGCTCAAGCCATGATGATAGATAACTAAACTAAGAAGAACAACAAATAGTGAGCAGCAGAAGGGAAACATAAATGAGGTCTTTGCAATAAGTTAGAGTTTGGTGGGTCTGATACCCAGAAATATAAAATAAAAAATAGTTGAGATATATAACAAGTGTTCTGTAAGGACTACTGAGGTATTATGGATATCTTTTAGATGAGGCTCCTTTCCCTTACACTATGTATTTTCTAATGTATTTTGGCTTTCTATTTTTTTTGATATCGTTTTCGAGTTTAAAAAGCCAAAATACATCAGAAAATTTTACCATAGCCATTCACTACTTTTTTCTTATTTACACCCATAGTTTTCTTACATATTGTTCACCTTTACAAAGCAAATAAGAATATTTTGAAGTTTTATAAGCCGCTCTAATTTCCAAGATATGTTACTCAGATCTGAGGATATTAAGGATTTTCTTAATTTATATTAATCATTCGCCACCTTGATATCTGAAATTTAGCTTCATATCACATAGCAATTCTCAAATGATACCCTTAAAAATGCAAAGGCAAATTCCTTATGAACCACTCAATAAAGGCAAAGATTTGATCATTTTTATCGGGGAGTTATTTCTGCTCATCTTTGTAAATAATCTGAGTTGATTTTTTATGAATATTTTGAATATAGTTGAAGATATTTACTTTGCTCTTCAGTTCACGGAATCGAAATTTACTTTTAAAAATTTTTGATGTATTGTGGCTTTATATAATCAAAAACGATATTAGAATATATATATATATTAATTTTTCACTAATTTCCAGCGAATGTTCCTTTAAGAATTTTAGTCTCATTTTGGAAACATAGTCCCAATCACATTCGCTTATATGTTCAATTACAGGTAATTACATGATGTCGATGGCTACAAATAAAGCGTATTTCACTTTCACACAGAAAAAGTGGTTCAAGAACAGTCTCCAAAAAAAATCGCAATTTTTTTTTAATCTGCTGGTACGAAAAAATATAAAAAAATCTCCAAATAGTTTGTTAAATTCTTTTAAAAGGTAAAATTCTAACGAAGGAAGCAATGACTATACGTTAAAGCTATATAGATAAGTCTAGAAGTTGACACACTTTGTAGACGCAGAATATTTTTCTGACTAAAATTACGATTCTTTGATTTTGTATAAATAGCGCGAAAAACCCCTCTTTGGATTAGATAAAATAGTATTTTATTTTTTTAATAGCTGGAAATTTATCAAGGAAAACAAGGCCTAGTTGGAGAAAATCTATGGATAGATATAGATGTTATGGACCTTCTTGTAAAAAAAGAAAATATTTTTAGGTCTCCGATACAAACTTTTTAATTTTTTACTTTATAGTGTTATTGTCCTCTTTTTAATACTATGAATTTGGAATAGACAGGAGAGGAAACATATTATTTAATGTAGCCCAGTTTCTTATTATAATAATTCAAAATTCAGCACAGAAGATATTAAGTATATGATTAAATATTATTACTCATACGTTAGGATGAACCTTTAATATAGTTCATTTCTATAAAATGTATATAAGATTGACTTGACTTGAAACCGGTTTGAAATTTTCTGAAGTTTTAAATAATTGTTCATGAGTTAGACTTGACTTATCCTCACTTCCTATTATAATAATACGAAATGTTCTAAAGTTCTTGCAACCATTTGATAATATCTCTTCCACGCAAAAAATATTAAGTATTTGTTTATTTGAAATTATACAGCATGATGATCCAAAAAGTCTATAACTTTGATTTGACCCTTGACTTGTTGTTATTATAATTCTAAAATTTCCTAAGTTTCTTTAATCTTCTGTTTTTGGATGACACATTTTCGAGAACTGAAACTATTAAATATATTCATAATTTATATTACTGATACGCAATGATAATCCCTCAAACAATACTTTAATAATTAAACTATACTTCCAAAAAAGCGTATGATTTTTACTTAACCCAACGTTTTATTATAATAAAATCTTCTGAAGTTTCATAAATCTCCATAACAATTATAATTTTTTATTTTGAAATTTACGATTACAAAGGCTAGAATTAATTCGATCGATTTGTTTTTCTTTAAAAAAATTTCAAAACAGAAGATATTTGGGATTTTTTTAATTTATATTAGTCATACGACATGAAGATCTCATAAAATATATATCAGTTTAAGCCTTCTTACAATAAGAAATGTTTGGACTGTCATATAAATACAGAAAATACTCAAAAGACATTAATACATGTATTACTTATGTCAGCCAAGTTCCTTACTTAGTAACGATAAAAATTAAAATGTTTTATGTATTTTTACTCATACGTCATGATGTTATTGGAACTTTTTGTGAACTTCCTATATGTTTGTTCTCCAGTATTTTAGTTTCCATTTCAGCTATTCATTATTTGCACATTGAAATTGTTCAAAATCTTTTGAAACTTCATAAACCGTTTGTAGTTCTTTGATATGTTTTATAGAAACAAAAATATTAAATGTTTTCTTAATTTATATTAATCATACGCTACGATGGTCCTCAAGCAATAGCTTCATTTAACCTTTAATTCTCATAATAGTTTATATTTTTCACAACCTACTAAGTCATTTTCTTAATGAACTCTTAAATAAAAGCAAAATTTTGTCACAAAAAATATTACGTTTTTATGACACTTAACAAGATTTTGATTTTCGTTGTAGGTAATTTTAAATATTGTAGATAGCTTCAATTCGATCTTTGTTTCAAGGATTGTTTTTAATACCATTTTTATAGTAATTATAATTTTATAGCAATATACAATAAATTAAAAATTTCGTAATTCATATAAAATATTTTCTTAATTTTTATTAATCATACGCCATGTTGGTATTTTAACCATAGGTTCATTTAAGCTTTAATTCCCATAATAATTAATATTTTTCACCAAGCGCTAAGTCCAATTCATAATGAACTATTAAATAAAATAAAAACAGAATTTGTCCTATTTTTATTTGAAAGACCTACCTATTATTATCCACACTAAGTATGTTTTGATTTTGGTTTCGATGAACGAACATTTTTAAATATAGTTGATATGATTCAATTGGATCTTTGCAAAAGCAAGAATTAATGTCAAGCTTACATTAATGCTGACTATAATTTTAAAATCTAATAAAAAAACGGGGGAAACGAGGTTTAAAAAAATTCTTATTTTTTTCTAAATTTTTTAATCGCGAAGAAGTGAAAAAAGCAATTGGGAAAGCAATACTTCTCCAGTTGTTAAAAAAAAATTTGCCTTTAATATTACTTATTTGAAGGCAACTGAAGTTTCCGTTGAAGTTGATGCTACAATGTTTGTATTTTGAAATTAGTTATTCTTTATTACACAAAAATGTTCCTCGTAGCTTTAAGTAATACTGTTGAACACATCCTGTACTTAAAATGTAAAGAGCACATGGTTTCATATACCGATTCATCATAAGAATATGAAAATTTGGGATAATCCTCTAAAATGACCTCCAATACGTAAACATTCAAAATGCCGACACACGTAAATTCTTTTTTACACCATCTATCAGAATCCGTTGTCAGAAGCTTGTTATTTTTTGGTGTTCCACAGTGTAATTAATATCAATTATACGCCACATACGATGAATTAAAATTAGGCGATTTCTTGTAAAACTGAGCTCTGTTTGTGGAAAAAAACTATCCCGAGGATAATATTTTCGAAAAGAAAACTATACTGAAGATAATATTTTCAAAAAGAAAACCATCTACACTTTCGTGGGTTTTCGTTTACTCTCTTTAGAAATCAACTTAAGGTAACATTATATGGTCTTCAAGAAGAAAATAATGGTCTCCTAAACCAGTTTTATGTCTTACCTAAAATCCTCAGTATAAACCTTTTACTTTATATGATATGAATCATTTTAAATGCCCTTTCTTTTCTTAAATTTTTATTTTTTTGAAAAATAAAGCGTTTTACCCCTAAAAAATCACTTACGCCACTAAGCCTAAGGAATCCTCAAGGATTTGTTGCTTCTTAGAGTTTTAATATACTTTTGTAGCCATTTTATATACACAAATTTAAGGTTTTCGTAATTCATATTACTCATACGCCTTAGTGATCATCTAAACTTTTCTCTTTAAGCTTGTTTTAAACCAAAATATTTTTCAAAAGTAATAGCAAAAATGCAATAAAGAAATGCGAAGAAATCAAGAAGTGCTCCCCTGCTTACTGCACTATATATATATAGAGGTATAGATTCGTTGGGAAATTCAGCACAATTTTCACTGAAGGTTATGTAGAACGTATGATTGATATTAATTATGGAGTGTGGACGAAAAATGCTACACTACTGTAGACTCAAAAGCCGCAGCATAGCTAATTTATTGAATGTCAGAGATAAATTACAAATTCCATTATATTTTTCATTCGTTCAACTCTTCATCGAATTTTGTAAACTGACATTGAATTACAATTTAACTTTGGCTTCTTAAGTAGTACTTTATCCAACCTTAACATACCATCCACCTCTCCTTTGCTGCTTAAGTAAATGCCCGAGAAGAACTGTAAAAGTACAAACACCTCGACTAGCAGCACAACAAGTTTAAATAACGTATTACTTGGATGGAAAATCTGCGCTGATAAAAACCACTTTGCCATGTATGGTCGATTCCACACCGCAACACAGCCACAAACAAACAGACACTCACACAAAATAAAATTCCAAATCGTTGTACTGCAATTATTTCCGTTTCCGTTGGTTTCATTTCAATTTCTTTCTCTGGCTGTTTGTTCTTTCCATTCTTCTTCCATCCTTTCTGCCTCCTCTTCATTCCTTCCTTGCCCTAATGCTAATCATTACACTCGAAAATTTACATTTCGTTGCATATTCGTTTGCCTTTGTTGGCGAAATTTGCATAAATTGCTTTAATCTTTTTTTCTTCGTCCTTTCTTCGCTTCGGATCCCAGAAGGAAACCTTTCATTGTAGCTCAAAGAAAAAGTAATTGCCGAGTATTTTCTATGGGGGTTTTCTTTTCTAATGAAAAAATATATTTGATTTATTTTTCTCTCTCTCTACTACGACAAAGAACAAATAAACCTTTGGGTTATTAAAATAAACTAGAAATGGGGAATCGATGTACACAACATATATTCAAATGCAGTCAGCCTATCAATCAAACACACAAGACAAAAGGCGAAGGGAAATTGTGTTTCGTTTTCTACTTCTTTCCTTAGGGGAGAATGTCATTTTGTCAAAATAAAATTGAACAGACTCCTAAATAAAGGGCGCAGTATAAAGGAAATTTTAAACACATACCTTAGACGTGGTGATGTAAGTGATTTTTTAGGGGTAAAACGCTTTATTTTTCATATAAAACAAAAATTTAGGGAAAGAAAAGGCATTTAAAATGATTCATATCATATAAAGTAAAAGGTTTATATTGAGGATTTTAGGGAAGACATAAAACTGGTTTAGGAGTCCATTAACCTGGTAATATTCTTGTATAGCTGAGATGATTTTCTTCTTGAAGTCCATATAACGTTCCCAAAATAGTTTCTAAAGAGAGACCAGCTTTACAAGAAACTCCAAAATCACTGATGGTTTTCCTTTTGACTACTACTAACCTCGGGATAGTTTTCTTTCCACAAACAGATTCCAGATTTCCAAAAAAGCTCGTAATATTAATTCGTCATATGTGGCGTATAATTGATATTAATTACACTGTGGAGTAGAAACACATAAAAAGGTCCTGATAGAGGAAGTATAAAATAATATACTTGTATTGGCGTTTTGTAAGTTTACACATGGAGGTCAATATTTACCCCTTTTACACATTCTTATGATGAATCGACATAGGAAACCTTGCGATCCTTATATTTTAAGCAAATGATGTGTTCTGCAATATTACATAGAACACTACGAGGAATATTTTCATGGAACATTTTAACCCACTAGCTCGTCAATTTAGGGGCCTTTTTAGTCCATTTATGGAAAGGGTAAAAACATGTGTTTTACGGGTCAAAATGTTCTACAAAAATATTTGCCATACAATTTTAATATAAGTCTCTGAGCACAACAAAGCTCAAAACTCGACTTCAAGGCCAGAAATAGGACAAACCTTAAAATTAATTTTTGGATTAATTTTAGGGGGTTTTGTGCATGGAAAAATATTCCGCATCGAATTTCACTATACTCTCAGAACCAAAATAAAGCTGTAAATATAATAATATTTGTAATAGAATATAAGAAAGAATAACTAATTTAAATGTTGTGGCAAAATTTTCAATGGAAACTCCAGTTGCTTTCAAATAAGTAATATTAAAGGCAATTTTGTTTTAAAATTCCAATCAAGATTTGCTTGATACTGACGAAAAGCTGAAGTATTTTGCCCTAACTACCGTCTTTACTTAATTTCTTCACACTGTGCATTGAGGTCCAGTATTTCCGACAAAATTCTATAAAGCTGAATTTGCTTACTATTTGTTATTCTAGGCGTATGATTGATATTAATTATTGGCTATAATGGAAAAACGAGTCATAGATTCAGACTCAAAACCACTAGAATTATGTTAGTCAAATCAATCAAAAGGTTATAAGTTCAGCTTTAATTCATTATGCTCCTCTGGTCGTATGATTGATATTAATTATAGGGTATGATGGAAAAAATTTTCATATCTTGAGACACGAAACCACTAGCATAATGTTAAATAGCATAAAAGAAAGCTTACAAGTTAGACATTAATTCTAGCCTTGACAACATTTGGAAATTATGGAAATTGGACAACAGTTGGACCAGACAAAGTTCATTGAAGGATCACTTATATTAAAATGTTAATATCCGAATCGATAAATTTTCATGTGGATCAGACTCCAGTTCCTAATGATAGAGATAATTGGTCATTTGCAATATATGGTAATCATAGAACGACCATAGTATAGAATTCCTGTGATATGGTTTCAAAGTAATAGCTTCAAAATATAAAAGTTGTATTCATTTTCATCTTCAACGATTCCCATTTATTTTCAAGTTCAAATAATTAATTCAAAATATTTCCTAATTAATAAAAAATGTAATTTAAACTTAAAAAATCACTGCAAAATAGAAAAAAATCAATTGAACCAATAAATATTTAATATCAGTACATGTGGCGTATGATTGATATTAATAAAGAGGTACTTTGGAAAAAACGCTATAGTTCAGACTCACTTGGGTTAGATGAATTCTATCAATTACAAACCGTAGATTAAATTTCAATATTCTTTTGTTATAAAATTTTAGTCAGCATCAATGTAAGCTTACCAGTTTGACATTAATTTCTAGCCTTGGTGAATTTTGTAATTTATAGAAATTGGACTAAAACTGGGCCAGACAATGTTCAATAAATGATCAATTATATTAAAAATGCTAATATCGGAAGCGTTAACTTTTGATGGCGATCAAGTTTGAGTTCTTAATGATAGGGATAAATTGTAATTTAAGACATATGGTTATCATTGACCGAACATAATATAGAAATCTAGGAATATATATTTTTTTTTTTTCATTTTCAGAGATGCGGCTTATTTATTTTCAGCGATTTAAGTTTAAACTAATTTATGGAAAACCTATTAATTCCTCATATTTCTGTAGATATAATCCTCATTTCCCTTCATTAATATGCAATCCACTACAATTAAATTAATAAATATTTAATATCAGTACATGTGGCGTATGATTGATATTAATAAAGAGGTAGTTTTGGGAAAAACACTATCGTTTTAGACTCACTTGAGTTAAGCGAATTCCATCGGTTGCAAATTGTAGATAACATTTAAATCTTCTTTTCTGATAGTTCTTATTAAATTTAAAATGCAAGTCAACATCAATGAAAGCACACAATTAAAAATGTTTTAAAAACATCTATCAGAATTAAGTTCTTAATGAAAGGACGGAAATTGATACTGGCTTATCTGCAACAATTTAACAAAGAACCAGGGGAAAACACGAATATGTAGCTAAGAAATTTGCACTTATGTTGGTGTATTACAGACTCTATAGTTTAGTTAATATTTTAGATTCCACTGCCACTTCTAATAATTGAAAATATTTCTTTAGATATATTTTTTCCCTCATAAAAATGGAATTCACACTAAAAAATCATGAATTGAGGATAAAATAAATCAATTACATTTAAATTTATAAATGCTTAATAAAAGTACATGTGACGTATGATTGATATTAATAAAAATTAATTTTAGTAAAACCACTATAGTGCTCCACTCATTTATGTTAGACGAATTCTATCAATTACAAATTGTTGATAACATTTAAATATTCTTTTCTGTTAGGTTCTATTATATTTTAAAATGGTATTCAGTATCAGCGAAAGCCAACACTTTTGACATTAATTCTGGCCTTTGCATCATTTTGAAATTATACAAATTGAAATTTCAACAAATGATCAATTGGTTTAAAAACTCTAACTTATTATCAGAACTGAGTTCTTAATGAATGGACCGGCCAGTTAACTCTATTAGTTCTTGTGCGAAGAAATTGCCACTTTTATAGGTATGTTACAGACTCTATTGTTTCGTTCAATATTTTAGACTCCACTCCCTCTTCAATTAATTCAAAATATTTCTGTATATATAATCCTCTTCATAAAAAATGAAAATTCGTAATTAGTGTATAAGATAGAAGAATTGCAAGAGGATACAACAGAGGAATATTTAATATGAATATACGTGGCTATTATTGATTTTAATAAAGAAATGGTTTTGGAAAACCCACTATAGTTTTTGACTCACTGGTGTTAGATGAATTATATTAATTACCCAATATTCTCAATTACTTTGAAATGTATTCTCCATTTACGTCATACCTTCCATTAATAAATCAATAATAATTATACTAACATTAATTGTGTTTTATCAAATACGAGTAAAGAACGTATGATTGATATTAATATCGAAGTTGTTTAGGAAGTACAAAATTTAGTTTTCGACTCCTATAAGTTAGAAGATTGCTGGCATTTGGAAACTATTCATAATTTTTGTTTACACTACAAGAAACGTAATTACTATATAATAAACAGAAATGTTTTATAGGTATACACGTGGCGTATGATTGATATTAATAAAGAGGTAGCTTTGGTAAAACCACTATAGATTTAGACTCACTTGTGTTAGACGAGTTCTATCAATTACAAAATGTAGATTAGATTTAAATCTTATTTTCTATTAGATTTGGTTAACCTACCATATATCCATATAACTCATATTATCTAAAAGATAATATAAATATGATTTCCTCAGCGATTTGGAACACTTTTATTTTGAATGTTCATGAAATCTTAAACTTATTAACTCTATTGTTTCTTGTGGAACGCTTTGACAAAGAACAAGGGGAAATATGAAAACATAGCTCAGAAATGATCACATTTGTTGTTATGTTACAGACTCTATTATTTAGTTTTAGACATGCAACCAATATTTTAGACTCCTTTTCAGTGACTTCAAAATACGTCTTTACATATAATCGTCATTTTCTTTTCATAAAAAAGAGCAAGTTACGCAAAAATCGTAATTATAGGAGAATATAGAGGAATGTTTTATAGGGATACACGTGGCGTATGATTGATATTAATAAAGAGGTAGTTTTGGTAAAACCCCTATAGATTTAGACTCACTTGTGTTAGACGAGTTCTATAAATTACAAATTGTAGATTAGATTTAAATCTTATTTTCTGTTAGATTTTGTTAACCTACCATATTTCCATACAATTCATATTATCTCAAAGCGAATATAAAAATGATTTCCTTCAGCGATTTGGATCAATTTTATTTTTAAATCTTAAAGTGATTAACTCTATTGTTTCTTGTGGAACACTTTGACAAAGAACAAGGGGAAATATGAAAACATCGCTCAGAAATGATCACTTTTTTTGTTATGTTACAGACTCTATTATTTAGTTTTAGGCATGCAACCAATATTTTAGACTCCACTTCAATGTATTCAAAATACGTCTTTACATATAATCGTCATTTCCTTTTCATAAAAAAGAGCAAGTTACACAAAAAATCGTAATTATAGGAGAATATAGAGGAATGTTTTATAGGTACACAGGTGGCGTATGATTGATATTAATAAAGAGGTAGCTTTGGTAAACCCACTATAAATTTAGACTCACTTGTGTTAGACGAGTTCTATCAATTACAAATTGCAAATTAGATTTAAATCATATTTTCTGTTAGATTTTATTAATCTCACATATTTTACCTGTGATATATTTTATCTCAAAAAGAATATAAACATGATTTCCTTCAGCGATTTGGATAATTTTTATTTTGAAGGTTAATGAAATCTTAAAGTGATCGATGAGAATGAATCATCAGACCATTCTTCAAAAACTATTCAAATATTGCATGAGTCATAACTAGGTTGGGTAGTTTCCCTTTTTGGCGATCTGGCCGCTCAGATCATAACATTTAAAGACATTGAACTATTTCATGCCTCCTTGTGATGTTTCTCGAAAATGAAAATGGTCTAAATAGGTCAAACTACTTTTTTAATTGAACATTAATATCATAGAATGCAAATTTATTTTCAAATGCCATGATGATAATTATAACTTGGCTCCACGCTACCTCTATCATGATTTTAACCCGTGGACAACATAAAATGTTTGCCAAATTCGTTTTTATATGCCGACTTCCACCCAGAATTTAGATTTCCTTTTATTGTCTTATGATATGGAATTATCTCGTGTCTCTTGGTCCACAGGCCAAAAGCTCAGATGAATATCAGATCCTTAAATCTTAGTTCTTCCTTTAAAATATGTATTTTTCTTGTACTCCTCCAAACAGTACCTGCACCCTGTTGACATTACATGGAAATCTTCATAATTGGCATCATCTATAATTTCGTTGTCTTCAAGTCTAATTAACACTTGTGTCTGGCCCTTTACCTTTACCGTCCTACCTTAGTTTACTTTTCCTTAAGAAAAACTCAATTATTTCCCACCGTCTATACGTAATAACTTAATGTCGTCGCCCAGGTTTTAATATCTCCCAGCTTGACTCGTATTGCGGTTCGAGTTCATTACGGCAGAGTGTAGAGGAGTAAGAATGAGTGGAGTGGAGTTGCATTACCAACATTTTTTCCACTTGATTTTGTTTATGATTAATGCAAACTGCCATCCAGGTTGTGCTAAGCCATAAGTAAAGGGTGTCTGTTTTCTTACGGTGCGACGAAGACACCTTTAGCTGGGTGTGTATGTACAAATACCCGTATGTGTGTGTGTACGTGTTGTATTCAGCTATTCAGCGGAGAGGTGTAATGTCAGCTCTGGCTGCAGTAAAGTTTCATGTTAAAGTGTCATGAAATAAATTGCAATGACACTCATATTGTTACTTAAGATAATTGTACAGGAGAAATGCTGTTAAGAAATTGAGAAAGTTAAGAAAAGAAAAACAAAGTAGATACTCGAATTTGAAAATGCATGATGTTTGATGTCAGGGAATGATTAAAAAAGCACATTTCATTTCGCATTCGACAACTTTACTATGGACAAAAAATGTAGAAGAATGATTTGAGGAAAAAAATCGTCTGTATTAAAAAGTAATAAAGTACCAATTTATTTCCTAAATTCCTTTTCCATTATCCACAAGTTTAAAAAAAATTGTGAAAGATTTATTATTTCTCATTTCTTCTTCATAAACATTGCTCCGTTACACAACATAAATTATTTTTAAGATAAAGTTTTTGCAATTAAATTAATAAATCTTCAATATGGATACATGTGGCGTATGATTGATATTAATAAAGAGGCAGGTTTCTAAAAACCACTATAGTTTTAGACTCACTTGTGTTAGACGAATTCTATCGATTACAAATTGTAGATCATATTTAAATCTTCTTTTCTGTTAGATTTTATTAGCTTTTAAAATGTTAGTCAGCATCATTTAAAGCTTACAAGTTTGATAGTTATACTTGCCTTTGAAACATTTGGAAATTATACAAATTGAACTACAATTGCAGCAGTCAATATGAAAAACTCTTATGTTTTGGCGATTATCAGAACTGAGTTCTTAATGAAAGGACGGCAATCGCTATGTAATTAACTCTAATGGTTCATCAGCAACTCTTAAATTAAAAGCAGGGGGAAACACGAAATGACCACTTTTGTAGACATGTTACAGATCATCCGGTCAATATTTTAGACTACACTTCGACTTCAATTATTTCCCAAATTTTTTTTACAGACTCTATTGTTTAGTTTCAGATCACCGGACAATATTTTGGACTCCACTCCTACCCAAGGCGTATTTATACACGTGATAGCAGGAGCCCAGCTGACTGAAATTTTTTTCATTCAAAAGTAACCGAAACTGTCAAATCCCACATATTTTGCTTTGACAGTAACGCTCACCATTCAAAAAATTACTTGTATTTTGTTGTTGCCGAATTTGTTTTTGCTCTGCTGCTATCACCTGTATAAATACGCTTTGCTCCCACCTCAATTATTTCAAAATATTTCTTTATATATAATCCACATTTCGTCTTCATAAAATTGTAATTTGCACTAATTATTTAATGTTTAATATGGATATACGTGACGTATGATTGATATTAATAAAGAGGTAGTTTGGGAAAACCCACTAAAGTTGAAGGCTCCAATGTGTTAGACGAATTCTATCAATTAAAAATTGTAGATGATATTTAAATCTTCTTTTCTGTTAGAGTTTATTAGACTTTAGCCACTCTCAATGAAAGTTCACAAGTTTGTCATTAATTATAAAAATTTTACTATAATTGGAGCCAACAATGTTAAATAAATGATCTTTGGGTATTTTTTAACGAATATCAGAACTGATCTCTTAAAGAAAGAATGGGAATCGTTATGTTATTAACTATATTGGCTTTTCTGCAAGCATTTAATAAATAACAAGAGGAAGCAAGAAAATATTGCTCAGAAATTATTGAATATATTGCTCAATTTACACTACAAAATCCGTTCTAAGATAAAGAAATTACAATTAAATTAATAAATACTTAATATAAGTAAACGTGACGTATAATTGGTATTAAGAAAGATTTAGTTTTGGAAAAAACACTATAGTTTTAGACTCATTTGTGCTAAGCAACACCTCTCAATTGGAAATTGTATATAATATTTAAATTATTTTAATTAACCATGCCTATTTTCCTGTAATTCATTTTATCTCAACTATAATATAAATTTGTTTTCCTGTGGATAATTTAAGGTTACTTGGTTACCGAAAACAATGAAATTGTGTCTTGGAGAAACATTCAGAATTTTGTCTTCATAAAAATTAAATTTACACTAAAAAATCGGTTCTAAAATAAGGGTTTTGCAATTAAATTAATAAATGTTTAATATGGATACACGTGGCGTATGATTGATATTAATAAGAGTGTAGTTTTGGATAAACCACTATAATTTCAGACTCACTTGTGTTAGACGAACTAAATCAATTACAATTTGTAAATAATATTTAAATCTTCCTTTTTGTCAGATTTTATGAACCTCACATGTTTTTATGTAATTCATTTTATCTCAAACATAATATAAACTTGATTTCCTGTGAATAACTTAAGGTTACTTCCTTAACAAAAGCAATGAAATGATGTCTTGGAGAAACATTCCTAATTTTGTCTTTCTAAAAATTAAATTTACACTAAAAAATCGATTGTAAAATAAAGGAAATACAATGAAATTAATGAATGTTTAATGTGGGTACACATAGCGTATGATTAATTTTAATAAAGATGTAGTTTTAGAAAAACCATTATAGTTTCAGACTCACTTGTGTTAAACAAATTCTATCAATTACAAATTGTAGATAATATTTAAATCTTCCGTTTTGTCAGATTTTATGAACCTCACATGATTTTCATGTAATTAATTTTATCTCAAACATAATATAAACTTGATTTCCTGTGAATAACTTAAGGTTACTTAATTATCGAAAGCAATGAAATACAGTCTTGAAGAAACATACTTAATTTTGTCTTCCTAAACAATAAATTTAAACTAAAAAATCGGTTATAAAATAAAGGAAATACAATGTAATTAATGAATGTTTAATGTGGGTACACATAGCGTATGATTAATTTTAATAAAGATGTAGTTTTAGAAAAACCATTATAGTTTCAGACTCACTTGTGTTAAACAAATTCTATCAATTACAAATTGTAGATAATATTTAAATCTTCCGTTTTGTCAGATTTTATGAACCTCACATGATTTTCATGTAATTAATTTTATCTCAAACATAATATAAACTTGATTCCCTGTGAATAACTTAAGGTTACTTCCTTATCGAAAGCAATGAAATGCTGTCTTGGAGAAACATTCTTAATTTTGACTTCCTAAACAATAAATTTAAATTAAAAAAATCGTTTGTAAAATAGAGGAAATACAATAAAATTAGTGAATGTATAATATGGGTACACATAGCGTATGATTAATATTAATAGAAGTGTAGTTTTGGAAAAACAACTATGGACTTCGTCCCATTTATGTTAGAAGAATTCTATTAATTGGAAATTGTAGATAACATTTTGGTCTTCCTTTCTATTTTTTATGAACCTCATTTATTTTTTCCTATGATTTATTTTATCTTAAAGTAAAAATGCACTTTACACTAAAAAATTAGAGGCTAAGAAAGAGGAACTAGAATTAAATTGTTATATGCTTAATATAGGTAAACGTGACGAGTAATTAATGTGAATAAAGAAAAAGAACATTATAGTTTCAGACTCACTTGTGTTAAGCAACATCCATCAATTCCTTTCCTTTCCTTTCTCTCAGGTTTTATGAAACCCATACATTTTCCTGTAATTCATCTTAGCTTAAACATAATATAAACTTGATTTCCTGCGGATAAGTTAAGGTTTCTTAATGAAATCAATCATCTTCATAAAAATTAAATTGAAAGTAAAAAAAATCGGTTGTATAATAAAGGAATTACAAGGAAATTATTGAATATTTAATATCGATACACATGGCGTATATATTCATATTAATATAGAAGTAGTTTTTCTAAAACCTCTATGGCGTTCGTATCATATATGTGAGACGAATTCTATCAATTGACTTTAAATCTTTTTTATGAACCTCACATATTTACATTTGATGTTATCTTAATGAAAATATCAACTTGCTGTCCTGAAAAAAACTGACTGCCTATTTGCTTAAGGAAAGTAATGGAATGTTTCCAATTACCAATTTCATTTCTTATGTATTCTTTGCTTCCATTCCCACATTTTATCTTCAATTCATACGTCAAACCTTCAATTAATAAATCAATAATAATTATATTGACATTTATTGCGTTTTTATTTCAAATATGATTACAGAAAGTATGTTTGATATTAATACAGAAGTAGTTTAGGAAAAAATAATTTAATTGTAGACTCCTAAAAGTTAGTTAGAAGATTAATGACACTTGAAAACTAATGATAAATTTCTTCATTTATCATTCCCCTTAACATAGAGACATCGACGTCATAGGAAAAATAGGACATATACAAGAATGTTAATATTTATTCTATCATGATATTTAATTTTCTCAAAAGATTTTCCAGCTTTCCTCAGTTCGCGCATAATAGCTCTGCGCCATTGATATTGATAACATTTTACAAAATTGAGGGAAATCTTGAGGGAAGACATCTCAAAATTGTTTTATTAGGAACCAACCAATGAAATTTTCCTCTAGTGATACATATCATATTACTTATCTTACCTCCATGTATATGTGATGGTTCCCTATAAAATTAATTTCCCTAAGCGGACATCATTTATTTCTCTATGGCAACAATTTGTCAATTGATTATTGTTTTCTGAACACTAACGTTGGCTGGTGCATTCCGAGTCTTTATTTTTAACATGGTAGAGCCTAGAAGTAAGTAAAACGTAATTTTAAAGTCAATTTCATTTTTAAAGCTCAATATTGACCTTTTTCCTTGCAACTTTCCAAACAGGTTTTACTTATTTTTGTCGTTCTTTACGACTATTCCATTGAAGAAGTATTTCATTCCCTAATTTTTTACTTAATGTTGTCGAACTAAATATTAAGACTGAGATTCATAGGGAAACTATTAAATGCTACTTTCTTACTAATTACACTTTGTCACTCTGTGCGTATAATTGATATTAATTATTGGGTAGAGTTGAAAAATGTATCATAACTTCGGGCTCAAAACCACTAGGAAATTGTTAGTCAGCATCAATGAAAGCTTACAAGTTTGACATTAATTTTTGCATTTGCGCCATTGAGAAATTATACAACTACAGCTTAACCCGTCAAAATTCAATTGTTGAAACCACTTCCCAATTCATGTATTTATCTCTATTGCAACTACAATCATTCTTAAAAGAGTCACCCTGTTTCAACGGATTATTATTTTCTGAACACTTTTCCTGGGCTGAGTTGAAAACTTTTAATTGAGTTTTTCGGTTGTTTTGCTTAGTTGTTTTTATATCTCCCAGCAACTCGTTAATGAAAACAGCGAGCGAATATCACGTTTAATAGATTATAATTGTATTAAAAATGTACTCATTGACTCAAACAATGTTTTCACAATAGAATAAAGACTCGGTAACGAAAAAATGTATTGCTTTATTAAAACGCACCGATTTTTAATATCATAAATTTAAATTTATTAATTGAATATTATAAATAAATTCATAAATGTTTTTATTTAGAAGTATTAACGTAGACTATTTTCAAATTTCTTGGGATCACTGGGATTTCAATTTGCCTTTTTGACAAATTTTAGAAATAATAAGAAATATAACCTTAAAGAGAAGTAAACAGAAGTAACCTTAAAGAGAAGTAAATAAAAATGCCCGTCAATGTGGCATGTCTCTTTGGAGATTGCATATTGAAATGGTGGCATATGATTGTCATTTTGACATAATTCAATATAATTAATTTTACTCATACTCCGTAATTCAATTTAATTAATATTACTCATACGCATATTCTCTCCATAAGCAATAAATGCTATAAATACTGCGAAACGGACAATAATAAGCATTCCAGTCAATTTCGCTGTATTTACATTCATTTTTGGATTTATAAAGTGTCTGTCCTTTTTGGGTTGCCACAGACCAACTTCCTGAAAACCTCTTGTTTGCCATTCTGGGCGTATGATTGATATTATTTATTGGGTATGCTCGAAAAATGTGCCGTAACTTCGGACTGGAAACCTCTAGGAAAATGTTAGGCGGCCCCAATGAAAGCTTAAAGGTTTAGTATTAATACTTGCCTTTGAATCATTTGGAAATTATATAAATTGAACTACAGTTAGAACCGACAAAGTTCAATTTTTGGGTTGCAACAGACTAACTTCCTCAAAGCACACTGTCATATTTTGAAATATATTATCTACCTCTTGTTTGTCATTCTGGGCGTATGATTGATATTAATTATTGGGTATGCTCGAAAAATGTGCTATAACTTCGGACTGAAACCCTCTAGGAAAATATTAGTCGGCCTCAAAGAAAGCTTAAAGGTTTAGCATTAATACTTGCCTTTGAATCATTTGGAAATTATATAAATTGAACTACAGTTGGAACCGACAAAGTTCAATAATTGATCTTTGAATATTAAAACGCCAACTTTTGATGATTATCAGAACTTCTTAATTAAAGAATGTAAGTCTACAAACACAGACTAACATATTCATTTTCCCAAACATAAAACCAAAGTTCTAGATATTTTCTGTACCTCTTGTTGTTGTTCACCAAACGCTTTTCATAGAAAATAAGGCAATCTCTCAGCTCACGTTTCATGAAAAAGAAGGGTAAATATAGCTCTTTAAAATAAGTAATAAAATAATAATAAGTACCTAGAATCTTTAAGGCTATAGAAAATAGCATTATATCGCCACTAAAGCTTGGCCAAGGATTATTCAAAAAATGCATACAAAGAGCATTGATCTACAATTGTCATATTTATGAGAATTTCCTATTTATATATATGAATCAATAATTCATTATTCACAATTTTCGCTCATTCATTTTAGTGGTGATTTAATATTTATGATACTGATTTCTATACAACAAACACGCTTTAAACACAATACATTCAATTAACCATCCACACACACACACGCTCATTACGTTGACAAATAGTTTATTTAAATAATTACAAATTTATATTAAATTACAATACCTCCATAGAACGTTGAATACAAATTATAGTTATTATTATTGAAAACAAAATATAAAATTAATACCAAATTCACAATCGATTCGAAACGTTTTTTTTTGTTTCATCCCCTCTTGGTGTCAACTGCATTTTAATAAACCGCAAAATATTTGTTGGTCGTTGGCCGCTTCTGTTTTTTTTTCATTCTTTGGTCGTATGGCTGTGGTGACGCTCGTTTTAATGAAAAATATCAAATTGCCATAATTTATGTGGAAAAATGTATATTTTATATAATGCAGCAGGAGGCATGAGTGTTTTTTGCCATAAATTTTAAATGACATTAACATTGATGCAACTGTTTAACAACAGCAGCAGCTACAAATAAATGAGGCAATTTTTTTTTGTTCAACAACGACAACAAAAAATACTCGAGTTCAGAAATTAAGTTGAGGTAAATTGAAAAGGGCACCCTAGGGCAGACATGAAATGTATACAAAGCGATATATTTAACATCGTAGAGCTGAGAATTTAGTAATAAGTAATTTTTAATTTTAAATCACAGTCATGATTAGCTAGCATTTCACGAAAAAGCGAAGGAGGACTCCTTGCCCTACTGGTTGAGGTTGAGTCTTTAGAGTATTATTAAGGTTTGTCCTTCTGGGCGTATGATTGATATTAATTATTGGGTATGACCGAAAAATGCGCCATAGCTTCGAACTCAAACCCACTAGAAATTTTATATTCAGCATCAATGAAAGCTAAACAGTATGAGCTTAATTCTTGTCTTTATATCATTTGGAAATTATAAAAATTTAACTACAACAAGGCGCTTCAAAGTTCAATAAATAGTTTCTGAGTATTGAAACGCTAACTTTTGATGTCAAGATCTAAGTAATAATCAAGTTCGTTTTTAAAGCCCAGCTATGATTTATTGCATTTCCCCAAAAAGTGAAGGAGTATTCCTTTCCCTACTGGTTTTACTTAATTTTGTCGTACTTAATATTGAGGTTGAGTCTCTTAGGGAAACTATAGTGCGGAATTTTCTTATAACGTGTTATTAAATTGTGTCCTTCTGGGCGTATGCTTGATATTAATTATTGGGTATGGTCGAAAAATGTGACATAGCTTCGGACTCAAACGCAATAGGAATTTGTTAGTCAGCATCAATGAAAGCTTACAAGTTGGGCATTAATTCTTGCCTTTGCACCACTTGGAAATTATACAAATTGAATTACAATTGGGTCCGACAAAGTTCAATGAATGATCTATGAGTATTAAAAAGCTAAGTTTTGATGTCGAGAACAATGCTTTTCTTTCAACTGGCGAAAAAAGTGAGGTAGTATTCCCTTACCTACTGGTTTTACTTTATATTTCTTTCTAAATTTAGAGGTTGAGTCTTTTAGGGAAACTATTAAGTACAGTTTTTTACGTATTACAGTTTGTTACTCTGGTCGTATGATTGATATTAATTATTGGTTGGAAAATATGCAATAGTTTCGGACTCAAAAGTAATGAAAATGTAAATCAGCATCACCGGAAGTTTATAAGTTTGGCAATAATTCATGAAGTCATTCTGGGCGTATGATTAATATTAATTAAGTATGAGTAATATTAATTAATTATTGGGTATGATCGAAAAATGTGTCATAGTTTCGGACTCAAAGTCTCAAGGAAAACGTTATTCACCATCAATGAAAGCTTACAACGTTGGCTTTAATAAATTAAGTCATTCTGGGCGTATGATTTATATTAATTATTGAATATCATCGAAAAATGTGTCATAGCTTCGGACTGAAAAGTACCAGTATATTGATAGGCAGCATCAATGAAGCTTACAAGTTCGGAATTAATGATTGCCTTTGTACTATTGGGAAATTATACAAATTGAACTATAATTGAGCCCGATAAAGTTCAATAAATAATATACGAGTATTAAAACTCTAACTTTTAATGCCACGAATAAGAAATTTCGTTTCCAGTCAAGATTGATTCTCAACTCTCGAAAAAAAAGTGAAAAAATATTCCCTTCCTTACCGATTTTACTTTATTTTTCGTTCTCAATATTGAGGTTTAGACTTTTAGGGAAACTATAGGGTGCAAGTTTCTTACTTATTTCAGCTTGTCATTCTGAGCGTATGATTGATACTAATTATTGGATATGGTTATTAGTCACCATGAATGAAAGCTTACAAGTTTGGCATTAATTTATGAAGTCATTCTGGGCGTATGATTGATATGAATTATGGGGTATGATCGAAAAATTTACCATAGCTTCGGACTCAAGGCCTCAAGGATAATATTGGTCAACATTAATGAAATCTGGCATTAATTCTTGCCATTGTACCTTTGGAAAATTGTACAAATTGAACTACAATAGTACAAATTGTAGAAATACAATAAATGATCTTTGAGTATTAAAACGCTAACTTTTGATGACTAGAACTAAGTAATAAGTAATTTCGAGATTTGTTTTGAAATCGCGAAAAAGTGAAGTAGTATTCCCTTCCCTACTAGTTTTACTTTACTTTTCGTTCTGAATTTAGATGTTGAGTCTTTTAGGGAACCTATAGCGTACAAGTTTCTTACTTATTTCAGCTTTCATACTGAGCGTATGATTGATATTAACTATTGGATATATTCAAAAAATGTCCCATAGTTTCGGGCTCAAAAACACTTGGAATATGTTAATCAGCATTACGGAAAGCTTACAAGTTTCGCATTATTTTATTATTAAGTCATTCATGGCGTATGATTTATATTAATTATTGGGTATAATCGAAAAATGTGCCATAGCTTCGAACTCAAAAACGCTAGGAAAATGTTATTCAGCATCAATGAAAGCTTACAAGTTCGGCATTTATTATTCAGAAATTATACAAATTGAATTACAATAGGACCCGACAATATGCATTAAGTGATTAACTGTATTAAAAACTCTAATCTTAGATGAGTATAGGAATTGAGTTCTTAATGAAGACCCTATGCAATTAATTCATGTTGCTCTTCTGCAACTTTTTACAGCGGAGAAAAAGGAAAAACACGAAAACTGAATTCAAGAATAACCACTTTTAATAGTGCGTTACAGGCTCTATTATCTAGTTTTATATATCTGGTCAATATTTTATATTTCATACTTCCACTTTGCGTCCAGTAACAGATTTCATACATATCTTTCCTTGAACTCAACATACTTTCCTCTACAAGTAGTTATTTTTAAATAGGTTTTTTTTGTTAGAAATCTTTTTTTGTTGTGTCCAGTTTGTTTTTACAACAATAGACATTTAATGATTGACAATTTGTTTATTTTATGTAATTGATTTACACGACTAATTGACGCTATTGTATTTAATATAAAATATTTAAAAAATCGTGTCCAACTATTTTAAATCTTTAATTTAGCCAACAAAGCCCGGACTTATCTCACTCGTAAAGGCCTGAATTATCTCACTCGTTTATGTTTACTTTGAAGTTATTTTTATCTTCGTCAGCGTTTGTTGTTTTGTTTTGCAACGGGGCGTGTTTTAGGTTGCATGCGGAAACGGAAATATGCAATGAAGCAATATTTATTATTATGAGTACGTCTGTATTTGTCTATTTAAGTATATTAGGGTATCTCCTGGACGAGGAAAGGTTGGAAAAGATATAAGTTTCCATATAAGGGAAAAGTATAGATTTTCCAGAAGTTCGTCATAAGACGAGATTGAAATTTATGATCTTGATTTATACAAAATTAAATCACAAATCGATGACAATACAACGTTGTCACATGAAATCTACAAAACCCCGAAACTATCATTTTTCAAAATTTATTTGAGCTACGGTTTGTTCTAAGGACTGTTAAAACTTGATTGATTCTGAATCCAGGATTTCTCGAAAAACATAATGACGTCCATGGAAAGATCAGTTCACTGTTGCCACGCCCTTTCTCGTTTCCTTCCACACAAGAGTTCCCTTCTTTGGTAAATTAAATTAAATAATAATAATTAATTTATATACGAGTACATAATAAAGTTTTTAATATAATAATTTTCTAATAAGAATATTCGGCCTATTATTTCTATTTATCAAGCTCGAGGATAATTTTAGTTTTTAACATTTATTTATTTCTAATATTTCGTCCTTCTTCAGGATAAAATAATAAATAAATGAAATTTCAATAATACAACAATATATAATAATTTTGTTTATGTTTTTGTACTTATTTTTATCACAATCAGCGTAATCAGCGTGCTATTATCATCATCTGTTTAAGTGGCACCCTAGTGTGTCTTTGTGCCGTTTTTGTCTACACAGTCTAAATGATGTTTATAATATATGTATGTCGTACAAAGTGTCTAAGAACGTATGTACTTTGACGTATCACAGAGGAAAAAACAACCAAACTGTGCTTAGATAGAATTTTGAAATGAAGAGAGCTACGAAAGAACTGTGAAGCAACGAGAGGGGGAGTATCACAAATGCTAGGAATTTTACAAATATAAATAAATGAGACCACTTCAATTGAAGCAACTTTAGAAGCAGTTCCATAGAATAGATTAGTGGCAAACAATTGAAATAGAAACATATTCGAGAAATCTTGTTAATTACAGCAATTTTGTCCTCAATAGCGCTTAGCCTTGCTTTGGGAAATATCATGTTACTTTTTATGGACATCCGTGCGTATGATTCATATTAATTGTTGGTATAGTTTTGAAAATATGCCATAATTCTTAAGATTTTTCAAAAGTATATAACATTATGGCAGTTTTTGTTAGCAGATATTTTGAACTTTTGCATTTGGTATTCAGTATATGCTCCGATTATTCAATACTAGCAAAATCAGCCGATAATTGGAAGAACTGTTTAAAAAACTACCACAAAGATTTGTGCCAACCATTACTTGGGCTTAAGTTACTTCTTTGTTCATATCAAGTGCCATATACCCTCTAGTATGTAGAGTGAAGATAGTCACAGTACCAGACATTTTGGCTTTAGTCTAGGATTTGTGTTCCATTAAATGTAAATAGTTTTTTTAATTATATTCAATTTAAGTTCAGTTCAGAATGTGATTCATTTCCTCAATATCGACTAGCTTTGAGTAGAATCTTTCATTATTCTCAATAATTATATATATATATATATATATATATATATATATATTCGTGAAATCTTTCTAATTTCAGAATTTTTTCCTCAATAGCGCTTAGCTTTGCTTTGGGAAACAACATATTACTTTGTATGGACATCCATGCGTATGATTGATATTAATTTTTGGTATCCTTTTGAAAAATAGCCATAATTGTTTAGATTTTTCGAAAGTATATAACATTTTGGCACTTTTTGTTAGAAAAGATATTAAACGTTGGGATTTTGTATGCAGCATAGGCTGGAATTATTCAATACTAGCAAATAATCTGTCATTACGGAACTTTCCACTACAAAGCTTCTTTAGGAATAATTTTCTTTTAGCGCCATAGTTTTTGTAATAGTTTCAGAGCTGGTGGAAACCAACTGTCATATTCTTTAAAAATATCAAAAGTTCAAAGTATTGTTTTACATTGAAAATTCATAAACATGTGATAACTAATTATGAATATGACCGTAACTGTTAATGAAGATGTCATTTTATGTAACATACCTTTCGCTTTTTAAATCATATTATTTTATATACCAAACAAATTAAGCTCGAATCGTCAACTTGGGACTCCGCGAAGGTGAGTGGACATAGAAATCTTGTAGATCAAATGTACTCCAGACAAGTTTAAATTCTATTTAAGTTTGTATTGCATACATTTTTTGTAGGAATGTCTTTCTGATTAATGTGTTTTTTAGATTTAAATTTTTTTTATTTTAAAAATCTACATGTTCATCAATTGTAGGCCACATCTTTTCAATGGTTTTCAGCAATAAAAAGTTGAGATTTTAACTAAAAGCTTTGCCAGCATTTTCTCTTTTAAGCAATTGTGGACCTTTTCAAAATATATGCCACCAAATAAGGATTTATTTTGGGTCATTTCTTTCACTTCCCACACCACCGCCCTTTTTCAATACATACATAGAAACTTTTGAAATAATAATAAAAAACTGAATTTCTAAATTTTTTTGACGCATTATTTGATGGCACCAACATTTATTGCACTGCTGGCAGAAATTGTTTTCCCAGCCAACCACAAAGAAACGTATCTCTTCTCTAAATTGTTTTTTACTTGTTCAACGTCGACGTCGTCGCCGTCGTATGTGGTGGTGGCATGTATCGAAATCAATTGTTGTTTTCCACAAAGAAAAAGTTTTATGTTGTCAAGATAAAAAATGTGTGTGTGTTCGTATGAAAAAACAAAAGGAAAAACTTCAAAAGTAAGCGATTTTCTTGAATGTGGTCTGCCCTCATTCATTCATTCATGCATTCGAACAAGAAATATTATTAATAATATTTTGTGTAAAACCCCAATTTTCTTTATTAAATCTTATAACAATTCTTTCAACTTTTATGTTTTTTTTTGCGATTTTATTATTTAATATTTTCTTTTTTAAGTGGAAAACTTGTTGTTCATAGGGGTGGGGGAGGAGGAGGAAGGGAAGATGATGGCCGTTTGTTATGTTTGTATGGTCCTTGTAAGTTTCATTATTAAAAGGATATCTGAGAGCATGTATTCTTCGTTTGTGTACAGATACACAAACACACACACACATGTGTGTGAACATATGTCCCTTCATTAAATTGTTTAAGTATAGTGGGAGTATGTATTTAGGAATGTTTAACTTTCAAAAAGCATTTGTGTTTGATACTGTATTGGCGTGGTTTCGGTTTAGTATCATCATCACACCATTTCCGAAGGAATTATTTCAGTTGTAACACCACATTTCATGCCTCCTAACGGGAAATACTAATTGAACATAACTTCTAAATTAAATGCTAATGCAAAAGAAATTCATTTAAACATAAACCCTTTGACGACCATAAAATAACTAAAGAAAATGCTTATTTTTTAGTGGATTTAAGTTCTTTAATGTCATATTTCTAAGCAAAAGATATATCAAAATTAAAAATATTAATAATGCCTGACAAAAATACTATTTTTACCTTTATTGACAAATGGAAAAGTGTACAGAGTTCTTCAACCTCTTCTGACACTAAAAGAAAATTTTTCCTATAGGGGATGGTTCCAAAATGACAGATTTTTTGCTAGTATTAAATAATTCCAACCTATACTGATTAAAAAATGCAAATGTTCAAAGTCTCTGCTAACAAAAAATTGCAAAATGTTATACATTTTCGAAAAATCCAAAGAATTGTGGCGAATTTTAAAAAATAAATCAACAATTAATATCAATCATACGCACCGATGTTCATACAAAGTAATATGCTATTTCCCAACAAAGCTATGAGCTATTGAGGAAAAAAAGTTGAAATTAGCTAGATTTCACGATTGCTGAGAATAATGAGAGATTTTACCCAAAACTATTTGTTTTTGAGGAAACGAATCATGTTATGAACTGAATTTAGAAAATGTAATAAAAAGTCAATTAATATTTCATGGGACAGCTGAAAATCTTAGACTACATCCAGAAACGTCTGGTTTGTCACTCTTTTCACTCTTCAGACTTGGAGGATATATATCAATCGATAAGTACAAAGAAGTAAATTAATTATGGTTAGGTAGTTCGTCTTATTGACTGATTTTGCTAGTATTGAATAATTCCAGTCCATACTTAATACAAAATCCAAATGTTCAAAGTCTCTGCTAACAAAAACTGCCATAATGTTATATATATCATTAAATATATATATACGCACGGAAGTCCATACAAAGAAATATGTTATTTCCCAAGAAAGCTATGAACGATTAAGGAAAGAAACGATGAAATATCAAGACTTTTCCTATATATTTATATATCTATATCTATCAAGAAAAGTGAACTAGTTTCCTCAAACCAATCGATATTGAGGGAATGAAACACTTTCTGGAGAACACTTGAAAAAAATTAAAGACTGCACCAAAGTCAAACATATCTGATGTTGCGACTATTTTCACTCTACAGACTTGGAGGATATATGAAGCCCTATATTTTATTAGAAAATTTTTTCGTGATTGTTTAAGTAATTCGTCCGTCTGACTGCTTGATTTTGCTAGTATTGAATAATTCCAGCCCATTCTGAATACAAAATTCAAATGTTCAAAGTCTCTGATAACAAAAACTGCCAAAATGTTAAATATTTTCGAAAAATCTAAAGAATTGTGTCGAATTTGCAAAAGTATAACCAAAATTAATATCAATCATACGCACGGAGGTCCATACAAAGAAATATGTTATTTCCCAACAAAGCTATGAACGATTGAGGAAAGAAACGTTGAAATATCAAGACTTTTCATATATATATATATATCTATATCTGTCAAGAAAAGTGATATAGTTTCCTCAAACCAATCGATATTGAAGAAATGAAACACATCCTGGAGAACACTTGAAAAAAAAAATAAAAATAGATTAGTATTTGATGGAACACCCGCAAATCCTGCACCAAAATCAAACATATCTGGTGTTGTGACTATTTTCACTCTACAGACTTGGAGGATATATGAAGCTCTATATATTATTTGAACATTTTATCGTGATTGTTTAAGTAATTCGTCCGTCTGACTGGTTGATTTTGCTAGTATTGAATAATTCCTGCCCATACTGAATACAAAATTCAAATGTTCAAAGTCTCTGCTAACAAAAACTGCCAAAATGTTATATATTTTCGAAAAATCTAAAGAATTGTGTCGAATTTTCAAAAGTATAACCAAAATTAATATCAATCATACGCACTGAGGTCCATAAAAAGTAATATGCTATTTACCAACAAAGCTATGAACGATTGAGGAAAGAAACGAAGAAATTGCAAGACTTTTCATATATATATATATATATATATATATATATATATATATATATATATATATATATATATATATATCTATCAAGAAAGGTGAACTAGCTTCCTCAAACCAATCGATATTGAGGGAATGAAACACTTTCTGGAGAACACTTGAAAAAAATTAAAAATATAAAGGGTGATTTTTTAAGAGCTTGATAACTTTTTTTTTAAAAAAAACGCATAAAATTTGCAAAATCTCATCGGTTCTTTATTTGAAACGTTAGATTGGTCCATGACATTTACTTTTTGAAGATAATTTCATTTAAATGTTGACCGCGGCTGCGTCTTAGGTGGTCCATCCGCTTAGTCCAATTTTGGCATTTCCACGTTTTTGAGTAACAGAGACCCAATTGGTGCGAACGGCGACGAATCGAAAATTGGTGGTCATCATTAACACTGGCCGATACAGCTGCGATATTTTCTTCAGTTCGCACTCTACGTAAGCGTGTTGGTGGTTTAATGTCCAACAATGTAAATTTGGTGCGAAATTTAGTCACAATAGCCCGAATAGCCGCTTCAGTGGGTCGATTAAACTGACCATAAAATGGAAGCGCGCAATGAACTTTCTTAACAGAGCACGCATTTTGATAATAAAATTCAATAATTTGCAAGCGTTGTTCGTTTGTAAGACGATTCATGATGAAATGTCAAAGCATACTGAGCATCTTTCTCTTTGACACCATGTCTGAAATCCCACGTGATCTGTCAAATACTAATGCATGAAAATCCTAACCTCAAAAAAATCACTCTTTATTAGTATTTAATGGAACACCCGCAAATCCTGCACCAAAGTCAAACATATCTGATGTTGCGACTATTTTCACTATACAGACTTGGAGGATATATGAAGCCCTATATTTTATTAGAAAATTTTTTCGTGATTGTTTAAGTAATTCGTCCGTCTGACTGCTTGATTTTGCTGGTATTGAATAATTCCAGCCCATTCTGAATACAAAATTCAAATGTTCAAAGTCTCTGATAACAAAAACTGCCAAAATGTTATATATTTTCGAAAAATCTAAAGAATTGTGTCGAATTTTCAAAAGTATAAACAAAATTAATATCAATCATACGCACGGAGGTCCATAAAAAGTAATATGCTATTTACCAACAAAGCTATGAACGATTGAGGAAAGAAGACTCAAGACTTTTCATATATATATATATCTATCAAGAAAAGTGAACTAGTTTTCTCAAACCAATCGATATTGAGGGAATGAAACACATTCTGGAGAACACTTGAAAAAAATTAAAGATAGATTAGTATTTGATGGAACATCCGCAAATCCTGCACCAAAGTCAAACATATCTGATGTTGTGACTATTTTCACTCTACAGACTTGGAGGATATATGAAGCCCTATATATTATTAGAAAATTTTTTCGTGATTGTTTAAGTAATTCGTCCGTCTGACTGGTTGATTTTGCTAGTATTGAATAATTCCAGAACATACTGAATACAAAATTCAAATGTTCAAAGTCTCTGCTAACAAAAACTGACAAAATGTTATATATTTTCGAAAAATCTAAAGAATTGTGTCGAATTTTCAAAAGTATAACCAAAATTAATATCATTCATACGCACTGAGGTCCATAAAAAGTAATATGCTATTTACCAACAAAGCTATGAACGATTGAGGAAAGAAACGATGAAATAGCAAGACTTTTCATATATCTATATCTGTCAAGAAAAGTGAACTAGTTTCTTCAAACCAATCGATATTGAAGAAATGAAACACATTATGGAGAACACTTGAAAAAAATTAAAGATAGATTAGTATTTGATGGAACACCCGCATTGTGACTATTTTCACTCTACAGACTTGGAGGATATATGAAGCCCTATATATTATATTCGTCCGTCTGACTGGTTGATTTTTCTAGTATTGAATAATTCCAGAACATACTGAATACAAAATTCAAATGTTCAAAGTCTCTGCTAACAAAAACTGCCAAAATGTCAAATACTTTCGAAAAATTTAAAGAAATTTGGCAAATTTTAAAAAATAATAACAACAATTAATATCGCTAATACGCAAGGATTTTCATACAAAGAAATATGCCATTGACCAAAAATTATGAAATAAGCAAGATTTCATGAATATATCTCTATAATTATTGAGAAAAAAAATGAGACATTTTCCGCAAAACTAGTCGATATTGAGGAAATAGAAAACATTCTGAACTGAACATGAAAACTCCGTTAAAAAAGGTTAAATATTAAATGAAGCAGCCGAAAATCCTGAACAAAAGCAAACAATGTCTGGAGCTGTGACAATTCTCACTCTACAGACTTCATTTCATAATGATTTTCATTAGAAAGATCTTTGAATAGATAATATTTAGTAGCGATTTCACTGATAAGTTTCAGGAATAACTCGGAATGTTGAAAATGTATTGAAACCTTTTTTGGTAAGATTATTTCCGCAGAATCGCTTTTTAATTAATATCTGAAACATTTACTTATAAATAATGGATTCTTAATATTTAGACCGCGTACATTGAACTTAACTATAACATAAACCACACATAATATATGAGTGCTCTTTGGATCTGAATATAGACAGTAGGGAGAGTGCTTCTATAAGGTATTATAGTCGTTTGAGTTATTTCTTTACAATACAAGAAGATGGGTATGAAGTAAGGTTTTCCATACGTATTTTTAACGCTGAACTTCGTGTGCATTTTGTATGCACCTTTGAGAATAAATTGTGTTTTAGTAGCCTGCAGAAGAAGGGATTTTTTATGATTTTTTTTTTCTATTTTAGAAGCCGACATTTATCGGCTAGTTTTAAGGGAAATCGATTATTTCATAATTTGGACATAGGAGCGTATGATTGTCTTTAATTATTGGAATATATGGAAAAGATGTTCTACATCTTTATATTTAGCGAAAGAAAATAATATTTTAATGTCTTTTGATAGCAGAGACTGTAGACATTCGGGTTTCTGCCGCTTGGTATAATCAAAACATTTTCAGCCTACATCAAAATGCATTTTTGGATGAATTTTTCTATTTTAAAACTCCACATTGGATAGTTTTAAGGGAAATCTACTATTTCATATTTTATACATAGGAGCGTATGATTCTTATTAATTATTGAAATTCTTGTGGAAAACTTATTCTAGATCTTTAGATTCATAGGAGAAATATAAAATTTTAATATTGTTTGATGGAAGAGATTATAGACCTTCGGGATTCTGCCCCTTGGGGTAATCAGTCTTCAGTTATAATAGAAACATAAGGCTTTTAAAGGTCTACTTCTACTTCAAATTAATAGAGGTATAAAACTGTAGAATAAGGTCAGCTTTGGTAGCTTTGAGAAAATATGAATAGGTAATATTTAGTAACGATTTCACTGACAAGTTTCAGGAAAGAGTGTCCCATGTTTTTACAAAATGTCGCAGCATGTATTGAGATTTAACTAATAGATGAAGACGATGGTTTCAGATGGTTATTCCTATTTTAGAAGTCGACATTTATTCGACTATTTCATAATTTGTACCTCGGAGCGTATGATTGTTATTAATTATTTGAATACTTGTGGAAAACTGGGTCTAGACCTTTAGATTCATAGGAGAACATAATATTTTAATGTCTTTTGATAGAAGATATATTCTAAGTTTCGAGAGGATCTGAACTCGTCAAATATACTCGTATTATGACCCTAGTGCGAGTGATTGTTATCAACTACACTATCCCACAGCATATTTGGAACAGAACAGCGATCCTATAATTCTGAAAGGGTTTGTTGAATAGATCATTTTTGTAGAATAAACTTATAGTCCAACTAGTCTGAGGTTCTTTTTACAGTGGGTCAAAGTTTTCATTTTTTTTTTGGTCGAAGGGAAAAACATTTTAAGTTAATGTCTGAGAGAATTATTGCTGTCAGAACTATATTGTGGAATTTATGTGAATCATTTTTGTGGGCCTTAACCCTCTAGCTCCACTCTTTATGGGTCAATTTAACCCTTTGTTCTTTTTTAGAAGGGACTATAGATCTTTGGCTACTGCCTTTACGGAGAATAAAAAAACAACAAATAATAATGTGGCGGAGAAGATTTATATATACATCTACTTCAGCTGAACCTAGGTATTTTGGAATTACTTTTCTATATAATGTGACATGTTTTTGAGACCTACAGGATATGGTAATTTTTGGCTAAATTTTCTAGTTAATTTGAGACAATTCTTGCTGCATGCATTACCTTCAGACTGGCTAATTTTGTCCATTAGTTTCAAGGAAATTGAATATTTGTTTATTAGGTCCACGGTGCGTATGATTGTTATTAAATATTGAAATATATACGAAAAATCGATGTAGATCTTTCTTTTGAGAGAAATTACATAATATTTTAATCGTTTTTGGGAGAAGAGACTACATTTATATTTTTTCGCCTTCCGACTCTTTTATTCAGTAAAAATTGGTATGTACATTGGTTTTTCTTAAAGTTTTCAAATATTCTTTGGTTTTCAATATTATTATTCTTTCTTTGATTTGGAAGAATATTATTTTTGTGTGTTGAATTTTTACTATTTACTTTTTTTATTTAATTGAATAGTTCCAAAATCCTTTGGGGGGAAATGGTGTAGTGAATGACTGTTGTTGTAGAGTGGCAGTAGTGGTCTACATGTGGCTTTGTCAGTGTTAATGTGTTGGCCATCCTATGGAAGTGTGTGTTTGTGTCCATACGCGCGTGTGTGTATATAGTTTTTAGTGTTTATTACTCAATTATATATGCCTGCATATGTGTGTGTGCGTGTGTTTGACTGTGCGTCCGATTACTATCTTAATTGAGTTGTTATTGTTATATGCAGCAGAGAACAAGATTAGCTCGTTATACGATTTTTGTTTGGCTTTGCTTTATCAACTGCCATTGTATTGGCCATTCATATGTAGTTTACTCTCGGCCATGGCATTGTTGGCCAAGTTATCGCTTTAAGTACATTCGTTGCTTTAATCGTCAAGCCAATGACTTGGATGAGTAATATTTCGAATCGATGTACACAACAACTTCACAACTTTCAAGAATAAAGTTTATTTTTCCACAAAAAAGTATGTCATATTTATATAAATAAATATACATTAAGGAATGAACGTTTAAAAAACTTTTTTATTGAATACATAAGAATGTATACATTTGGCAATAAATTTAAAAAAGACTATAGACCATGCATTAGGGTAGGGCCAATATATTAAACCAACCTTTCTTAAAGAAAACTTTACTCTAGATAGGCAATTTGGAGTTATTCTTAAAAAGACAGGACATCAGTAGTATGTCATTTATTGTACAGTTTTCAATATTTTATTATTATTTATTTTTATTTTATTTATCTGGACACTGGTGCGTATGATTGTTATTAATTATTGTAATATTTAAGAAAACCCAATTTAGATACTTTCTATCCCTTGAAAATACCTTTTTTGTTGGGTACGTATGACATGATATACATTTAGCAATAAAGTTGCAGAAAAGACTATGGGTCATACATTAGGGCGGCTCAATGTATTAAGCCCACTTAACTAAAGACAATTTTTTTCGCACTCTTCTTTTCCTCTAGAAAAATATATATTCTGAATGGGGTCTGATGGTATTCATAAGAAGACAGTGGAACCATAACAATGAATTAAGCCCACTTAATTAAAGAATTTTTTCTCGCACTCTACTTTTTCTCTAGAAAATGTCCATTTAGAAGATGAAGTCTTTTTAAATACCTACTCCTACCCCAACCGAATGTTGGCATTCTTTAAAAAGGCAGTGGAAACGTAACACCAGAAGTATAACATTCATCGCTTAATTTTAAATATTTATATATTGCACCCTGGTGCGTATGATTGTTATTAATTAATGTAATATTTAAGAAAAGATACTATAGATTTTTTTCTACACTGTAGAAGACTAGAATAAGACCTGTTCAGGTAGCCTTAAGAATGAGGTATTTTTGGGTGGTTTCTATTAGCATTCATAAAAAGGCAGTGGGGACAGAACACCAGAAGTATAACATTTATAGTTAACTTTAAAGTATTTTTTATTTGGACCCTGCGACGTATTATTGCTATTAATTACTGGAATAGTTAGGAAAAACACGCTATAGATTTTTTCCTCTTCTTTGAAACACATAATTCTTCAAGGGTTTCTTGTTAAATGTTCTACTACTTCTTATGGAGGTAGAATACTGTAAAATTTATTTTTTATAGAGAAATGTTTATTTTACTTTGAAAAATGAATGGAGATATGGTATATAGGAATTAGTCTTTCTGAAGTGCTACATATACTGCATATGAATGATTGAATAAGGCCTGTTTTGTAGCCTTTTACTGCCCCTACGAACAATCAAACCTCCTGTTATCTTCCATTATTATCTACGGCAGTTAAATGTAAGCATTACGACGGTATTCTTAAAAAAACGGCACATTTTTTTGTATGAAATAAAGACATAGCATCAGAATTGTGACATTTATTGTTTAGTTTCAAAGGAAACTAAATATTTATTTAGTTGGACCCCGGTGCGTATGATTGTTATTAATTATTGGCATATATTAGAAAATGCTCTATAGATTTTTCGATTCGTTGAAAATGCATAATAATGCAATGGTTTTTGGTAGAAGAGACTATAATTTTCAGCCTACTACTACCTCTATGGAAAATCAACACCTATTGAATTCTGTGGTGAATACATAGCATCAGAATTATGACATTTATCTTTTAGTTTTAAAAGAAACTAAATATTTATTTAGTTAGACCCTGGTGCGTATGATCGTTATTAATTATTGGAATGTATATGAAATGTATCTGTAGATCTCTCATTTCTTCGAAAACGCATAATATTTCATTAGTATTAGCTAGAATAGACTATATACTGATTGGAGTCATGTTCGTGTAGGCATTTTGTTAATACTGTTTGTAGAGCAAGTCCAAGTTTCCGTATAACAGTTTGGAATATGTTTCTAATATAAAAAGAAGAAATCCATTTTTTAATTATTCCCCTAGTGCAAAAGAAATAAAATTTTCCCCTCCCAAAAGCCTGTTCTTACTGTTCGATTTCTATTAGAATCCCATAGAAGAAATTATGTATTTAAAATACATTGTATACTCTCTTCAAATCTGTTCTGTGGAAACATTCCTGCTGTCGCAAACGTGTGAATGTCTGCAATTGTTTAATAACTGCCTGCCTGTTTGCCTCAGCCAGTCATCCTTGCAAATGTATGACGCGTGGAATTTTTCCAAATTAAATTGAATTTTTCCGCTCCTCGCGTACTTTGCGCGTATATTGCGTCTGTGACATGTTCTGGAGTATTCGGCGAGAGTTCGTTACATCCTTGTTGTTGTTGTATAATTTTAGTATTATACGCATAAAGTCAAACAAATAATAACAATAAGGAATAATGAACTCCGCGCCGTTTCACCGTTCCAACACAGCAGCGTCAGAGCGGCGGAAAAAGTGTTGGGAGTGTGTTGATGGTGGATGGTGAATGGTGTGATGGTTCTGGTAATAATACTTAACAATAAGCGTCATCAAGATTATAATTTTGGTAGTTTATGTAAGAACTGTCAAAGCAAAACGCCAAAAAGTTATTGTTGTTTTTTGTTGTTGACATAACAACAACAGCAACAAAAATAGCAAACTTCAAATTCACCATATAAAGAGTTACATATTCAGGACACACAGTGGGGGAAGTTAAGAAGTAAGGATTCAGACTGATTTTGATGATATTTCACCGAGGCACAGTGGATGAGAGAGTTCTTATTTTCCATTAGAAAAGTAACCATATGGAGGAAAATCTTCTATCGTAGCATAAGACTTTAAAATATCTACTGCTGCCGTTGAATGTAGGCATTTTGGAGGTATTTTTCTATAAAATTAGGCCTCCACTTCAGAATTATGACATCGGTTTGTATTAAGAAAAATCGGTTTGTATTAAAAAAATATATGGACCCCGGTGCGTATGATTGTTATTAATTATTGGAATATAAAGAAAAATGCCTATAGATTTTACGATTCTTCGAAAATACATAATATTTCTAAGGTTTTTTGTAGAAGACTTTCAGAGAAAGACTTTCGAGAAAAGAAAACAAATTTTGTAATGCATTTTTTGGTCATATCTCCCGCGAAAATGAACATTTTGCAAAAATATCCAATTTGCATTTTTTGCACCGTGCTCTACCGAAATACCCACATTTTTTTATCGAAAAAGATCGATTTTCCAAAAAACATGGACGAATTTTAACCCTAGTAATTTTGTTGTATAAGTTGGCGTATAATTTTTCTATTTAAGCGTGAATGTTTTATTTATTTGCAGTCTTTGCTGGCCACCACTGAAAATTTCCGGAATTTTTTTTCATAAAACATTTTTATCCTTATATGTCATTTTTGATAGGACTTTTTTGATTTTCACGAAAAAGGGTTAAATTGGTCCATAAAGAGAGGAGCTAAAGATAAAGATCTTCTTCAAAAATGATCCTCATAAACTTCCACAATATAGTTCTGAGAATAAGAATTTTTTCAGGCATGAACTTACAACACTTTTCTCACTTAGTATAATGCTCCCTTCGACCAAAAAATTAAAACTTGGACCCACCGTAAAAAGAAACTCAGTCAGACTATAAGTTTATTCTACAAAAATAATTTTCTCAAAATGCTGTTGGACAGTGTAATTAATAACAATCATACGCACCATGGTCCATATAAATAAATATATACTCGATTTCTCTTAAGTACACGATAAATGCCATTAACCTGCTACACAAATTGGCATAAACTTTGGTTAAAATAAAAGTGACTTATCTTCCATACAGATAGTCGAAATCTGTTGTAATTTTATATTTGAAAATATTTTTATAATCACATTAAATTTATAAAATATTTATGCTTTTGCCACATCCCTCCTAGGACCTCCTACACAATTGTCCCTATTCTATGTAAAATTATATCCTTTATAATGTCTATATCGGTATCTGAAATTCATTTCTGACATAAGTAGTTCGGGCCTAATTTATATAGAAACGCTCGGAATTTTGATTCCGAGGGTGAGGGTATATATAAGTCGGTTTAACCGACTGAAACTACTTGTTTTAAAGATGTATTATTATTATTTATTATTTTGCCAATATTCATACGTAGTCGAATGAGAATAATTCCTGTTTTTTACTATTTTAAAATACGCAATTTATTCATCGCTATATCCACTTCAGAAGTATGACATTAATCTGTTAGTTTTAAGTATAATATTTAATTATGTACTACATCTATGAAGAATCAAATGAGCTCTTCATTTACCATAGATCATCTCTAATATGTTAGGTATTTTTAAATATCTACTTCTACTACATATGCATGTAGACATTTTGCAAGTATTTTACTGCAGACTAAGTGCTGTGTTGGTAGCCTTCAAAAGAAGCTCCCTTGGTGATTTTTTTGATTTCATTTAGGGGATATTGAGTATATGATTTGTTGGGACCACGGTGCGAATGATTGTTATTAATTATTTAAATATACATGGAAAGTGATTATTCGAAGGTACATAATGTTTTAATGGATTTTAGTAGAAAATAGTGTTATAGTATTTCGAGCTACAGCATCTATTGAGAATCAAAGTCTTTTCAGCTCTTCATTTACTATAGACAAAGTTGCATACGACAATAGCATTTTTAGAAATACAGTTGAACTTCGATTAACCGTGACTCTATTAACCGTGATTATCTATTAACCGTGAAGCTGAGTGGTTGAATTTTTACCTCTATTAACCGTGATTTACCTCTATTGTCCGTGATGCACATGTCCATATGACTGCTTGTTTGTTTTTTTCGTATAATACACACACATCTCTGAGTGGTTGATTTTTTACCTCTATTAACCGTGATTTACCTCTATTATCCGTGATGCACATGTCCATGTGACTGCTTGTTTGTTTTTTTCGTATAATACACACACATCTCTCATATTAAAATTCGGTGATTCCCCTTTTTCATGAAAGTGTAATTTTCATATCAAATTTCATATTCATTCATCAGTGTGAAATTTGATCTGTCAAGACGTGTTTTCCTTACATCATGCCACCGTCAAAAACTAAATCCGCGAAAAGAGCAAGAAAGGTTCTTTCAATTAAAGAAAAAATGGAGCTGATTAATGAATACCTTTTAAAATGTTGTCTGAAAAATATGGAGTTGGCATTCAAACTGTATCCGATTTAATAAAAAACAAAGATCGGATTTTAAGATTTTGCTCCGATACTGAGTCAATGCTTGGCCTTAAAGACAGATATACACTAAAAACATCCGAAAATCCAAAAGTTGATTTCGCAACATATGAATGGTTTCGGCAAGAAAGATTTAAGGGAACTCCAATTTCAGGTATGAACTTAAACTGAAATTTTCTTCTGAACTTCAGGCGAAATGATTGTCGAAAAGGCAAAAATGTTCCATTTGAAGTTAAACATGAATTCAGAGTGCACTTATTCATTTGGTTGGTTGGATAAATTCAAAAAACGTCATGGAATCCGTCGACTGAAATCTACGGGAGAAAAGGAGTGTGCTGATTATGTGTCTGCTACGATGTTTGTGGACGACTTGGATGAAATCATTAAAAACGAACAACTTACAACTGAACAGATCTACAATGCAGACAAAAGCAGTCTATTTTGGAGGTGTTTGCCTCAGAGTTCTTTGGCTAGTGGTAATGAATATTCTATTGAAGGGTACAAGGAATCCAAGGAGAGAATCACAGTGCTATTTTTTTCAAATGCTGCAGGAACTCACAAGTGTAAATTGATGATAATAGGAAAAAGTGTCCATCCAAGAGCTTTAAAAAACGTTGAACACCTTCCTGTGATTTATAAATCTAATAAGAAAGCTTGGGTAACACAACAGCTATTTCTGGAGTGGTTTAATCAAAATTTTGTACCAGAAGCAAAGGAACATCAACGGCGCATCGGTCTCAAAAATAACTGTAAAATACTTTTACTATTAGACAACTGTCCAGCACACCCAGATGTTATGCTATGCTATGATATCTGAAAACGTTACAGTAAAATATCTCCCACCAAATTGCACGTCCTTGATTCAGCCTATGGATCAAGGAGTAATTCGGGGCTTCAAATGTCACTACCGTAAACTGATCGTTCAAAAACTTGTTGGTGCTAATGACAGACGTGAGTTCGTTAAATCTTTGAATATTAAGACAGCTTTGTGGGCAGCCGCAGCTTCGTGGGACTCTGTAACTCCACAAGTTTTAAAAAGAGTTTGGAATAATTTACTATCTCATAATGAAGATGGTCCAAATAGCCTTGTTGAGATACAAACAGATATAGCCATACCGTCAGGATGTGCGATTGATGCTGTCGAAAAGTGGATGGTGTGCGACTCTGATGTCGCTCCGTTTGCTATTATATCTGAAGACGAAAACATGGTTACCCAAAGCCAAGAAGATGAGCTTGATTCAAATTCCGAGGAATCAGATGGTGGAAATGCGGACGAAACGCCTACTCAGGCAACAGAGGCTAGTAGTATTTTGTTAGGTTTTTAGAAAACTTTAGTTGTCCAAGTATTTCAGAACCAGATAAAATGCAAATATATCGCATACAAACTCATTTGTTGGAAGAACAATCAAAAGCTAAAAGCATAAGACAGACTTCCATAAAAGATATTTAAATAAATGTATGTATTCCTAGAGATATGATAAGTTATTTATAGGCGCAGATTTACATGTTTTTTCAAAAATAAATAAAAATAATAAAATGTATACATGTAAAATTTTACCTCTTTTAACCGTGATTTTCGGATTAGTTCTAAGAGTATTCACATATTTCTTTTTTTGTACTCCAATGCGTATGATTACCATTAATTTTTGGAATATATATGAAATGTATCTATAGATCTCTCATTTCTTCCAAAATTCATAATATTTCATTGGTTTTAGATAGAATAGACTACATATATACAGTTTTAGAGGATGTATTTATTATGTATTTTCCTATTTTTGTTCATGCGGTGGATATACTACTACAGAAGTATGGTATTTTCAATTAATTCTAAGGATATTATAATATTTATTTATCTAGACTCCGGGGCGTATGATTGCTATTAATTATTGAAATATATGTAAAATATCTATAAATTTTTGAAGTTTTCGCAAATACATAATATTAAATTGGTTTTTGGTAAAAGAGACTATATACTATTTTGGCAGCCTTCAGCAGAAGGCATTTTTGAATTTATTATTAGAAAATCTCTTCCACAATCATACACAAGTCTAAATTATTATGTATACAAAGTCTGTAAAATATCGAATTTTTTCAATTATATCCAAATAACTTGTTCACTAATATACAATAATAATATTATTCTAAAATCTAACATGATCCAATTTTGACATTCAAATTACGTGTTCATAAATGATTCGAACTCTACTGGATGTTTTTGAAACATCAACTTCAGTAGGGTCAAATTGGTAGATACCGTTTAGAAGAGCCATAATAATTTGCTCATATTTTTTCTCATATCGCCCACTGTACGACAGTGTAACGAAGGTGATATGATAACTGAGGAGAAGTTGAAGTTGTAGGTAGGCATATAAAATCAACAGTGAAGTAGGTTCTGAAAATTAAATAAGTCCACAAAAATAGTTCATCAGTTTTCAATTTTTTTCATTTTATTAATTTATTCCCACACTTCTCATGCGACCCTCTTCCCCATAGAGTCAGCAATACCATCATCATCATTGCCCTGACATGGAGAGTTTACCAACGGTTTATAAATAATTGCAAATAGATGTGGCATAAGCCCAACAATAGGGAAGGGCTATGGAAGAGAGCAGCAACAGAAAAAACTTTTTTTTCGGTGTAAGTTCTGTGCAATAATCCGCTGTCAGTCAGTCACTTTGTTTTTTGGCTGGAGTTTTTATTGGGGAAATTTTCATAATGCTCATAAAATCATTTGAATATACAATTTGTTGCTGTTCATACTCTCTGTCTCTCTCTCACTCAAACATAGGCTCTCTCTCGTTGGCATTTAAAATCGCCAGGATCTCAAGGGAAACGGAAGGCAGCACAAAAGCCGTGAACAAGGGGTGCTGGAAGTGTCTGTGTGTGTTGGAGTCAATTCTGCTGTTGTTGTCGAAAATTGTTGTTTGCCTTTGGGCAACACTGTCGTCATCATCATTATAAACGTCATATTATGCTCGAACATTGTTAATATTATAGTCATTAGAAGTGGCTATATATGGATAATAGTAGTACAGAGCAATATGCAAATGTGTATGTGTGGGTGTGTCGGTCTGCCGCCCTGTTGAGGGCTCATTTGTGTTGTTTGGCATTTGAAAAGCAACAGCACAGCACGCTCGTTGAAGGTTCCCCGTTGAAATGCCGTTGAGCCTATTTTGGCCTGACTGGCTGCGCCTCTTTCTGACGTTAGTCAGACGTTCATTTCGTTTCGTTGGCTTTTTGGCAAAATTCAAATTACGTGGGCAATTACTTTGTGGGTTTTATGGATTTATAATGGATTTTGAATGTTATAAAATCATAATATTTATGAGAGCTTAAAGAAAAACAAATAAAAAATATTTCGGTTCGGAGTTGTTGGTTTGCCAGCCATTTGCATTGTCGTCACTGTGTAGGAGCCAATAAATCGGAGAATAAAAGAACAAACATCAAACGTAGGAAGGATATTAAAGTTTGGAATGCGTGACGACAAACTAGTAAAACGCAATCCTATGGATAACTGTAAGTGGTGTGGGAAATGGTTGGCAGCTAGATGAGGTTAGATTGTTGTGACAGTCGGAAAGTAGAAGAGGTTCATTGAGATACCAGGAACCTTTGTAACCCTCATCGGACCAGCTAGTTTGGCTCACGAAACAATATTTTTGTATTCAATATTTCTAATTTCGACAGCAATCAAATTTATATTTTTATACTTTATTAAGATTTACCCCATTTATATTTTTACAAATTTTGAGCTTGGGCCTATATCCCTAGACCATTTGTAAAAATTTATTTCGAAAATTACTTCTATCAAAAGAGGATTTATTCTACAGTGAAATACCTACAAAAAACCTATCTTCATATGTAGTAGAAGGATGCATATCTTTAACAATTCTTATGCTATTTAAGAGTTATTCCTCAAAGTATTTGATTTCCCATAGAGATCGTAGCCCAAAGCTCTATCATGTCCTCTAAAAAATGCTTAATGCATTTTTATGTATTTTCGACGAATCCAAAGATATTTTACGATTTTCCATATATATTTCAATAATTAAAAACAATCATTCGCACCATGGTCCAAAACCTAGTTTATTTCCATTTAAAAGTGATGGATAAAAATTAGTAATTCTTAGTAAAAATCTACTACATAAATAGTAGAAGTAGATCTTTAAAAATAGCTCGAAAGTCTTTAGTTTTTTTCTGATAAAAAACCATAGAAATATTATGCATTTTTGACAATATATAGGTCTAGTCTTTAGTTTTTTTCTAATAAAAAATCATAGAAATATTATGTATTTTTGATAATATAAAGGAATATTAGGCCTGTTCGATTGGGCTTACTAGCTTAATTTTTGTATGGAATTTACTCGCTTAACAAGAAAGTAGCTTACTACTCTCTTAGTTGTGTTGCCAGATTTTTCTTGTTAATCCATTTAAGAAAAAACAATGTGTAGCAACGTTGACACCGTATCAAGTCTCTTAATTGTAAGCTAGTAAGCCCAATTGTACAGGCCTATTTTCATTATATTCCAATAATTAATATCAATCATACGCACCGGCGTCCACATTAATAAATAAATATTCGATTTCCATTAGAACGATGTTATAATTCTGAAGTAGTGTATCCACAAAAAGCTTTATTATATAGTAAAATAGTAGTAGTAGTAGATAGATAGTAAATATTTTAAAAGAATTATGCTCAAAAGTGCTCAGAAGACTTTGATTAAAAAAATTATATTATGATTTGAAAGAAGTGATAGATGACAGCTAATTAATATGCTTTTATATTTAACTAAATAAATTTAAATTTGAACCAAATTTTTTAAGTGGGGATATGCAATAAAAATTGGGTCCATTTAAATAGAAAAATACACCCAAAAATGACTTCTTATTTAGAAAGACCTAAAATGACTTAAGAAGATGTGATGAAGATGTGAATTTTCTCCTGAAATAGTAGTAAATGAAACCATAGACTGAAAGTCTATGGTCTCTTCCTTCCAAGAACCATTGCAATATTATGTATTTTCGAAGAACTGCAATATCTATAGACATTTTTTATACCATCCACCTCCAGGATGGGGGTATACTAACATTTCATTCCGTTTATAACACCTTGAAATATCGACCTGAGACCCTATGAAGTATATATATTCTTGATCGTCATAAAAGACGATTAAGCCATGTCCTTCCGTCCGTCTGTTGAAAGCACGCTAGCATCTAAACGAAAGGAGCTAGAACGTTCAAATTTTCAATAAATGCGTCTAATAGTCGTAGATCGGTTGGGATTGAAACAGGGCGAACTCGGTCCAAAGGGAAAAATTTTTCTCTCACAAGGACTAAAAATACCCATAATAATCCCTAATATTTTACCGTATTTAAGAATGTTTTTTCAATATGTCTGTTTATATTTGCTTGATATTTGGTATGCGCATTCCCCTTATAGCAAAAACGTGCACCATAAAGTGATTCTTATTTGTAGGGGGTGAAATGGGGCAAAAAAGAGATAAAAAAGGTACTTATTAAACGACAACAGCTAGAAACACGAAATTCGGTGTGTACATTCCTCTAATTGAGTAGATACATAATATAAAAGTATTTTTTCCAAATTCGTACTTTTAAGGGGTAAATGGGAATAGAGGGATACAAATGGTACCAACCAAACGGCTATACCTAGAATAATGAAATTCGGTGTATAAATTCCTCTGATTGCATAGACAAGTAAAATACACAAATTTTTCAAAATTCGTACTTTTTGGGGTTAAAATGAAAAAAGGGATAAAATAGTACCAACCAAACAACCGCAGATAGAGTCATGAAATTCAGAGTATAAATTCCTCTGACTGTGTAGACACGGAAAATAAACTGATTTTTCGAAATTCGTACTTTTTGGGGTCAAAATAGAAAAAGGGGATAAAAATAGTACCTACCAAATAACCGCAGCTAGAGTCATGAAATTCGAAGTATACATTCCTTTGACTAAGTAGACATGAAAAATAAAAGGTTTATTCCAAATTCGTACTTTCAAGGGATACAATGGTTACGGAGGGATAAAAATGGTACCAAACAAACGGCTACACCTAGAATAATGAAATTCGGTGTATACATTCCTCTGATTGCGTAGACACTTAAAATAAACAGATTTTTCGAAATTCGTACTTTTTGGGGTTAAAATAGATAAAGGGGATAAAAATAGTACCAACAAAATAACCGCAGCTAGAGTCATGAAATTCGGAGTATACATTCTTTTGACTGCGTAGACACGGAAAATAAACGGATTTTTTGAAATTCGTACTTTCAAGGGTTAAAATGGTACAGAGAGATAAAAATAGCACCAACTAAACGACTACAGCTAGACGAAATTCTAATTTCGTAGAAACGTCAAGGGGGTAAAATGGTACCAACCAAATGGGCGCAGCTGATATCATGGAATTCGGTGTATACATTCCTCTGGCTGCATAGACACGCAAAATAAAAAGTTTTTTCCAATTCGTCTGATAATGGATTTTCAAAATTTGTACTTTTGGAATTAAAATAGAATGGAAATACAAATGGTAGCACCCACTATCCACCAATATTTATGGTATTTAAGCTTTTTGAAAATATAAATATAAGAACATTTATTTTTTGAATTGACGTATTGGTAGCCTTGCCTTATAAGCGTGGTTTGAAATAATTAAAATATTATATTTATGTATAAAATTATTTTTCACTATTTTTAATTGTTTTGGTTTGGCTATATTAAAAACTTCTACGAAAATCGACATCCTCTGTGGAATGCAATCCATGGTGGAGGGTATATAAAGTTCGGCCCGGCCTTACTTAACGCCGTTTTTACTTGTTTCATATTCCAATAATTAATAAAAATCATACGCACCTGGGTCCCTAAAAATAAATATTCTATTTCCTTAAAACTAATCGATAAATGTCACACTTCTCAAGACCGTTTTTAAACGCTCCAATATCCAAGCAAATAAATATTTCCCAAAAATTATCTAATAATTGAAGTGCATCAAAAATTGCATAGAAAAATACACCCAAAAAATACATTTTTTCTAAAGAATTTTATAAAATTATAAATGTTATTCCACTATAGAGACAGTTGGCCGAGAGAATATATTCTTTTTTTAACAGAAACCATGAAATATTATGTATTTTCGGAGAATCAAGAAATATATACTTGTTTTCCATATATATACCGGGGTCTCTACAATAAACATTCTATTTCCCTTAAAAATAATCGATAAATGTCACACATCTCCCAACCGCTTTCAACCATTCCAATGTCCGAGTAAATACATATTCTATTCTCCCAAGAATTATCTAATTATATTTTTAAAAAGGAGATATGCATTAAAAATACTGCCAAATGCCATTTTCTCTAAAGAATTTAGTAATATTATAAATTCTTCGACATTATTGCACTATAGAGGTCCCCACCGAAAGTCAATAGTCCAGAAACCATTGAAATATAATTTAGTTTCGAAGAATCGTAAAATATATACTTATTTTTCATATATATTCTAATAAGTAATTACAATCATACGTACTGGGATCTATATAAATAAATATTCTATTTCCAATCATTTTATGTGGGTTAGTGATAGCGTTGAAAAAATTCGAAAGCAAAAAGATTCTTTGAGTCTTTTAACCGTTCAAATAATCAACCGCCATATTAGCTCACCATCAGCAGTGTTCTTCTATCAGAAGCCACTGAAATATAGTGTATTTTATACTTTTTTTCTTATAAATTCTAATAATTAATAACAATCATACGCACCGGGGTCCATATAAATAAATATTCTATTTCCCTTGAAACTAATCGATAAATGTTATACTTCTGATACGGTGTCTCCACAAAAGACCTTATTTGTAGTAAATTACCTCCACATCATCTACATTATACATACGCCTCCATATAAATATTTTTCTGTAGGAAATTAAGAGCTCAACAGGCCGAAAGACTGTATCCTTCGTTACCAATCATTGAAATATTATGGATTTTCATAGAATCGATCCAAAATTTATAGTGTTCATTATATGTGCCAGTTAGAATGATAGTGGTCTAAGTCACACTTTATCCGTTCTGAGATATGCAATGGTTTATGTTCGAGTCAATTGAAAAATATTTTTCAACCGTTTAGTGTTTTAGTGGAATTGTTATGTTTCTAAGCATTTTAATATAGTTAATATATTAACACGTCTAAATTAACTTAACTTAAAATTAATTTCACTGCCTACTTTTAAAATCATATAGCGTCAGATGTATAGTTTTTCATGTTTTTCCAGCTTATTTATTTTTCAGGACTTTTAATTTTAATAGACTTCGAGTTTCTATCATTCAAACAAACAATTTCATTGTTAATGCCGCTTTTCATTTTTTTTTTCAATATCTATTTTTTCACAGGTTTGATTTGATTTGGCTCGCTTCTTGTTGTCGCCGTCCTCGCCGTTAAGCCATGATCGTTGGAATATATTTTACTCGCTGCCTTTCTCCGCATCATCAATGTAAGAAATTGCAATTTTAATGCATGACAGCACAATTTCAATATGAGACGAAAAAACTACAAGAAAATCAGCTCCCAAGGAAAGCGTATTAACGTTCAATAACAACAACATACGGTTACGGATAGAAAAACACACTGGAGTGCTGTAGCAAAACTCCAGCTAAGCTTAGCAGGATTCAATAGGTTGTTTGTCTTACAAAAGGCAAACACAGATTATGGTTGGTTGGATGGGAGCATGAGAAAAAATATTGGATTTCATTATAAAAGCAATTGATGATGAATAAAAATATAATTTCTCAAGAAAACAACATGAAGAACGAAAAAAATGGAGAGCCATGCTGGAGGATGCAGTAAGGACTCTAAGGATTACAAAGGAGTATTAAAAAGTTAAAAAATACTATCCAATTATTGGTGTTTTTGTGTGTTTGTCTACCCGGAATAATGATGGTTTTATAAGAGACTTCTTAAATCGAAAAAAATATATTTAAAATAATTTTTTGGCTAGACATATGTCTGGAGGTTTATCAAAATCTATTGGCAGCAATTTACAAAAGCTACATATGTAATGTTTATTATCCCTAAAAGCATACTTTGATATTGTTAACAATTTGTTGCCCAAAGGCATTCTTGGAATTTTAATTTGAACTCGTATATTCTCCTAGTTGAAGACCATTTTGCATATATTTTCTATTTACTAATGGCATGATTACATTTATTAAATAATTTATTTCTGGTTCGTAACGACCTTCTTCTGTACAGCATATGTTGTACCTGAGAGTAAACTATTGAGAGTTTTTATCTGAGGTGAGAAGATTCCTTTCAAACGTGATATTAAGTATTTGGACAATAACTTCAAACTTCTGCTCGAAAAGGCCACTAAACGTACATTCATTTTATATGGTTTAGCGATAGCGTTGAAGGAATTCGAAAGCAAAAATATTCTTTGAGTCTTTTAACCGTTCAAATTTTCAACCGCCATATTATCCCACCATCGAGGCAGTTTTCCGAAGGTCTATAACTTTCTCTATTAGAAGCCACTGAAATATAGTGTATTTTCGAAAAATCTAAATTTGTATACTTATTTTTGTCTTATATTAATATAATTGATAACAATCATACGCATCTTGGTCCATATAAATAAATATTCTATTTCCCCTAAAAATAACCGTTAAATGTCACACTTCTCCCAAATAAGTATTCAATTCTCTCAAAAACTATTTAATAAATAATAGCGTAGAAAAAAGTACCCAACAAGGCATTTTCTCTAAAAAATAATAATATAATTCCACCATAGAGACAGTTGCCAGAAAGCCTACACTATCTTCTACCAGAAACCATTGAAATATAAAGTATTTTCGAAGAGTCGAAAAATCTGTATTTATTTTTCTCATATATTCTAATAAACAAACAATATATATTCTAATAAACAAACAATCATACTCACCCTAGACCATACGAACCATTTTTCTCTAAACCACAGAAGCAGTTGCCCGAATGTCTATAGTCTCTTCTACCAGAAACCATTGAAATATAATGTATTTTCGAAGAATCTTAAACTCTATACTTATTTTTCTCATAAATTCTTATAATTATTAACAATTATACGCACCCTAGTCCAAACAAATAAATATTTTATTTCCCCTGAAAATAACCGTTAAATGTCAAACGTTTTAACGTATCCAATTTATATAATCACTAAAAAATATAATATTATAAATTCCACCAAGGAGGCTGTTGCCCGAAAGTCTATAGTCGTCTATCAGAAACTATTGAAATATAATGTACTTTAGAATGTCCAAGTAAATAAAGATTCGATTCTCCAAAAACGAAACTAAATATTATTCTAGCATAGATAAAGTTACTCGAAAGCCTATAGTTTCGTTTACCAGAAACCATTAAAATATAATGTAGTTTCGAAGAATGGAAAAATCGGTACTTATTTTTCTCATATATTATAATTATTAATAACAATCATACGCACCGATGTCCGCACAAATAAATATTATATCTCTCTAGAAAATAACCGGTACATGTCACACTTCTCCCAACCGTTTCAACTGCTTCAATGTGCAAGTAAATATAATATAATATTATAAATTCCACTACTTTATTCCATCATAGAGGCAGTTGCCCGAAAGTTTGTTGTCTTTGTCTGCCAAAAACCATTGAAATATAATGTATTTTTGAAGAATCGTAAAATCTATACATCTTTTTCCTATATATTCTAAAAATTAATATCAATCATACAATCATAAGTAAATAATCTATTTTGTTGAAACTAATCAATAAATGTCATACTTCTAAAGTGGTGTCTCCTGCAAAATGCCTTATTCTATAGTAAATTCAAGATTCTCCTTGTGTCTTTCAAACGTCGACATTCAAATGTTTATATTGGCAAAAAAAAATCGAATGCTACTCCGATCGAACTCTATGTTTGATACATAATTGTCAAATTTATTTTCATGGGCATACAGAAGATTTATTCACAAAATGACTTTAATTTTAATTATCCAATACTTTAACTCTTGTTATGATCTTGTTTTATTTTCTTATTATGCCTCCTTTTTGTATTTGAAGTTTTAATTTAGAATTATTCTTTGGGTTAAACTGACATTCGATATATTACAGTCCCGGGTGCAATAACGATAGTATTGTAACTAATTTAATAATATTTATCTATATAATACGCAGTATGGTAATGCATGCACTCTATACAAAAGAGTTATCCCCATACAGGATATGTATGACGAAATTGTGTCTAGCTGAGTGTTCTTCCCTCCATTACCAAGACAAAAAATTCCTTCGTATGAAGATAAAACTTGATCGAAATAACTAGAATTTGATTGCATTACATTCAAAAACTTCTGATCTAATTTATGTCTTTACAGCAATTTTTTATCAACTTTTAAAATATTCATAATACTGCATTAAGCCATTCACCCAAAATCCACATTTTCCGGATTTCACCTGTCAATCTCCATATAAAAAATCCCATAAACCGAAAAAGTGACTTTTGGATATATCAGAAAGCAGTACAAATATTTATTAAAATAATGACTGTGAATGTAATATACACCGGTGTTATTATTTTGTTCAATGCCTTTTTCTTTAAACAATTTACCTTTCCTTTAAACATTTCTATCCTATGTAAAATTGCCTTAGAATATCAACGTAACGATGCGATTAACGTTCTTGTTAAACTGTTATACAACTGTTATATTTATAAAAAATATTTTAATATTCAAAATTGGGGGTATCAACATTCCTGTCCGGCTGTTTTGCATGGGAAAGGATACTTTTAGGTAAAAATATGCTAATATAAAATTAAAATACTTTCCCTAAAAGTATGCTGCATTTTTTACAAATTTTATTCCTTAAACACTACACCATTGAATGAAAGTTTACTAAGTGTGTCCTTGATACGCTACCTTTCTCCCATTGGATATCTTAGAGAAAATCCACCTAGTTTTGATATATCGGTGTCCATACGTCCTGAGTTATACAGGAAGTCTCTTATTGACACACATAGGGGATAGCGTTAAGGTAACGGATACATAACTCTTCGTTAGTTTTAAAATTATTATTATTATTTATTTAATTTTAAGTTTTGTTTAGATTTAATTTAGAATTATGTTTAGTTGTAAGCGCATTTTTGAGATATTACACTCTCATTTCCTGCAAAGTCTCGGTAGCAAGGACAATAGTATAGAATATTTTAATAATATTTATATACAAACCACTTATTGGAAAAACATGGTGCTGTACAATCTTCAATATTTTTAATTTAGATAGTAGTCTTAAGTTATTTCTTGTTCATCGAATTAGTTAAAATCTGTCATTGTTTTTAAAAAGGGCTCAATACATCTAATCTAAGTGTGTCCTTGTCTACAACATAATAAAGGAATTTCGGACATTCATTCATTTTCCTGATGCATACTTCGAGTATATATTTAATACGCATATCATTTATTTTAAATTATACCCCACTTATTTTAAATTTTGCATATATTCTGTGTATATATTATTATACTTATACATACATGTGTATATATGTATGTCCATATATTTGAAATCCCAATTTAAGCCAACATATTTCTTTGGCTTGCAAGCATTTGTCGTCGTCGTCGCTTGGTCAACTCAAATGTGGTCACATTTGAACGTAATTGTGTGGTTTGTGTTTGAAGGGACATATGTTCAAGTGTGTGGCAGACTTCATTCGGCCATTAGTTGTGGATGGTAGATAATAATGAATAATTATTTATTAAATTAAAGAAGAAATTCGTTGGAAATTCTATTTATTTGGGAAATTTGTTAAATTTTCTTCAAAACCTACTCGAAATTATGCTTTAGGAAGTTTCGAAATAATGTTGCCTGAAGGTAGGCGACATTAATAACACATATTAATTATTGCCATAGCCTACTTCCAGGCAACTTCATTACGAGTTAGTTAATTTATAATTTTGAGAAGGACTTTGAAAAAAAAATACACATTTCATCATACTCTGCTGCTAGGGGTGATATTAATATTAGTATATAATGTTTGTAACCTTTTAGCTCCAACAGATGAACTATTTCAATATAATTTACTCCAAATAACATAAACTGCTGTAAGCTTTCATAATTAAATCTCGTTGACTTGAGGACATAACTTGTCTCCTTCCCCGTGTTTAAAACCCTTACGTCTCCTGTCATTTTTGTTAGCAACAGTCTTCGTTTTTTAACAACGTTCGAATTTTATTTCTCTGAAGGATAATAAAGAAGTGACTTTTACTCTTAATTTGGGGATTTTATGTGACATTACACCTTTTTCGAAAAATCCACTCAAGGACTTCAGCTTAAAATTATAACTAGCACATTGATACCTTCCATTGTAACCTTAGAACATCTCATCTGCTTGGCAATATAATAAGCCAAAATGGCACCCTCAAAGTATGCAACAATTTTTACACTCTCCTAACGCAAGCACCTACAAATATACTCGCATAGCTCGTAGCTTTTTCTCATTTCCCCATAGGTATGCAACATTTCAGATTGATTGTTTTTTTTCAATCCCTGTTTGCATTATAATGCATTCCATTCCATATCCTTAACACCAGAGTTCTTTTCCCCTCCCTTTCACACCCTTTGAAATCCTATTGTCAACACCATGCGATGCTCTCTTTTTCAACTTCATATTGGCTTACTGGATGGTGGCGGCGTCACCCCAACCATATTCACTTGATATGGTGCCAAAAGGTATTCCTGTCACGTTTAGCCACTTGAAGAGCTTTTCCGTTTTCATCAGCTAAGGCTCTGGATGTTGCAAGTATGTATTTGTGTTTTTTTGCACCGTGTTTGTTACTTGCAGTTGCTTTTATGTACGTTTTTGCATATCTCTGCGTTCTGCTTAGGGAATTTTAACAAGTTCCCACCTAGTATACAAAACGAAATTGATTTCGTGGCCTAAAAGTATGCAGCATACAGCATTGAGCACGCTGGCTAGAATTTAAAGGGAATGGTAGTAAAATGTAAATGGCGATTATGGTGAAAAACAAAATCATTTAAATATTTTTTGATAAATTCCGTTAATATTACTTTCCCGGATTATTTACAAGGAAAGGGAATGGATGACAACTACATTTCAACTGTTTAATGTTAACATCTTAGTTTGATTTAAATTACAGTATACATTTAGGCGATAGAAATTACGTTAAGTATATTTGTAGGCGCCTAAGATATATATAGCTCTTCTTGGCGGGCGCACAGTGGTTCAAAATCAAAATCCATAGGCCAAAACGTCAATAACTTTTGTTTTAGTAAACATTTTTGAATTCTGTAAAAAAATGAAATTAGGCAAGGACCCAATGATTATTTTGAGATATTAATGGACATTTGGATTTTATTTTAAAGTAGCCCATAGTTGACTACTTTTCGTATTTTTCGTTTCTCCTTTTAAAATGACTTTGTTTAACTAAAACATACTCTTCATTTGCTTGTCAGAAAAGAAAGACAGCCGAAAATGTTGTTTTAAAGACAAATGCAAAGTTTAGAAACTCGAAATCGTCAAAAACATGCGATTTGAAAATCGTGCCGAAGGTTTCTATGGCGGAAAGAGAAAAATCACGAGTAATATTTCTATATCCAAATATGAACCGATGTAAGTGACTACTAGGGTTCCCGTACTTCTCCAGGGTGGAAATCATGATAGTGGTAGTGTGCAGCCAAATTATAAATGTTATTTGCATTCTATAAAATATAGATGCGAAATGGTCTTGAGCCAGGAGAGTTTCCCAGTTCAGTAAAATAAATATTTATTTCACAACGAACCTGTTACAGAATTCAAGTTTCAAAATTAATTTTTTTTCGAACGGCCCAAAGGCCTCTCACACCCGCTCCATCCGACCGAGAGGGCCACGTCCCCATAACGTAGGGACAGCGTACACACCATAGTCCGAACCATGGCGGCTAAGCAGTAGAGAGTGGACACCAGCTACAGATCAAATATCAACAGCCGGCATAACAAAAATATTAAACAAAATATTAGTATCACATGCAAATAAAAGTTATTCTAAAAGTTAGTAACTAAATATATTAAAATAAACATGTCACAACAAACTAAACATCCAAGCAGGAGAAAATCCTCGACTTTATTATATCGATTCCTAATCCGAAATCTATGATGTGACACAATGAATTGAAATCAATACACATCCTACGAATGGGCTCTGCGGAAGCATAATTCGTACGCTGAAAGTCAATATGGATGAATTGATAGTATCTAGAAGGTCTAAATGACACGTTAAACTTAATCATAGAAATAATATAGTCAGAAGAGCAATCACCATTTATAACCTTATAAACCATCACGGTGTTTAACATAACACGTCTGCTTTTTAAGGATGGCAAGTCCATCAACTTCAATCTACTAGTATAAGGGGGAAGAACAAAATCACTATTCCAATGTAAGTGTCTTAATGAAAAAATCAAAAATTGTTTCTGAACTAACTCAATTCTATCAATATAGATTCCATACTGATGATCCCACACTACAGACCATATTCCAGAATAGGCCTGACAAGCGATGTAAATAGTTGCTTCGTCACGTAAGGATCAGAGAACTCCTTAGCCCAACGCTTAATGAAACCAAGAACACCATATGCTTTGTTAACCATAGTAATAATATGATTGTTGAAATTCAGTTTGGAATCCATTAGAATACCAAGGTCTACGAAAGAATCAACTACCTCTAACTCAGCTCCTCCAATATTATACCTGACAAATCTCGGGTTCGATCTAAAGAAACGCATATGTTTGCATTTCCTTAGATTGAGTTCCATGCAATTTATGTCATACCAGCGTCCAAAACTATCCAAGTCAGTCTGCAATGGATGAGAAAATGCTGGCCAATCATAAGAAAAAAATAGTTTTACGTCATCTGCATACATTAGAAGTTTAGAGTTAATAATAGACTCTGGAAGGTATGATTTATGAATAATAAGAATAAAATAGGCCCTAGATGACTAGCCTGAGGGACTCCCGATGGAATCAGAATTCGTTTAGAATAAGAATTTCCAAACTTAACAATCTGTGAGCGATTCGAAAGATACGATGATATCCACTTCAAGAAGTCAGAGCTAAAACCAATGCGATCTAATTTATATACCAAAAGTTTATGGTTCACTTTATCAAATGCTTTACTAAAATCCGTATAGATGTCATCAGGCTGATTACCCTGAACAAATTCATCAATAACGAGAGAAGCATGCAATGCATGCAATCAAAATTTGCAATTGTATATTTGAATTAAGAGATATTTCTTATTTTATTGGAAAATGTGGACGCGACGAAGAACGATCGTTCACATTCAACAGATGTAGTCAGTAGAGCATTAAATAAATTGTTTATGTTGTCTGTTCTCTGTACTGTCACTTCGAACACTATAAATTCTTTTCTTAGACAGCTACTCCTTTGACATTTTTAATACAATATTGTTACTTGCGTTTTCTATACCATTGTTTAAAATATTTTCAAACGACTGACTTTAGTTATTTGGGGTTTCGGATACACGCCCAAAATCGACTTCTTCCAGGTTTTTAAATTTTTTTAATATGGAGTTTGACAGGCAAACCTCAAAAGAGTGAATTTTGGGCGTATTTCGGATATATAACGCAACTTAAAAATATTTTGCCATCGAACAGCAATATTTGACATACCTAATTAAAATCAATATGAGCTAAATTATTGTACATTTTTGTTGTGGAAATGATGGAAAAATATGCGAAGAAATATGTAAAAATTTCTACTGAATTCGCGGGATTTCCGTAAGAATTTCCCGGGATACGGGAAAAGAAAAATATACGAATTCCCAGGAATTTGCCCGCGGAAATCCCGGGATGCAAACCCTAATGACTACATTCACCACAGTTGCAACAACGACGTTTTTTGTTACTTCAAAATGTTATTGCCAGTTTGTAATGACCAAACGAAGGAAACTGTTTATACACTCCACGAGAGTATTATGGCTTTGTGCATTTGTTTGTAACACCCAAAAGGAAGCGGGATAGACTCATTGTTAAGTATACCGATCGACTTAGAATCACTTTCTGAGCCGATTTAGCAATGTCCGTCTGTCTCTCCATCTATTGTTGTAATCAAACTAGTCCGATCTTAACAAAAATTGGCACAAGTAAGTTTTGTGGATCAAGGACGAACGCTATTTAATTTGAGGCAAATCGGTTCAGATTGAGATATAGCCCCCATACAAATGTCGCTCCCGATTTGACATTTTCCGCTCTAGAAACCACATATTGTACCAAATTTTCTTTAAATTTGGCACAACATCTTATAATCCAACTAGAGACACCTATGCAAAAATTGGATAAGATTGGTTCAGATTTAGATATAGCCCCCATACAAATGTCGCTCTCGATTTGACATTTTCCGCTCTAGAAACGACATATTGTACCCGATTTTCTTTAAATTTGACACAACATCTTACAATCCAACTAGAAACACCTATGCAGAAATTCGGTAAGATCGGTTCAGATTTAGATATAGCTCCCATACAAATGTCGCTCCCGATTTGACATTTTCCGCTCTAGAAACGACATATTGTACCCGATTTCCTTTAAATTTGAACCAACATCTTATAATCCAACTAGAAACACCTATGCAGAAAGTGGGTAAGATCGGTTCAGATTTAGATATAGCCCCCATACAAATGTCGCTCCCGATTTAACATTTTCCGCTCTAGAAACCACATATTGTATCCAATTTTCTTTAAATTTGGCACAACATCTTCTAATCCAACTAGAAACACCTATGCAAAAATTGGGTAAGATCGGTTCAGATTTAGATATAGCCCCCAAACAAATGTAGCTCCCGATTTGACTTTTGCCGCTTTAGAAACCACATATTGTACTCGATTTTCTTTAAATTTGGCACGACAGCTTATAATCCAAGTAAAAAACCTATGGTGAAAGTGGCTAAGATCGGTTCAGATTTAGATATATCGCAAATACAAATGTTGCTCCCAAATGTTTAACCGATTTTGGCCAAACTATACATATTATATTTCACCTATTTCGTTCCAGATTTCAATGGGGTATACAAATGTCCTTTCCGATTTAAGATTTTTGGTCATACACATACATTTACAGGATATATAAATCCAGCCCGTTTTCACTTTTTCACCTAATTAAATTGTATTCGGATAGAAAGTGGAGTGTATCATAGAGTCGGCCCCGCCCGACTTTACCCTTCCCTTACTTGTTTTGCTATAAACTTATTTATTTTATTATAATATGAATTACAATAGAAAGTGAATTGAAAGTTGAAAATGGGTAAAAATTGTTTAAAAAATTTTATTTGCTGGACAAAGTCACACAGATTTCATAATTTTTCTTAAATAAGCAATGTATCGATCGATTTCTTCTTTACAAATCCGATGAGAAAGTGAAAATCGGTTGAAACCCAAATAAGTTACAAACTTATAAATGTGCAAGTTACGAAAAACCAGGTTTTTACCCGTAACTCAAGATTTCCGTGGATGTCTGGGAAATTTCGAAAACAGATTCTTGTTCTAATTGACAATATCTACAATATTCGGGAACAATGAATTATCGACGATGATTTACTTATTTGATTAAAGCATTGAACAAGATAGATCATAAAATATTTTCAAAGTCACATGATTGAGAAAGCTTGGGACATTAGTTTCTTATCAAACTCTAACCTAACCCATTAAAATTAAAAAAAAAAAGTCTGTTTTGACTTTAGCGTATAAATTTCCCCAATAGTTAAATAAATTAAAAAAGATCGTCGATGTTTCATCTCCTGATACATTTTCTTTATTTTTTTATATTTATATTATTTATCAATTACTTTTTATAGATGTATGATTTGTTTATTTATTCCATTTTAAATTAAGGCCAATTTAAAAATTGATATTTTGTTGTACAATTATGGATAATCATTAAAATTAAATATATGTATGTATGTAAGTATGTATCGTATCGTATCTGTAAACTACATATATAATTATAATATTCCAATTACTAACTTTTTTCGGCAACAGAAAAGAAATAACGTCTTTGTTGTGTGTTGTTTGTTGATTGCGAAAGACAATTTATATAAAAACGTGATGAAACAAATTTACAAATTTAATGGCTCAATTTTTGAAAGAAGCAAAATTAGAGGAATATTTTAAATTAATACTAAAGGAGAAGCAATAACACAAGAGCGTAATTAAAAAAAAGCACAACGAAACAATACTAAAGAGAATAATAAAAATAAAATGAAGATATAAAATAAAAGGTAATAATTATATTATAAAATATTAAATGGTAACTATGTATATAAAACGAAAGATAAGAAAGAAAAGAACTTAAAAAACACAAAATATATTTCAGGGCTTTAAAAGGTGTAAGAAAGAACGAGGGAAACGAAAACGTTAATACAATGGAATTTGGAAGATTAGAAAAATCAAAAAAATATATAAAACAATAATTCGTATTACTACCCAGTGATCCCGAATGAAGGTTGTTGGTGTTGTTTTGTTGTTTTTTGAAAGAATAAAAAAATAAATTTGATTTAAAAATAGCAATACACAAGAATAATTTCAAGTTCTTTTGTAATTCTTCTAAAAAATTGAAACAAATTTTTAAAATCTTTAAACTGTAATTTTTGTTTGATACTTTCTTTGCTTTTATAAAAGCCAATTAGTCTTTGTTTTGTTTTTCTTCTTTGTGATAAATGATTTAAAAAAATAAAAAGAAAGAAGTAGAATATTTCTCTAAAACCCCAAACTAAAACATTTCTCCACTACAAAATCCACTACTTCTCTACAGACACATTCTGTCTTTCACACCATATTTTAAAGGAAAATAGATTTTGGAATTTCGGATAGTGTTTGCGAAAAAATGTTATTAGTGCGAGATTTTGCTATTTCCCTCCTTCACTCTTTCGCAGCTTAGAAGCTCATGTAACCACGAGAAGTGGAACGACGACGAGCACACAGGTATGAGATCAAAACAATCAGGATCAAGGCACCGAGAGCAATGCCCACGGCAATTGGTGCCACATCAGACGTCTCCGAACTGTCACAGTCACGGGCTGTAGAGAAACCAGCAGCATTAGCGGCACGGAAAGCTTCAACCTGGACATCACGTACTTTGACAGTGCCGACAACCTCTGTATCCGGAATACTTTCAGTTAGATTGAAATATTGTGGACGAGTGCAGTGGTAGGACATTTTCAATGGAGTACTGAATTCAGCAGCACGATGAATCAATTGGACAGTTTGGTTTTCTGAAAGGAGCATAACACATGATTAGAAAAGAATATAGTTTTCAGGATTTCTCTAAATAAATAGGTCTCGTCAAATTCCCTCTACAAAATTGCTCTCAGCTGCAGAGAGTTCCAAATTTCCCCTAGAAAATTGCTCTCAGCTGCTGAGAGCTGTAAATTTCATCTAGAAAATTGCTCTCAGCGGCTCAGAACTGCAACTATCCTCTAGAAAACTGCTCTCAGCTGTTGAGAGCTGCAAATTTTCTATAGAAAATAATCCTCAGCTGATGAGAGCTGCAAATTTCCTCTAGAAAATTGTTCTCAGCTATTGGGAGGTTCTGAGAGCTGCAAAATGTCTCTAGAAAATTGCTCTCAGCTGCTGAGAGCGGCAAATTTCCACTAGAAAGTTGTTCTCAGCTGCTGAGAGCGCAAATTTCCTCTACAAAATTGCTCTCAGCTGGTAGGAGCTGTAAATTTCCTCTAGAAAATTGCTTTCAGCAGTTGAAAGCTGTAAATTTCTTATAGAAAATTGCTCTCTCAACTGAGAGTGAGAGTGACAATATCATTCCTACAGAAATTGTCCACTCCATATTACCCACCTTTGGCATTTGGAAAACTATCTCCGATCAGTGGCAATGTAAACATCAACATGGTCATATTGGTATTGGTATTTTTGCGTTCGAATTGCAAGACCATTATGCTTTGAGCAGATGATGGTCCCCAGTTGACTTGCAATAATTGTGTGGTATTCTGATCACAGTGTTGATCTTCGACATAAGACTCCTTGGGAATGTTGTACAAAGCACGGGTGGTTTTGTTATCTGAAAATAAAGATCACGCACGTTAGATCTCTGGAGTTATCAGTTGAAATAAATATGACTTACCTTTGGTTTCATAAGTGAAATTCAATTGAGCTGCCATTCGAACCATAATACAGGTGGAATTCCATGTGACCACTTCAGGTTCTTGGGGTTTTGGAGCCGGTGTGGTAGTAGTTACGGGTGCGGCAGTTGTCGTGTCAGGAATTGAAGTTGTGGTTGCTGCCGTGGTGCTGGTGGTGGGAGCGGGTGTTGTTGTCGTTGTTGTTGTGGTGGAGGTGGTGGATGGGGTAGTGGTAGGCGCTGCAGCTGTTGTTGTCGTGGTGGTGCTGGTGGAGCTAGGGGTTGCGGAAGTCGATGAAGTTGTAGTTACATCTTTAGCAGGTAATATCGGCACAACTGTCGAGGGTATTTCAGCTTTGCTCAAATTGACGCTGATTTGAGCAGCTGTAAAGAAAGTACCAAAGAAAATTGTAAAAATAATAAATATATATTTTTTAAATTTAAATAAAAAATCGTAGTTATAGAAAAATATTGGATGATCACTTTGAAACAAAATATTATGGCTATGAATTGTGAATTTCGGTAAAATGTCTGTGGATTAATTATTGTCAAGCACACTCAGCATTAAGGAAAGACCTGAAAATTTTCTATAGAAAATTGCTCTCAGCTGCTGAGAGCTGAAAATTTCCTCTAGAAAATTGCTTTCAGCTGCTGAGAGCTGAAAATTTCCTCTAGAAAATTGCTTTCAGCTGCCGAGAGCTGAAAATTTCCTATAGAAAATTGCTTTCAGCTGCTGAGAGCAGAAAATTTCCTCTAGAAAATTGCTTTCAGCTGCTGAGAGCTGAAAATTTCCTATAGAAAATTGATCTCAGCTGCTGAGAGCTGAAAATTTCCTATAGAAAATTGCTCTCAGCTGCTGAGAGCTGAAAATTTCCTATAGAAAATTGCTCTCAGCTGCTGAGAGCTGGAAATTTCCTATAGAAAATTGCTCTCAGCTGCTGAGAGCTGGAAATTTCCTATAGAAAATTGCTCTCAGCTGCTGAGAGCTGAAAATTTCCTATAGAAAATTGCTCTCAGCTGCTGAGAGCTGAAAATTTCCTATAGAAAATTGCTCTCAGCTGCTGAGAGCTGAAAATTTCCTATAGAAAATTGCTCTCAGCTGCTGAGAGCTGAAAATTTCCTATAGAAAATTGCTCTCAGCTGCTGAGAGCTGAAAATTTCCTATAGAAAATTGCTCTCAGCTGCTGAGAGCTGAAAATTTCCTATAGAAAATTGCTCTCAGCTGCTGAGAGCTGAAAATTTCCTATAGAAAATTGCTCTCAGCTGCTGAGAGCTGAAAATTTCCTATAGAAAATTGCTCTCAGCTGCTGAGAGCTGAAAATTTCCTATAGAAAATTGCTCTCAGCTGCTGAGAGCTGAAAATTTCCTATAGAAAATTGCTCTCAGCTGCTGAGAGCTGAAAATTTCCTATAGAAAATTGCTCTCAGCTGCTGAGAGCTGAAAATTTCCTATAGAAAATACTCTCAGTTACTGAGAGCGAAAATTTCCTATAGAAAGTACTCTCAGTTACTGAGAGCGAAAATTTCCTATAGAAAATACTCTCAGTTACTGAGAGCGAAAATTTCCTATAGAAAATACTCTCAGTTACTGAGAGCGAAAATTTCCTATAGAAAATACTCTCAGTTACTGAGAGCGAAAATTTCCTATAGAAAATACTCTCAGTTACTGAGAGCGAAAATTTCCTATAGAAAATACTCTCAGTTACTGAGAGCGAAAATTTCCTATAGAAAATACTCTCAGTTACTGAGAGCGAAAATTTCCTATAGAAAATACTCTCAGTTACTGAGAGCGAAAATTTCCTATAGAAAATACTCTCAGTTACTGAGAGCGAAAATTTCCTATAGAAAATACTCTCAGTTACTGAGAGCGAAAATTTCCTATAGAAAATACTCTCAGTTACTGAGAGCGAAAATTTCCTATAGAAAATACTCTCAGTTACTGAGAGCGAAAATTTCCTATAGAAAATACTCTCAGTTACTGAGAGCGAAAATTTCCTATAGAAAATACTCTCAGTTACTGAGAGCGAAAATTTCCTATAGAAAATACTCTCAGTTACTGAGAGCTAAAATTTTCCTATCGAAAATTGCACTCAGCTGCTGAGAGCGAAAAATTTCCTATAGAATTCTATAATATTTGACTGAATTGCTTAGAATATAGAATAGAAAGTCTTCTCGTTTTTTTTGCATTAGTTCTACATTACTTCCATCTGACGGGGGTTGTTTTTTTTTTAAGTTTTGAATCAGTAAATTATATATATTATATTTGGAAATTAGTTCTAAATTTGCTTTCAAACAGACTACTCGGATTTAGAAGTGCAAGAAGTTAACGCCCACAAAATCGGATTCTCATAAAAAAATATTTACATACGTTTAAGATAAAATGGTAGCCAGCTATAAAGTTTATTATTTGTGATAATAATGCTACAATGTGCAATAAAAACGTCAACACAGCAACTCTTTTAAGATTTAAAACAATTTGTCATAAAAATGATAAGAAATTTTGGAGTAAAAATAAATTAATGGCTGGTTGGATGGATTATTTGAAGTCGAAAATGGAAAGTATTTACAAAAGCGTGAATTTCCTTTGTTTAAAAATGTACATATATTATATAGATATATTAATATGTAAAAGTTAAAACAAAAGCAAACCAGTACCAGTTGTGCTGGTGTTGTGTACGAGTGAGTGAGTGACTGACTGAGTAGTTGGTGTTTTTATCGGTGTTATTGTATTGCATGGCAATGATTCATTAACCCCCCCCCCTCCTTTCCATTACTGACGTCTCTCTTCACCCCACCATTCAGTCGTTAATTTGATGATGCATAAAGTAATTGTGTTTTGTTTCATTTTTTATTTCTTTGCAAATTATACAAAATTTTGCTTTGCAAATTTGCCAAAACTGGTTGCCAAGTGTAATTTGAAAACCTTCAGAAACCAAATTAATTATTAATAATACAATAAATTGCAACAATGCCAACAACAAAATTAGAAAGAAAAATGTTGACAATAACCGAATTTAAACAGCATTTAATACGTCATGCATTTGTTGTGGTTATCATTCAATATTATTTTCGAATAGCTTCTTTAATAGATAAGGGCAATATTGAGACGATTCATGAAATCAAAACCAATTGCAAAATATCAAACAAGTTGTATTTTTTAAATATATTTACACACATGCATATTGAGAATGCAAAAAAGGCAAGGAACTCGCAGCAATAATTTCCATTCAATCAATATTTCTTTAAAAATAAAAGCAAAATTATTTACTTATTGGCGCACGATACAAGTGCATGAATATGTGTAAATCAATTTATATATGTACATTAAAACGGGTCGGATTTTATGAATAGACCACTTTTAGCGATTTTATAAAACCTCTAAAAATTATGAAAATTTCGTACAGAAAATTGCTCTCTCAGCAGCTGAGAGCGAAATATTTCCTATTGAAAATCACTCTCAGCAGCTGAGAGCGAAAAATTTTCCTATTGAAAATCACTCTCAGCAGCTGAGAGCGAAAAATTGAAAATCACTCTCAGCAGCTGAGAGCGAAAAGTTTTCCTATTGAAAATTACTCTCAGCAGATGAGAGCGAAAAATTTCCTATTGAAAATTACTCTCAGCAGCTGAGAGCGAAAAATTTCCTATTGAAAATTACTCTCAGCAGCTGAGAGCGAAAAATTTCCTATTGAAAATTACTCTCAGCAGCTGAGAGCGAAAAATTTCCTATTGAAAATTACTCTCAGCAGCTGAGAGCGAAAAATTTCCTATTGCAAATTACTCTCAGCAGCTGAGAGCGAAAAATTTCCTATTGAAAATTACTCTCAGCAGCTGAGAGCGAAAAATTTCCTATTGAAAATTACTCTCAGCAGCTGAGAGCGAAAAATTTCCTATTGAAAATTACTCTCAGCAGCTGAGAGCGAAAAATTTCCTATTGAAAATTACTCTCAGCAGCTGAGAGCGAAAAATTTCCTATTGAAAATTACTCTCAGCAGCTGAGAGCGAAAAATTTCCTATTGAAAATTACTCTCAGCAGCTGAGAGCGAAATATTTCCTATTGAAAATCACTCTCAGCAGCTGAGAGCGAAAAATTTCCTATTGAAAATTACTCTCAGCAGCTGAGAGCGAAAAATTTCCTATTGAAAATTACTCTCAGCAGCTGAGAGCGAAAAATTTCCTATTGAAAATTACTCTCAGCAGCTGAGAGCGAAAAATTTCCTATTGAAAATTACTCTCAGCAGCTGAGAGCGAAAAATTTCCTATTGAAAATTACTCTCAGCAGCTGAGAGCGAAAAATTTCCTATTGAAAATTACTCTCAGCAGCTGAGAGCGAAAAATTTCCTATTGAAAATTACTCTCAGCAGCTGAGAGCGAAAAATTTCCTATTGAAAATTACTCTAAGCAGCTGAGAGCGAAAAATTTCCTATTGAAAATTACTCTCAGCAGCTGAGAGCGAAAAATTTCCTATTGAAAATTTCTCTCAGAAGCTGAGAGCGAAAAATTTCCTATTGAAAATTACTCTCAGCAGCTGAGAGCGAAAAATTTCCTATTGAAAATTACTCTCAGCAGCTGAGAGCGAAAAATTTCCTATTGAAAATTACTCTCTGCAGCTGAGAGCGAAAAATTTCCTATTGAAAATTACTCTCAGCAGCTGAGAGCGAAAAATTTCCTATTGAAAATTACTCTCAGCAGCTGAGAGCGAAAAATTTCCTATTGAAAATTACTCTCAGCAGCTGAGAGCGAAAAATTTCCTATTGAAAATTACTCTCAGCAGCTGAGAGCGATAAGTTTCCTATAGAAAATTGATCTCAGTTATAAGAAACGTAAATTTTTTTCTCATATACAAACCGACCTGCGTTAATGTACATACAACTTGCATCCATTGAGGTCAAAAAGTCGTAGCAATAAAATAAACGGCTCGTAATTAAAAAAATAATCGTAGAATTGACAAATTAATATTGTGATTTGGCGCAGACGTTTAAGAGCACATTCCAAATTGAATCGGCAAACGTGTTTTGTTTCCGGATTTCCCTCAACAGCTTTCTGGTTTTGAAATGCAGATTGTCTTGCACAAAAACAAAGCAATATTCGCATCAACAATCATAAATAGATAGACTCTATCATCTGAAATTTGTTCGCAGAAAGAATAGAACAATAAGTTTTCAATAAAAGGCGACGTTTTTCCTAGTTCTCCCACGGGAATATAAACACCGTTCGACAGTCCATATTACACTTGAATTAGATGATATACGTCTGAAACTATAGACAAAATGTTATGACCCACATTGTTGAAATAACAACAACATGAGTAACTTATGTACTTTTTACTAACATCTTCATTTAGTCACAATTTCAAATATAAAATTTCTCAGAAATATGATTTATTATCGCACATAGTATTATAAACAGCAAATACAACACCAACAGTTCTTATAATAAAATTCTATAGAAGAGAAGAAAGTTTGTAAACAAAGCCCATGTACAAAAATACAATTCTAAACAGATAATCTAATCTTATCTGAAATAATGCAAAAGAAGACATTTTGAATTTACATACTACACTGATAAAAACAAAACAAATATAAACAAAAACATTAAAAGCTAAGCATACACACATGTATACATATATATCTATATATATATATATTTATAAACAAACTAGAAACTGCTGCATCAGACCGAAGAGAAGGGGAGGGAATATTGAGAGTCGAGTCAAAGTACGATAGAACAACAAATGTAGGTAGGTGGGTGGTTTGTTTTAAACATGTTTGAACAAATTAACAAAGATTTACTGCCATAGCAAGACATAGACAAGATATGGGAAGAAGGGGGCAGACAGATTTCTCTTTAATTTTTAACAAATTCTAGTCAATCAAACACAATACAAAAAAAATTGTTATATATTCTGCATAAGGTTAGTTTGTGAAGGCAGTCAGAAATCAAGCATCTGACGTATTTAGACCAGAAGAGACCCATTGTGATATCTACTGCTGGCAGCAAAAAGAAAGCATCCGAAGAAGTGAAAAAGATGAAGAATTTAACATGGAGTTGTCATAGGAGGGATGTCCTTTATTTTGAAAGACTTTAAAGTTATTTTAAAGTGTTGCAAAGGAACCACTTTTTCACTTGTTTCCATTTCTGTTTTAAAAAATCCACCGCTACCGGAGGTAGAACATTGGACCTTCTGGTTGCTACTACGGCACTCTAACCATCTCAGCTATCCTCTGTTGTGAGTGGTGAATAACTAAAACAAATCATTTAGTTCGGCAGAACTTAAAATAGGAAATAAATATTTATTTAATATGAACTAATATAATATAATATATATAAAAAATACTAATTTAATTTAGTACTAAATAAATTGAGTGCCAACGTTTATCCTATTTCAGTCTTATTTTAGCCTGAATTTAGAAGCAAGATGTTATAAACGGCGATATGGTGGAATTTGATAACACGATATACCCTAAATCTGGAAAACTTTTAAAAACGACTAAAATAAAAGTGAATTTGGATAAATATTGGCTGTAAAGTCAAAAATTGTGATAAGCGCCTTTAGAAAAACCCGCGTTACTTTTTATCATATAGAGAATGTTAGGATTTTTTTGACATATGTCTGCTGACTAAATTGGGAATAGTTGTGACAGAATTGTTTCAGAAACCCTGATGGAGAAATTTGAAATAAATGCAATTGCAACCGCGAATTTTGGGTTTTTGCAACAATCACTTTTTTCAGTTAACATAATGCTTCCTTCGACCAAAAAAAAAATAAAAACTTTGACCCGCGATAAAAAGAAACTCAGACCAGCAGGACTATAAGTTTATTCTACAAAAATGATCTACTCAACAAGCCCTTTCAGATTTATTTTTTTATTTATTATGAATTACAATACAAAGTAAAATTATATTCTAATTTTGGGTCCAGGGATTGAGCCGGGGTGACTAAGACCATTGTAGCTAGTTATTGCAGTGACAGACCAGAGCCTTTGGTGGGAATCGAACCCACAACCCCCACGCTGAGAGCCGAGCACGCTACCAACTCGACTACCGGGGCGCTGACCTTTCAGATTTATAGGGTCGCTACTCTGTTCCAAAAATGCTGTTGGACAGTGCAATTAATAAAAATATGAGCCACGATTCGAACCCGAGACCTTCTGTTTGTTTGGATTTTTGCAAACAATGACACTGATCCGAATACATGTAAGTAACTACACACTTTCAGATAAGAATTTAATACATTTTAGTAAATATTCAACTGAATAAATGGAAATGATTTATTACGCTCCATATTGAATTGAATCTAATCAATGATATCGCTTTGTTCAGCGAAATTAATGGTGCATTCTATTGAGTGTAATCAAAGATTTCCATTTATAAAGCCGACTAGCATTAATCCAATAATGCAGTTCATCAGAATAAATAAACAATGATTGTCATTAATATTAAATATTAATGTGATGAGAGAAAGTTGTAATAAATGCAATTGCAAACGCGAATTTTGGATTTTTGCAACATAAGTTGTTAATACAAAAAATCAGCCGCATCTGTTATATAGATCGTGAGAAAATCACAAAACAAATATGTCTGGCATACAAATCATTTTAGACATATCTCCCGCGACATTGAGATTTTTTCAAAAATATCCAATTTCTAATTTTTGTTTATCGAGCTCTACCGAAATACCCACATATCTATCTTCCAAAAACATGAACCCTATTCATTTTTTAGAAGCTGTCATGTAATTTTGCTATTTGAAGAGCTTTATTTACAATTTTGGCGAGGTTGGTGACCCACCCCACTGAAATTTCGGGAAAAACTTTTTTGTAGAACATTTTAATCCTTAAATGTCCTTTCTGAAAGGGATTTTTTGGTCGAATTGACAATATTCGAATTCCATAATATTGTTTTGACAATAAGAATTCTCTGAGACATTTACATACAACACTTTTCGCACTTCGTATAATACTCCCTTCGACCACAAAATGAAAACTTTGATCCACTTTAAAAAGAGACTCAGACCAGCTGTACTATAAGATTATTCTGCAAAAAATGGTCTATTCAACATGCCCTTTCAGATTTATAGTGTTGCTTTTCTGTTCCAATCAAAAAGTCTTAATTTGTTGGACAGTGATATTAGGGCCGCTTTTCTTTAAGACTGGATAACTATGCAGCGATGACAAAAACCGAAATAAAAAATTAAAATTTCACTCAAAATAAAAAAAATATTTTTTAAAATTGTCGCCAACAGCAATATCAATGTGCGTATGATAACAAATTTGTGTTAAAAATGTTGGACTTAGCCCGGATGTAATTCAATAAAAAACAAGTAATGAAAGGCTAAAGTCGGGCGGGACCGACTATATGATACACTCCACTTTCTATCGGAATACAATTCAATTCAGTAAAAAAGTGAAACGGGAAAATTTTTTGTATGTTTCCTAATCACAGGCTAATTTGACCTGGTCCAATTTTTCATTTCATTTCATTTATTTCTTTGTAATTCCAAGCCAAGTGGCCAATTATAATTGAATTGCAATATTCCTCAAGAAATTACATTTATTAAATGTCTTAAACTATTTAAACAATAAACTACAAGTAATCATGATCCTAACTACAAACAAATAGCATTTAAAAAAATAATAAAAAATTAAATATGATTTTAAACTGAACATTTTCATAAATAAATTAAAATAAACAACTAAATAAAAATAAGTAATTAAACAAAAATAAATAATTAAATAAAAAATAAATAAATAATAAAAGAGCATACAATTAGAATTTCTAAGTTCCCAATGAATCGCCGGACAATAATAATAAAAATAAAAACAGACGAAGGTCTTTAAAGAAATGCTGCATTGGACATATTTCCAAAATAATGATAATAGAAGAAGTTGTTTTAAGAATGACTACTCGAAAATTTGTCAAATCGAGTATAATATTTGTATCGGTGCTATATCCAAACAAGTGACTAACTTTCACAATAAGTTCTTCTAGTTGAAGTATAACGTGTTATGCTCAATTTTAAGAAATTCTCTGAAAATACGCGGTTTCTGGGGGAACGAAATTTGTATGAGAGCTATATGTAAATCTGAACCGATGTGACCCATTTTCCTAGGTTAAATATAAGATGTTTTGCCAATTTTAAAGAAAATCTGTTAAAATATGTGGATTCTGGAGCGGAAAAATTCAAATTGAGAGCGAAATTTGTATGGGAGTTATATATAAATCTGAACCGATCTAACACATTTTTACCACAGACGTTTCCAGTTGAAATATAAGGTGGTTTGCGAATTTTGAAGAAAATCTGTTAAAATATGTGGATTCTAGAGCGGAAAAATTCAAATTCGGAGCGAAATTTGTATGGGAGTTATATATAAATCTGAACCGATCTAACACATTTTTACAGCAGGTGTTTCTAGTTGAACTATAAGATGTTTTGCCAATTTGGAGAAAATCTTTTGAAATATGTGGTATCTAGAGTGAAAAGGGTCAAATCGGGAGTGTAATTCGTACTGGGGCTATATCTAAATCTGAACCGATTTTCTTCAAATTAAATAGCGTTCGTCCTTGTCCCGAAAAACTTCGTTGTGCAAAGTTTCGTTTGGTTCTGGCTACAATTGCGACCTGTATCGTGATTACAACAATAGATGGACAGACGGATAGACGGACATTGCTAAATCGACTCAGAAAGTGATTCTAAGCCGATCGGTATAATTAACAATGGGTCTATCTCCCTTCCTTTTGAGTGTTACAAACAAATGCACGAAGATCTAATACTCTCGTGGAGTGTATAATTAATATTGTAGTTGGCGACAATGTGATAAAACATTTTTTTTTATTTTGAGTAAAAAATTAAATTTGTATTAAAGTTTTATGTTATCGCAGCTTGTTATCCCGGCCTAATAAGATGAAATACTGAATACGGAACTAGGCGGACGTTTTTCGGATTTTTTTTTATTATTCGCCCTGCATTTGTTGGTATCATCCAAGGAAGTTCAGCTTTCTTCATTATCGATCGATTAAAAAAACAGAATGCAAGCCCCTCAAAAAATTATTCTTAAGAAATATTCGTTGTATGAAATGCAAAATAGCCTACCTACTAATAGAGTAATTTCTTGAGATTTTTTCATAAATTTGAGAAATTTCATGTGAAGAACAAGAATTTGGCTCACCTCTCCCATTTTGATGAAATTTTCCAATAATGTACTTTTCTATAAGGAATAATAAAGCTGCAATGCCGGATTTTCAAAATAAAGACATTGTAGACACTTGGGTGGTGGATCGAAAATAAAGTATTTCTACTCTACACTAGGGTATTACGTCTTTGTGTATTTGTTTGTAACGCCCATAAGGAAACGAGATAGACATATCCTTTATTATACAGATCGGCTTAGAATCACTTTCTGAGTCGATTTAACAACTTCCATCTTTCTTTCCGTCCATCTCTTCTTGTAATCAGCGCAATTATTGTATTGTCCGATCCTAATACAAATTAGCGCAAGTAAGTTTTCCGGGCCAAAGACGAACGTTATTTAATTTGAAGCAAATCGGTTCAGATTTAGATATAGCCCGCATACAAATGTCGCTCCCGTTGTGACTTTTTCCGCTCTATAAGCCACATAATTTAAACGATTTTGATTAAATTTTGCACAACACCTTATATCTGAGTTAGAAACATCTGTGGTAAAAATGGGTCAAATCGGTTCAGATTTAGATATAGATATAGCCACCATACAAATTTTGCTCCCTATTTACATTTTCCGGTCTAGAAACTGTAAATTTCAACAGATTTTCTTCAAATTTGGCGTAACACCTTATATTTCAACAGGAAAAATTTCTGATGAAAATTTGTCAAAAATCGGCTCAGATTTATATTTAGCTCCCATACAAATGTTACTCCCGATTTGACTTCTTTTGCTTTAGAAATCACACAATTAAACCGATTTTGATCAAAATTGACACAACTCCTTATATCTCAACTGGAAACATCTGTGGTAAAAATGTGTCAAATCGGTTCGGATGTAGATATAGCTCCCATATAAATTTCGCTTCCGATTTGTGGTTAACTGCTGTAGAAACCACATACCTTAACCGATTTCCTTTAAATTCGGCAGAACAACTTATATTTACACTGGAAACATCTATGGTAAAAGTCGATGAGATCGGTTCAGATTTATATATAGCTCCCATACAAATGGCGTTCACGATTTTCACCGAATTAAATTGTAGTAGACTAAAAAGTGTAGGGTATCATATAGTCTTCCCCGAGCGACTTTAGCCTTTCCTTACTAGTTTCTTCTGCGCTTTTCGCGAAACGACTTTTTTCAAACTGTTGTGTTTATCTCCGGATCTACCGAACCTGTTTTTTATTTGTTATTAACAGTATTGTCTATCGTCCATCATAGGGGGTTTTGATTTAAGGTCATGCTCAGAAGATATACAATTTTCTTGCCCAAAATTCATGTTTTTTTTTTCAAACAGCTCTCAAAAAAAATCCTAATATGGATGATAGACATAATCTTCAAGAATAGGAAAAAATATGCACAAAAAATGCACAAAAGCCCTGCTGGGCTTTCAAAATATGGTCATCTTTGTCCATATCTCATCTATCTTTCCAATATATTTTTTTAAGTGCACAAAGTATTCTCTGTATGTGAATAATAAAGTTTTTCCTACGTTTTATATACACAATAAAAATTTCTTTGTGAGGATATGATAGAGGAAAAATCTGCCAAATTTGAAACTGATTTATCTCAGTTCGATAGTAATGTTAATTCCACCGACAAATTTAAAACATCTCTGATTGTTGTTCTGTCCGATTATAGATTGTCTTATCAATTTTTCATAATTTTTTCTCTAAAAAGTTCTCATTTAAACAACCGAAATAAAACCTAACGACAATCTTTCTCCACGGTACAGTCTAATTTTGTTGCATCGCTGTACTTAATATCAATTAAAGACTGCTGAGTATGCCCGCCGACACCCCTCCACTAGTCCCACACCACTGTTGCCTGCATGTCTGTTGTCCACAACACATCTACCTTAATTTAATTCGTGATAAAATATCAGACAACAGCAACTAAAGAGTGATTTTTTTGAGGTTAGGATTTTCATGCATTAGTATTTGACAGATCACGTGGGATTTCAGACATGGTGTCAAAGAGAAAGATGCTCAGTATGCTTTGACATTTCATCATGAATCGTCTTACAAACGAACAACGCTTGCAAATTATTGAATTTTATTATCAAAATGCGTGCTCTGTTAAGAAAGTTCATTGCGCGCTTCCATTTTATGGTCAGTTTAATCGACCCACTGAAGCGGCTATTCGGGCTATTGTGACTAAATTTCGCACCAAATTTACATTGTTGGACATTAAACCACCAACACGCTTACGTAGAGTGCGAACTGAAGAAAATATCGCAGCTGTATCGGCCAGTGTTAATGATGACCACCAATTTTCGATTCGTCGCCGTTCGCACCAATTGGGTCTCTGTTACTCAAAAACGTGGAAATGCCAAAATTGGACTAAGCGGATGGACCACCTAAGACGCAGCCGCGGTCAACATTTAAATGAAATTATCTTCAAAAAGTAAATGTCATGGACAAATCTAACGTTTCAAATAAAGAACCGATGAGATTTTGCAAATTTTATGCGTTTTTTTTTTAAAAAAAGTTATCAAGCTCTTAAAAAATCACCCTTTACTACAGACAACGGCACAGCATTGATTAAGGGTATTTAAAATGGTGTTTTTTTATATATACATACCACTGTGTTTTGTAAGTTCATATACATATACTACGTAGCTACCTATGCACCACAGTAGTCTGGTTTATCGGTCGGTCTGTCTGTCTGGATGTTCTTTAAGCAGCAAGTGACAAACAACAACAGTTTTAACTAAAGTAAAAATGAACCTAAGTACTTTAGTTCAATTAAGATAATTGCATACCGCAGAGAGGAACAACAAATGAGAAAAGTAATAAATCACTTGCATTTTTATATAAACACCATGAAATTGGTCTCTATATACATTCGGCTGGGTCGCCGTCCATACAAATGGAAAAACAAGTTCCAGTCACCCCACGAAAATAAAGTTTGGATTGTTTAATGATGATTTGCAAAATATTTCGTTCCTTGAACAAGCCATCTATGAGCTAAATGCTCCTGAAATAACCATAAAAATCATGTTTTTCCGGTGTAATTTCTTTGTGTTATATTTTTTCTCAAAAAATGTTCTGAAATAATAGACCCTTGTAAGCACTTTAAATACAAATTTTGATTCCTGTCTTAGAGTAACTTATTGGACGTTTATAGTAATTTTTGTGAATTTTCACAGTTTGCGAATTTTCACTAATGAACATTTCGTATTTTGTAAAAAATAAATAGCTGCAGTCAATACCTTTCGAAAGATGCCTATATGATGAACATCGGAAGGAAATTGACGCCGCAGCGCTCATTTTTGTAAAAAGTGTTTGAACAGTTTGGCTGTGACAGCCATCGCCTGCATTACATTATTTCACAAAAATGGAGTCAGTGACGTCATTTTTCGTCCGTTATTCATCATTTAGGCATCATTCGAAAGGTATTGATTCCTTTTATGTATATTCCATTAAATCCCTTAAAAAATGTTTCAGAGAAATATGAGTTTTTAGCTGTTACCTTGAAAACCCACAAAAAATCAATATAAACGGTCAATATTTCTACCAATGAGTTATTTTAAGACAATAATACTAATTTTTATTTTAAGTGCTCCCAAGGGTCTATTAATTCAGAAAAAAACTTTGGTTTTTAGAGGTGTTTTCAGGAGCGTTTAGCTCACAGATGGCTTGACCCAGTGACGAAATATTTTGTAGGTCATCATTAAACAATCCAATATTCATTTCTGGGGGGTGACCGCTGCAATTTATTTTCGTGACCCTTCCTAATATACAAACGGACTATATAATTAAAAAAATATATTATAAGGAGCCAGAAAAAGTAAAGAAGTTACTCTGCTGAAAATTAATATTGATATGTTTCCTGATTATCTTTAAAATATTTCAGCTTTGGCAACATCAAGTGGCGTTTTTACTCAATATTGATTTCGTTATCCCATATTTATTGCATTTCACGACTTGTAGTCCTAAGCCTATTGGCCAATATAAAATAAATTAATAAATTTAGACCGAAAAAGTTGCAAATGTATTGAAAATGTCTTATTTCTTTAGATCTGCATTATAAATTGTCAAACAAATCCCCTTAGATTTGAATTATTCATCATTGAGTCGACTGGAGTTTCAGAACAGTGCCGATTACTTCAAGTCGGAGGAATATTGCTTTAAAGACAATGGAAACAGCCACAAGGAAATCCATTTAAGAATTCCCATCACTTCATTTCGGAGGAATATTGCTTTTAACACCATTCAGAATTCCTACTGAACCCAAACTAAATGTGGTTTTTGTTTCCAATTCAATTCCAAGTCATTGGCAGTTGAACTTTTCTTTGATTTTGTGTTTAAAGTCTGCCTTTAATACAAAATTTTCCATATTACAAAATTAGTTCAACTAGCTTTGACTTGTTCGGTTATTTTTGCAGTTTAATCTCTGACATTGATACCACAGGCACTCAGCCAGAGAAAGAATTGTACATACACACATAGTATGTATGTATATAATTTAACTGTGATTAAACATTTTATAATGGGCCTTAAAAAAAAGAGTATATTACATACATACGTACATACATATATATGCATATTAAAAAAATAAATAAACAATAAAAAAACGTTCATGTCTGCGCTTATCATCATCATTATTATTACTGACTGCCTGCTTACTACTCTATATAGGTGATGGTGTTGGTGGTGCTGGAGTACTGAGTTTAAGTGCACCAGCAGCTATGGAAAAATTCAAAATCAATGCACAGAAGAGCCGGGAACAAAGCCATCCACAGTAACATTATAGTATGATAGGGAATGCTGGTGGCGGCGGCGGAAAATCGATACTGGTTGGTTGGCAAGCCACCACAGTGTCATAAATTCTAAATTGCATTTCTAAAACAAAGGCAGACTTTATCCAATAAACGGCGGCACCAGTTGTTGACACCACCCCTATATGAGCGCACGTGTGTGTATGCGTGTGTTTACCACACAAAAGATTAACAAACAAATTATGTATTTGTAGTCTGTGATTTGTGATTTGTGTTCGACAAGGAACACAACCATCATCATCATCATCTTCGTCATCATAATGTTTTGTTTGTTTTTCGTTTCTTGTATTAGTAGGCGTTTATTTCACCACTATGTTATTTATATTTATTGTCAAGGCTATGGTTTATTGATAATGCATTCTGTACAGAATTGAAGTTCATGGCGTTTACAATTATTTAAATTTCAAATGACCTTTTGTGAGAGTCACCGTAGTCATTTAGCTCTGCAAAGTATGTAATTAGTATGATTACGTGCAAAAGCTGTACGAGTTTTAAATTACATTTCTAGTCTAGCACACCTTAGCTACCGTTCTCGAGGGTATGTACGACGAATATTTATTTCCTGCGGTTTTATTTGACGAACTTTGTGGTGGTGGTGGTGGTCTTGTAAGGTTTTGAGTTTTAAAAATACATTTTCATAACGTCATAAAATTGCACAAAAGCTAACATGGTTAGCCAGCCAAGATGGTGACATTTTGCGCAGGGTCTATTCGAAAAAAAAAAAACGAAATGTGATTAGTAACGTTGGTTATTTTTTTGTAAAAATACTTGCTTACCGCCCCTTGTTCCCATATGAGGACACTTTTTAACGTTCAACTGAACCATAGTTTTCTTTGGGCGTTAATGGGTTAAATTGAATCTCTGCCCAAAGATATTTTACATCACGTTGATGACTGGTATCATTTATAATTAAAAAAGTATTGTGGATTTTGTTTTCTTGCAAATGGAATTTGTCATTCTAAGCCAGATTTCAAGTATGTATAATAAAATTATATGTCATACGATCCCCTACCCCTTTCCGATTAAAATTTTTCATGACTCGTCTGCCATTATTCACGTTCAATGTAACTAAACGTGGCATTATTTAATGTAAAACACGAATTTATTGGTAATTATCAGATGTGTTCGGCGGCACTTGAATTACGATTCGAATTGGAATTCAATTCATAGTTATATATGTACATTAAGATGGGTCGCGAAAATAAATTAATTCGGTCACCACCCATTAACGCCCAGAAATAAATGTTGATCAAATATCTGGCGTTAAACAGGTGCCCTAAAGTGGAGGCATATGGCGGTAAAGGGTTAATGAAGATAAAATACTTCGTCCCTAGGTCCAGCCATCTGTCTTAGTGTAACCTATTGGTCGAATGGTTAGACAATTATAATAATTTATTGTGGGTTTTCAAAGTGACACCTAAAAACTCATATTTCTGAGAAATATTTTATAAAAGGTATTATGCAAAAATAAATGGAAGGAATTAATATATGTCTGACGAAAAATGACGTCACTGATTCCATTTTTGTAACAAAAATATGGGTTTTACAAAAAATGAGCGCTACAGCGTCAACTTTCTCATCATTCGAAAAGTATTATTATTATTTTTTAAAAAAAGTTTTCAGTTGCCAAACACAAAACAATTGCTTCCATTAATTCGACTAATAAATTATTCCAAGACGAGTATCAAAATTTACAGGTAATGTACTTTCAATGGTCTATTAATTCAGAGTAAAATTGTGGACAAAAATGCAACACAAAAAAATATAAGGGAAAAGTGAAAATGATTAATATCTGTCTGACGAAAAATGACGTCACTGATTCCATTTTTGTAACAAAAGTAGGGGATTTACAAAAAATGAGCGCTACAGACGTCAACTTAACTTGCGCATCATTCGAAAAGTATTATTATTATTTTTTAAAAAAGTTTTCAGTTGCCAAACACAAAACAATTGCTAGAAACTTCCAGTAATTCGACTAAAAAATTATTCTAAGACAAATATCAAAATTTACAGGTAATGTACTTTCAATGGTCTATTAATTCAGAGTAAAATTGTGGACAAAAATGCAACACAAAAAATATAAGGGAAAAGTATTATTTTTAGAGGTATTTCCAGTAACGAAATATTTTGCAAATCATTATTGAACAATCGAATTTTCATTTCTAGGGGGTGACTGGGAATTATATTTATATTTGTCTGGTCTGCGACCCATCCTAATGTACTCATGTATGCGCAAGCTGTACAAAATGTTTCTACACCACTTTCAATTGAAATTGTGAAAATATAACATCATATTGATAAAATACAAATTGAAATTGAGAATATAAAAATTGAAATTCAGAAATGTAAATTGAAATTGAGAAAAAAAATTAAATTGAAGCAATTGATAATGAGAAAAATACAAATTAATTTCAATTTGCATTTTCTTAATTTCAAATTTCATTTCTCAATTTCAAATCGTATTTTCTGCATTTCATTTTTATACCCTACACCACTTCGTGGGCGACATACAAATGTCGCTCCCTATTTCACTTTTTCCGCTTTAGAAACCACATATTGTACCCGATTTTCTTTAAAATTGGCACAACATTTTATAATCGAACTAGAAACACCTATGCTGAAAGTGGGTATGATCGGTTCAGATTTAGATATAGCCCCCATACAAATGTCGCTCCCGATTTGACTTTTTCCGCTCTAAAATCCAGATATTGTACCCGTTTTTCTTTAAAATTGGCATAACATCTTATAATCCAACTAAAAAACCAATGGTGAAAGTGGGTAAGATCGGTTCAGATTTAGATATAGCCCTCATACAAATGTTGCTCCCGAATGTTTAACCGATTTTGGCCAAATTTTACATATTATATTTCACCAATAAACATACATGGTGAAAGCGCGTCACATCGTTCCTGGTTTCAATATACCCCCATACAAATGTCCTTTCCGATTTAACATTTTTTGTCAAACACATACATTTACAGGATGCAAAAATCCTTCCCGATTTCAATTTTTACCGAATTGAATTGCAATGAGAATTGTTTGGGTGATGCCCATATGTCCATACTTTGGTATACTACTGTATAATTTGTATTTGTCTGTCGGACAATTGGATCAATTACCATATTATTTACCATATTCGTTAAATTTGACTAAAGATGAATTTATAGCATATACATTATATTCATATAATTTATATAATTTGTATGAACTACATAAAATTGTTCCCATGAAATACCTGGGTTTAGTAATCAAAGTGAGGTACATGCGCAGGGAGTGGTGTAGGGTATTATATAGTCGGCCCCGCCCGACTTTAGCCTTTCCTTACTTGTTTACATTACTGAATTTCAACTTGTATTTTCTCAATTTCAGCTGAAAACGGCCTAGTACCTAAGCGAAACACTTGCAATTCTTTCATTTTTGGAACAGTTCTCTTCAGATTGACGACATTTCAGCTCGTATTGAAATTGTATAGCACTGCCATTCTGTACGATCTACCTATCCGAAACGGGTAAATCTTCATAAATTAAGGGTGCAATTTCCTTTATTACCATTTAAATGTAATAACAAAGAACATTGTCATCAGTGCTCACAAGTGCAACGGCATTAATTTCCTCTTTTTTAATCTCTTTTAAAAACTTGCACTTGCTGAAGTGTGATAACAACATTTACCTAATGTACCGCCGTCACGACCATCCCATGTTTAGCAACGGGGAAGTAGGTTCTTATCTCGACAAAATACGTAAACAATAATAAGAAGGAAGACAAGCAAATATTTCCACGTCCATACCATATTAAGCCCATTATCAATCCAATGTGAACGAAATCTCTCTCTCTCTCGTAAATATAAAGAAGAAGGTGAGATTTCATGAAGAAATACGATTTTGCCTTTTTTGTTAAAAGATTTTGGGAATTCTCCTATTAAGCCCATTATCCATCCAATGTGAAAGAAATCTATTTCGTAAATATCAAGAAGACGGTGAGATTTAATGAAGAAATACGGTTTTGATTTTTTTGTTAAAAGATTTTGGGAATTCTCCTAACCCCAAAAAAGTCCCTATGTCCATATAATAGCCTAGGGATCAGTCTGTACAGCTACGCAATTAACTGTCCTACAAGTGTAGATGTTATTTGTTAATAGACAAAAGGGTCTTCCCGCCTGCAAGACGTTGCTGCTGTAATATATTTTATCAGTTGCCGGGATATATTGGATCAAAATCAACGATATTTTACTAGCTTCACAATCCAAAATTTGTGAACGTTGAAACCAATCAATCGCCCCTTAATTTTTCTTTAATAGTAGATAAATTATTTAGTTATGTATATATTAAAGACAAATGGTACCTAGAGAGGCTACGCCATTGATGTTTAGCCTAACTACGGAATGGTATTGATGCCGTTATCACATATTGGAGTCTATGTCATTTCCGTCCAAAGATTGTTTAGACGAACGTTTGGCGGCATTCATCAGAGCAGATTATACTCCGAGAATGTCGGACAGTAACAAGAAGACCTTGTCATCAGGGTCCCTCAGTTTGAACGCAGCTGTAGCTGTCACACAAGCCGTCCATGCAGTCGATATGGAGCTTATCTTCTCAAATGGCTATCAGCAGACAGTCACTAAATACAATTTTGCATAAGGATTTGCATTTATTTCCTTATACAATCCAAATAACAAGCAACGGGACTAGCCGATTCGCTTCGCCGATTTTCAAGATCATTCAAAAGAGGAAAAAGACATGTTAAACTGCATTTTTATTATATGTCTGACAATGGTGCCTCGTCAGACATAAAATGCCAATTTAACAAACAAAATTGTCATGTAACTCTAATTCTCAGATAATGCATGAGACACCATTGCATCCAGATCGTGTAACAGTGTGCAGTTCCATCAAGCTGAATTGTCGTACCTTACATTTTCGAAGAAAATGTTGATGTTGAAAGAGATTTTTATTAGCAGAACTGCGCCAAAGGAGAATCCCTTTCAACCCTGAGAGTTTTCAATAAGATGGTGAAACTTGTCACATAGCCAGTGCAGCGAAAATTCTCCAATATGTTGATTTCAAGAAACACCACATTTCGTTGCCTCGAAGGACTCCCGATCTTCGAACAACGATTGAAGCAATTCCCGCTGCAACTCTTCAGGCGGTAATGAATTACTTTTTAATAAGATGTCACACAGGCGTCACCGAGCGAGAGTGGTCATTTCAGTTCTAGTATTTTTAGAAACCAAAAGATTTATTAAAATTGTATTAGTTTTCAAATGAATAAAGATAAAATAGTATATACAAATTAAAAAAAGCAATTCGAGTTGTTTAATGTAGCAAGCAGCCTTAATCAAATACCATGTATAACAATATAATAGATAGTAGTAATCAAGGTGTATTTATATAGGTGAAAGCAGGAGCCCAGCTGACTGAAATTTTTTTCATTCCGAAGTAATCGAAACAGTCAAATTTATTGTATATGTTTACGTTTTGCTTTGTTTACTTTACCAATGGCTAATTTTCAAAATATTAAAAAGTAACATTTCTTTTTAAAAACATAATTACAAGGGATATTCTGCTTTAGAATCGGTGATACATATCGGGGCCTAAATTGTTATTTAATTTAACACCAGAACAAGAACAATCTTATTGCGTACACAAATCAAAACAAATAATAATTTGTTTATTTCAATTTGACTTTTTCACATTTTGTTATACATTTTTAAATCAGCTGGCTTTGACAGTATCGATTACCTTTCCAACAACAAAATGCCTGTGGTTGTTGTTTTGTTTTTGTTGTTGTTCTAGTGCTATCACCTATATAAATAAGCCTTGGTAGTAATATAGATTTAACCCATTAATGCCCGATACCCGATCCTGTCGGAATTTTTTCTTGATTTTTTGAGTACTAACTAATTTTGGCCCAGTTATGAATATTTTTGACACAAAAATTTGATATTTATATTGGTCTTCAAGATATGGCTGGGGTATTTTTCTACCCCTTGTGCCGTTGCATGTTTAAATTGTTAATAATAATGGAACAATCATGTCCATAGTAAATTGAATTTGTCTTTACATATAAGAATGTAACAAAACTTTAGCATTACAGTAATGAAAACTTTTCAAATTCACGTGAAAACATAATTATAATCTTTAATTCAAATTTGGTATTTTTGTGTATTTTAAAGTTTTGCGTGTGGATCGGGGGAAGTAGGCTCGGTATACATACATTAAAGCAAACATTCTAAATATTTGACAAATATCAACAAATAGTTGTTACTCCGTCTAGTTATGCAGAAATCTCATTTTTGGATCAGGGGTAGAAAACTACCCGTCTGGCCATTAATGGGTTAATATACACCGCAAATTCCTTTGTTCAACGGCTTCAAAGAAGTTGTATTTTAGGGCTTCGGTAGCATGACCGACTGACTCGTAAGTCTTGATTAGATGGAAGTTTTTTTTCCATAACAACTCGGCAACCTCCAAATGAATCACCTCTTTTTCATACATGTAGACCATATAGAAAATTTGTTTGGTCGCGATGTCTCCAACAGTTGCCATAAAAAATAAAGACTATGTACTTGAATTCATTAACCTGCCTTTCTCTACATGCGACCCACAACATCTACCAAAAAAAAAAAACATTTTAAAATGGGGAACATTTTTTTGTTATAACAAGCAAAAATATTCTGTGAACCACAAACAAAAAAGAAACAAATTGACAAATAAAATAAACAAAGACAAGTGAACAAGAATATAACTGGAAATTTCTTTCGTTCGTTTTCGCAGCAATAGTTCATTATTGCTGCTTCTGTTGTTGTTGCTGTGTAGCGATTCTTTGTTGTTTTTATGAAACAGAAAAAAATGCAAATGCAAAAAAATTAGACGGCAACAACAAGTACTACTACAAACTGCGCTGTTTGCGGTGACGCATTCGCTAAAGCAGTGGGGTGTGTGTGTGTGAGGAGTGTAAACTTCGTGAAACCCTTTTTCATCACTTCGTCGCTTACAGCCATTTCCTTTCCCTTGTATAATGTAGAATCTCATCGCAAGTAATGCGGACAATGAAGAAAATGACGTTGAAACACGATGATGATCATAGCGATGGTGAAATGGCAAACAAAGAACGAACAAATTTAATGGAGGAATTTATGCAAGTTTTTCATATTCCGTAAATTACCTGTAATCAGGCAGGCTGACGACAACAGCAATAAAATCGCCGTTTTATTATGAAACATCTTGGTTGCTGTTGGAATCTTCCTATGCACTCGAAAACAAACACCGAAATTCTTCCAATTCCTTCTGAACTGCACGAATTATTTTCACTGTTCTTCGGGGATTTAGTTTTCTTTTTTCTTCACTATTTTTTATGCGTTGTAATTAGATTATACTACGTGCTTTTTGCGTTTTTATTAATTCCCCTTATAGATGTCTCTTGTTTTCTGCTGCTGTCTTGTTTTATTTTTCCCTATTAACGGCACAACAACAATACACGACGGAGCGCAATGAATTCGTTTAAACAACAAGCAGCAATAAAAATTATATTATTTTGTAAGTAATCACACGAAAGAATATTAGTGTTGGCAAAATAAAGAGTATACAGGGTACTCGATACCCTCTGTTGTTCTTTGGTAATCAATAGTCAAAAGTAACTGCTTTTAAGTACTAATTTAGACTGGGACTTCTTCTCCTCTGAAGTTTTTGGGTAAAGGCTCTCGCACACCAAAGCCTACGTTTTTAATGGAGCAGCGTGAAAAATAACGTTGTTTTGTGCGGAAGAGAACGTATAACAATGTTTTTAAGATATTTGTTTTCTGGATTGACTATTGCAAATGTTGCCGCTTTGAATGGAAGTTTTTTCATAGTTTAATTGATATCTCTTACTAACCTACTTGCTTCAAAATTAATTACAACTGTTATAAATATATACATATGTGACTATAGTCCCCATAAATTAATCAACATTTTTATGTGTTTAACAAATGTTTCTCATGAAAAGGTATCGACTACTAAGCTGAAAGTAACGAGTAGTCAAAGGTAGCAATAATTTACAACACTGTGATATATGACAAACAAAATCGAGTAAGAGTTGCCAACTAGAATGCAAAAGTGCCTGGAAAAACAACCGCTGTATTAGAATTAATAGAACAACTTAATCAAAATGCGTGCCATGTGTCAAAATCAAGTAATGTATTAAAAACAAGTATGCAAGTTTGCACTATAAATGTGCATAATTTGGTATTAATAGATACCGATTGAATAGCAACGCTTCCGCAGCGTTTGATTATTTTGTCACTTTATGTTTGTTTTCCTTCATATTGGTATCAATGAATATCAGTGTATCAGATGTATTCATATCAGGCGAAGTACTCCTGATACAGCTGACTGAAATTTTTTTCATTCGATTATAATCTAAACTATCAAATCACATATATATACACGTTTGACAGTACGGCTTATCATTCAAAAAATTGCCTGTATTTTGCTGTTGCATATCTTGATTTTGGTCAGCTACTATCAACGTACATATATAAATACACCTTGATTTGTATGGATCTAAGAATATTCAAATAACATTTGTTTGTTTTGAAATTGTTGGTATAAATATTTGTACATTGCGACAAAAGGAATAAACGCTTTAGCTCTGCTTTTAAAGGGTGGTTAAATTGTAAGGGCCGATGTTAACGGCATAGAACCTCAATTATGCCTCAGCGTCATCGAAAATTTGGACCATCGGATGGAGTTGTGCCTTTTGGCCGATATTTTGTTCCATACATAATTGAACCATACCAATATTGTCATAATAAAAAGAAATGACAATAACTTCCTAAATAATTTGTGTTTTATTCAAAATCAACATCGGCCCTTAAAATGTAACCACCCTTTATTTATGTCGCTGCACAGCAACGTTTTGCGTATAAGAACCTATGTAAATGTCTGAATGGACTTTAATAAATGAGACTTAATAAATTTAGAATTCTTCGGTGGGAAATAAGTTTTATCTGTAACTTAAGGCTTAGATCTACGAAGTCATACCATACTTTTATTTGAAACCCCCTCACAGATATAGAAACGATTTCCAAATTGTACAAGAAATCTTCATGAATAAACCCAGTTCTTGACCTAATGCATTTTTGACAAACTTGTACCAAAAATAAAATTTTGAACATTAAATCGTGATATACAACACAAAATACAATTCAAAGTAATAGTCTTTTCAGACTGCATGTAAAATCGAGCTGAAATGACATATAGCCTTATCAGACTGCAAGATCGATTTTGAAATGTATAATCTGGGATCTGACATTTGTAATTCGACCTTATGCCATTTAAGCTCGATTTCACATGTAGTCTGAAAAGGCTATAAGGTCGATTTACAAATGTCTCATACAAATTTAACATTTGTAAATCGACCTTGGTGATACCAACATGATTTCGCAAGCAGTCTGAACAGGCTATATTGTAATTTGTTTTTGGAATTATACAACATTTACAAAAATATCAAATTTCCGAAAATACATCGGATCGTGGTGATTGATGGATTAAAGTGCAAAATGGCTGCAAAGGCTTATTTATATTTTCCTAGTTTTCAATCTTCATGACTGAATACCCCCAATGTTGAAACATGAATGAGGATGCAGTAAATGCAAAATCTTAAAGTGTGAATGCCCCTAATGAAAATGTAACTAGGAACCGTTAGTTACTTGTTGCCATCTTGCAGACAGGATTTAGCAAAACAATTTTTAGTGCATTAATGATTTAGCGCATAAAGTTAAAAAGCTATGTGAATATTAAAAATTGTTTAAACGGAATGTATTACATAGTGGAACTGTTAATTGTACTATAGTTGTTAAATAAAAAATGTTTGATGATCGATGATCTTTCCAAAGCATGTATGTAAATAAGTGGTGATCACGCACACACACATCACGTATTGTGCTTGTGTGTGAAGTAGAATAAAACGAAGTTTAACTCATCTGTGTGTTTGAAAACAATCCGAAACCTTAATCTGATTGGTTTACATCGAAAATGTTAACAAAACAAGGGACGAATGTTCAGAAGCTTATACTATACGTGTGTCGACAGAACAGGAACATCATGTTTGTTGTCCAACTTGCGTGTTATTAAATTAAATTTTGGGCATGACTGAGAGAAATGAAATGATTTTTAGTGTTCGAATAAAAAATATGTAAACATACCTCCATTTAAGAGTGTAAAATAATTATCTGTCAATGTAAACAATATTTTTGAGTTCGTGTGCAAGGCGAAGAATAATAAATAGAAATATTGTATATAAAATATGTAAATTTTGGAGCGTTCAAGACATGGTGAGTTATTTTTATTTTTTAAATTCTTCCATTATTAAAGATAATAGTGAAATGAAACGGAACCTTTAAACAAAAAAAAAATAACATTTCTATTAATCTGCAACTGAAGGAGAACATTACAGAACTCTAGAATGTAAGTAAAACCTCACGATTTTCTTCAAATCTAAGGCCATACCCGTGACGCTATAGGTCGTGGTATATATCCAATATTTAAAACGCTAAAACATACCTATTTATATTTGCAATAATATTCCGATTAATCAGACGTTTTCAATTGACAATAACATAAAAATCCCAGTCAATCTATATGGAAGATATTTAAACATATTTAAGCAAGTGTCACCCGTTCTAATAGAATCACCCACATAAAGGGTGGTTAAATTGATGTTGATTTTGAATAAAAACACAAATTATTTAGGGAATTATTGTCATTTCTTTTTATTATGATAATATTGGTATGTTTCAATTATGAATGGAAAAAATGTCGTACAAATGACCTCGGCGGTACACCTCCATCAGATGGTCCGAATTTTCGATGACGCTAAGGAATAATTGAGGTTCTATGCCGTTAATGTGCAGAATTATCTAATCCTTTAGCTCCTGAATTGTTGCTGGTTTATCGACGTACACCTTTTTTTTCAAATAACCCCAAATAAAGAGGTCCAACGGTGTCAAATCACATGATCTTGACTGCCAATTAACATCGCCACTACGTGAGACACAAACACAGCCATTGAATTGAATGTATGGTAAGTGGCACCGTCCTGTTGAAACCACATATCGTCCACATCATCCAATTCGGGCCATAAAAAGTTCGTTATCATCTCACGATAGCAAAGACCATTCACAGTAACTGCCTGACCGGTCTCATTTTGAAAAAATACGGCCCGATGATGCCGCCAGTCCATAAACCGCACCAAACAATCACTCTTTGTGGGTGCATTGTTTTTTCGACACTGCTTATTGACGAATCCACTGAGGTGAAAATGTGCCTCATCTCTGAAAACGTTTTTTTCGAAGTGCACGATATGCTCGCTGTATCTTTCCATGGTTCAAATTGAGTTAGTCTGAAATTCAGAAATGTCAAATGAAATGCAGATAAAAACTTGACGTTTAGGCGTAGTTCACATTAAACATCGGCCCCTTTACTGAATGTTTTGGTGACACACATTTGATAACATTTTTCCAAAACTTAGTTTCAGTTCGGAGATGGGCGAAATTGACACGTCCCTTCTGTTACCTCCTGCACAAATGGACAAATTTCTCATGATAAACTAAAATCAATGTAACTTCCACACGGGTACTGGGGATCATTTTGAAATTTTATTATGTTTTAAATTAATTTTATTATAGTCGTTACAATGAGGAAAAAGTGAACACTACAATGATGTAAAGGCATTTTTAAACACACAAAATATTTGCGCAAAAAATCCGCTTTGCACAAAATTTTGCATTTGGGGGGGGGGGGGCAAAACCAGCGTATGTGAAACGTATTACCTCGCATTTTATCCCACATATTTTTGCCCAAATATTTGGTGTGTCTAAACCACCTATAAGGGAAAGTGAACTTCGTAGACGTTCGAATTTTCCCGAAAAAGTGGGACATGGTTTGATCTTGATTTTAGTTTTGGTCAGAGTAAAATTCATACAAAAATGACAACGTGAATTATTTCTCAAGCGTTTCATTTTTTTTTTCGTTCCAATGAGTTCAAAAGCCCAAAATTAGAAATTCGATAAGTTTTTAGTTATCGACAACTGCCTTAGTAATCGATAACATCCATAGCTATCGCGCGATTTTCTTAAAATAGTTTTCGTCCTTTTTTGAGTTTTAAAGAAATTTTTTCGATATTTTTAGTTTCTGTAACCCGAAAGTTATCGTACATTTTTACCCGACTTGTTCACCTTTTTCATTTAAATATAAAAAATAGAAAATCGATTTTTATCGATAGTTTTCGAAAAAATATTTTATTTTAGTTTTTTCGTTTGCATTTTTTTGGTCTGTAATCAATATTTGATTTGAACTGGGATATTGTCCTGGCTCAAGACCATTTTGCATATTTATTTAATATAATGCAAATTTATTTACAAATGGCATGATGACATTTATTACTTGGCTGCAGACTACCACGATCATGATTTCGACCCTGTCAAAAGTCTTTTCAAGTGGCTTCGCAGAAACTTTTCAACATCAAACCCGGCCTCTATAAGGAGATGATTCTCACAAAATAACGAGAATCACATCTCACTTGCCGAATTTGCGTTTAAAAAATCGCATCAAGAAATAAAGCACACATGTCAACTTACAAGCATCTCATTGAGTTGCATAGGTAAGTATGTGTATATGCAGGTATAGTTACCCAACAATACTTTTTCCGTTTGTTTTTTCATATTGACCTCACATAAAATTATTTTATTTTAGATTTTTGCAAACGTTAACGCCCGATGACACCATAACTAAGCAATATATTGATAACCAACCAATTTTTCGTCTTATTTTGAGGCCCTCTATCCAAAAATATAGTCAGGTCTAAAGACCTCGGATACCATACTCCTGCCCAGTTCTGAAAAGAAGTCGCTAATAAATGTAAATTGGACACAAACTTGAATAGGTAAAAAAATTTTTGTATGGAATTTTGTCGCTTAACAAGAAAGTAGCTTGTTACTCTCTTAGTTGTGTTGCCAAATTTCCCCGGTAATCCATTTGAGAAAAACCAATGGGTACCAAGGTTGCCACCTTATCAAGTTTCTTAGTTGTAAGCTAGTAAGCCCAATCGAACAGGCCTTTTATCTCTGTTCGGTGACATCGTCCTACAAGTTAACATACAAATGGCGAGTTTCCTCTATTTGGACTAAGTCATCATCTTTACGACACCTTCTGAATTTCTCAATTCAAGTTATTTTCTGTGGATATATTCTTAAATACTTGATTTGAACTGGGATATTAGTCTTGGATCAAGACCATTTTGCATCTATATTTTGTAGAATGCAAATTTATTTACAAATGGAATGGTGACATTTATTACTAGGCTGCAAACTACATCTATCATGATTTTTGGCCCATGACAACCTTCTTCAGATGGTTTCGCAATAATAATTTTGATTTTGTATCATTTCTAAAAACTTAGAAAATTTAAAAAAACGGCGACGACAAAAATCAGTGTCTTAACGCGACAATATCAACGTCACATAACTTACAGAATACCAAATATACGTCGACAGTTATTGATAAATCTCTATATTGACAACGGGAATACCAATTTACAATCGTCGACACAAGACGGCGTCATTTTGTGCCGACGACGATAATCGGAATAAGGTTGATTGCGTTTTGGCCCTCTACCCAGCAATACTGTTTAGCCTTGACGCGCTCATTTGTCTGTAATCAATATTTGGTTCGAACTGGGATATTGTACCGGCGTAGAACCATTTTACATCTATATTTTACGAAATACAACTACTAATCCACAGATCCAAAAAAAATCCTGTAATAGCCTTTTCTGACTGCATGCGAAATCAAACGATTTCAGCTTGATAAGGTAGATTTTCAAATGTGAAATTTGTTTGGGATTTGACATTGTAAATCGACCTTGTATGATTTTAGCCCGATTTCCCTTGCAGACTGAAAAGGCTATTGTAAGTTCGGGCTTTTATCTGGAATTTTGGTGGTTATTTAAATGAATGATGAATATGTTTTCAGTCATTTAACTAAATACCCACTCAAGTACAGGCCATTCATTATATCTACTATATGAATCAACATTAAATTAAAATTTATACAACAGATCGTCTTGTGTAAACGCCCCTCATAAAAAACGGTACAAATACATTTCCCGATTTCCCTTGCAGACTGAAAAGGCTATTGTAAGTTCGGGCTTTTCTCTGGGATTTTGGTGGTTATTTAAATGAATGACGAATATGTTTTCAGTCATTTAACTAAATACCCACTCAAGTACAGGCCATTCATTATATCTACAAAACAAAATTAAATTAAAATTTATACAACAGATCGTCTTGTGTAAACGCCCCTCATAAAAAACGGTACAAATACATACTATTTTTATAATCAAACTACATTTGTAAAATAGAAAATAATTTTAAAAATTAGTTCAGCCTTACTTAACCTTTTCTGGTTGCCTTTCCAAATAAAAACTAAGAATATTCTTTTTGTTTTTTTTTTATTTGGAATTACTTAATTCCATATCAACATTATTACTTTTTGTTTTTTATTGAATTCAGTAAAATTTATTTTGTTTTTCTTCTTTTTTATTTAAACGATTTTACCTCATTTATTATGTTGTTCTTTTGTCTCGTTTTGTTATTTTACTTTTAATAAATGGTTGTTGTTGTTCATTACCTTCTGTTTGTTTGTTGTTGTTGTTTTTTTATTATAATTTACCTCTGTTTAAATTTAAACTTAAATTTTACAAAAAGCAGTGTTTGTTGTTTTTATATATACCATGATTTTGTTGTTGTTTTTTCTTCTGAATGATGGTTTAAATTTGTTACTCTCTTTTGTTCATTTATTAAATCTAAATTAAAGCAATACTTTTTTATTTGTTTGTTGAGTTTTTGTCAAGTAAATTAAATTAATTGAAACAAAGGAACTAAAATGGAACATAAAATGCGTAAACAAAAATTGTGTTTATGTATATTTTCTTTCTTTTCATATAATAATAAGTAGTAAGTAATATTGACAAAACAAAAAAGAATGCACTATTATAATATATGAGGAAACTTAAAGAGTTTAAATTTGTATACTACTAAAAAATGTAAATTTAAATTATTATGACTTTTGCTAATTTAAATGTTTATAATATATTTTTTCGTCATGTTTTTTATTTAGTTTTAAATTGTTCATTTTTGTTTTCTTTTCGGTTGTTTAAAAACTAAAATAGTTTTACATTGAAGCTTAATGATTTTTTGGGGGGTTTGTTGTTTAGCAAAGTGGTTTTACACAAGTTTTATGTTATTATTTTCTTTAACTAGCTTATTTAAACTTTTTTATTTATTTATTTATGCTTCACACTGACAAAAAGGGCAATTTTTTATATGTATATATGAACAATGTATTATTTAAAGGGGAGTTTTCTTTTTTGTTTTTCTCTCTATATATATAGTAGCTCTTATTTGTAAAAGCAAACTTTGTTGGAAATGTGTATGAGAAGTGAAAATGCGAAATCGAATGGGGGGAAATTTTTGAAAACAGAATCATGTCAAGTTTGCCTTGTGGTTGTTGTTGTTGTTTTATATTGTGTTCTTAAAGCCTAAAAATAGCTTAAATTTAGATGTTGTTGTTTTGTTTTTTTTTTTTATATATTTAAATGTTTTGTTGTTTGTTGTTTTTTTTTGGTAGCACTGCTTTTTTGTATTATTGTTTTTTCTACTTCTTCTGCTTCGTCTTCTCTCTTGGTATTTCAAATGAAAACAAAATTACACGTTGGTTGTTTTAAAGACAAAACTTAATGATCTTTATTAAATAAATTTTTAAAAATTAATTGTTAACATTTTGGTTTGTGGGATTATGCTTAACTACAGAGTGTCTCATAATTCAGTATTGTTTGTTTTGTTTTTGTTTTTAATGAACATTTTGAATTTCTTCTCTATGCGCGCGCGCGCGTTGTGTTGTTGAAAGGAGTTGTTTTTTGACAGCTACACAGCATGTTTGTCTTCTGCGACCATTCGCTCATTGCGTACTTTAGCGTTCGTTCTCGTCGTCGTCTTTTGTGTTTGTTTATTTATTGAAAGTTGTTTTGTTCATTTGTGTTTGTTTAGTTTGCTTAGTATTTTCTTTTATAATAATAATTATATTTGCATAACACTCAAAAAAATATTTTTACATACATTTTTATTTGTGTGTAAAAAATGGCAGTTATTTGAATATATATTTTTCCATTTTTAGCTTTAAATACACTTTCATTACAACTTTTTTTTAATTTTTGCCTTTGAAATAAATATTTCCTCACAACAACACAACGACGTCTTGCCTCTTTAATCAAAAGAAAAGGATTTCTTCAAAATATGCCCAGTGGTAGTACGTGTATATACCAGAGCTACACGGAAAAACATGTTGAATGGAAAACGAAAAATTTTTGCGAATAAATGGGAATTTAGTTCAACAATTTCTTTATTTGAATACAACTACTACACTTGCAAGTCACTTGCTAGTAAGTTGCAAGTAACTTGCTTACGTCGTTGTACCAAAAATGTTAAGAAATATGACAAAATATAAAAAATGTGTCCGTATTCTGACTGACTTATCAACTTTTGTTCTCAATAAATCATAGCAAGGCTGATATACATATATATGTCTTCAGGCATTCAACGAATAATAAAATGTTGGTTGCTCTCAAGCAATTTTGTGTGGTTTGCTTGCTCTAAAATACACCATTCAAATTGTGTAACAATTCGTACAATTTACACAAGTTTATAATCTTTTATGTTAACATTTAAAGAATCTATTTTTGTTCTCAATAAAACTTGGAATGTATGATGAACTTTAAAGGTAGAACCATTGCACATGGCAATCCGAAGACAATACTATCAAATTTTGCTCTCTACAAATACAGGACTATGGAAAAGCATTATTACAAGCATCATATTATCTACCAGAATAGTTTATGTACCTTGTAAGAGAATTATTGCTTTGAATACAAATACATTCTCAGAACTTCATTATTTACTGAACCACTTGTGTAATTTCTTCTTGATCTTTTGAAATTCAGTTTTGACAGACTAATCAAAATTTTAGACTTAAAAGCAGGAGTTATCCATAGAATTAAGTTACTTTAAAGAACTGCAATTGCTGTAAGGCCTTGTCAGACTTTGTTCTTCTGTGTGGCGGCTTATCATATTTTCCCCACAAGTTGATTCCTTTAAACCTTAATATGGTCTTGCTGATTATCATTTTCATCAAGTAGAAATTTTATTTGTTCTTCAAAATTCTATGCCATATTCATTCTTACTAAAAGTCGTTTATATTCAAAGATTTTTGCTGATGCAACATTTTATTCCTCTTCAAAAATTTATCATTTTCAATTATATATGGAGAACAATTTTTATTTGATATTTTCCATTATTTTCTTTGTGTCTGACTTCGCACACACATGTCATTGTTTCTTGTGGAATGTATTTTTGACTTTCCAATATAATTTTATAAACTTAGAAATCCTTCAGCGTTTAGCACTAGCAGTGTACGTAAATGTTTGATGTTTGAGAATACTTTCATTTTATTGTTTAGTTTTTTGTTTGTTTAATACTTTTGCTGTTTGTTTTTTGTTTCTTATATTTTTGAGAATGAGTGGGGGGGGGGGCTGCTGTTAGATTTTATACTTATTACACTAAAGGTAATGGAGGGAAACGGGGGGGGGGAGAGTATATAAATTTCATTTTAATTAACAAAACGTAAAAGTAGTAGTAACACAACAAAAACAATTGTGGTTTTTGGGAACACATATAGTTTTGAATTGAATTGAAACAGAATGAAGATTTTGAAAAAGTTACAGTAGTTAATGTGTGGTGGGTGTATTATTATTATTATTTCTTTCTTTCAGTGTAACCAAAGCTTAATAAGCACAGTTGCAGTTTGTTTCTTTGTTGTTGTTGTTGTTTTTTTGGTTTTGGTTTTTGTTTACAAGAAGAAAAACAAGGTGTGTTTGTTGTCAACAAAAGTTTTTTGTTTAAAAAATAAATATACATGTATATTGTAAATTATGATTTTTTTCAACGGTACTCTTCATTATTATTTTTTATTACTTTACTTTATTTTTCTTCAAGATGTGTGTGTATATTTGTCTCTGTTTTTAGGGATTTTCTCTTTCTTCTTTACTTAACTTATTTCTTTTATAATAAATTACTTATTTTTTTATTTTTCACTTTTATTTTTTTAAGTAAAGAGGATTAGTTTTTTGGTTTTGTTTTAATGCATTATTCTCTAGACTCCTTAGCTTTGTTTTTATTATTATTTTATTTACTTGAAAATTTCCTAAATAATGCTTTAAATATTTAAAAATCTACAATATTTTATAAATCTTTTTGTTGTTATTAAGTAATTAGGTTTTTGTTCTTCCTTCATTTAAATGGGGGTTCTCTTTTTTGTTTTGCTTAAATTTATAACAAATTTAAACAAACAAAACTGGTAATTGGTTGTTTCATCTTGATCTTGTTGTTGTTGTTGTTGTTCTTTTTATTATTTTCCATAAAATATTTACTAAACAGCATTGATTTTCGTCTTGGTTTTCTTTTCATTTCATTTTGATGTGTTGTGTTGAAAAATATGTTTGTATATGTTGGGTGTGTGTGAGTGTGTTTGTGTAATAATCAAGTGGGGATGGTTTTTGTATCTGGATTTGGAATTTCCTTAAATATTTTCAAAAAGATGTTGGTTTGTTCTTGATAATAACAGAGAGTTTAGGGGGGTGGCGTGGGGCAATTTCTTTTGATAAGTTTTCTTTTGTTATCTGTTTAATACCAATTTTACAATAATTTTGTTTTTAAGTACACAGTTATTAAATGTCTTTTTCAATAATTTTTCGCTGTGCTGATTTTCGATATTTATTCTTTACAAAAACCGAACAAAGAAAGTGAAACGAAAAACGAATCAGAACTCAACAAGACACAAACTCAACGTAGAAATGAAAACTTAAAATTGTTGTAGTTTGAAATTCAGCCAATTTGTGTTTTTGTGTTCTATTTGTTCATTTTCATGTTCATTTTTTACTTCAAACAAAAACTTAACAAAATTTTGAAAATTATCTTGTCTTTTAAATCTGTCTCAAAAATTAAGCTTTTCTTGTTAAACGTTTTATTATTTTCTAAAGATTTTACTTATTTTTTTTTCTATTTTTATTATATTTTTTTAGTTTTGTTTAATTTTCTTTTCTTTAGTTTATTTTTGCATCTTTGGTTTTTGCTGTAATTTTTTATGTCGTTGCATTATTTTTGGATTTGAAATAATGCCTTGCGTTTGTTTTGTTTTTTTTTTGGTTTAGAATTTTTCTTACAGTTGTCATTTTTTCTAATTTTTGTTTATTTGTGTTTTGCTTTTTTTATTTAAAAACCTTCCATATTTGCTGTTGTAGTATTATTTATTTCATTGTTGTTCTGCTGCTGCTGATGCTGTTGTTGTTGTTCTTGTTGATGCTGTTCTTGCTGCTGTTGTTGCTGTTCTTGATGCAGTTGTTGTTGTTGTTGATGTTCTTGAATTGTTTGATCTTAATCAACCATCAACTCGAAGTGGACGGATCCTCTCCTCTCCGAACGATCGTGGTGGATATTACCAGCCCAAGCTTTGCATTCAATATTGATTAAGACACCAGCTACAGGGAATAAATGAATAGAAATAAATTGTGATTAGAATAGAAAACAAAGACGAAAATTGAAAATATAAAAATTGTAGACTCAAGGATCAATCGTTATTTTGGCAGACAATATGGCTGTGTTTAAGTCAATATTATAATTATGGCTATCGAGGCTAAGTCCAATAAAGTCAACACAAAATTTGTTTTTGAAAATTTGTTTTGATACATATATTTATAATGTAGTCGGCGAGACAATGTGAAAAAATAATTTCTTATTTTGAGCAAAAAATTATTTTTTTAACGTTTTTGTTATCGCAGCTTGTTATCCCGGCTTAAAGAAAAACAGCCCTAATATTTAGTTTTTCGATATTTTCAGAGATTTCTTGTTTCTATTTACTTAGCTGCGAGATCATTTGTTTTTATTTTCTTAAAAATCGTATATTTAGATAGTGTCTGCCGTCCACTTGGCGTGCGCCACGAACTGCTTCGGCTGTTTTACTCGTTTAACGGCTCGTGTTGCCGCAAAAAATCACAACAGAGAGCAAGAGAACGACACATTTCAATCCCACTTTCAAAAAATCGCATCGAAAGCCGTTTGTCGCGTTTACACATATCACACAATTAAAAAATAAAAAACATTTAACACTCGATTTTAATTTTTGCTTACTTCACTTCTCATTTCGTTTGTTTGCCTCATGATTCAATTTCAAAAAATTTAAATAGCGAACAGCCTGTCAAAGTTTACTCGAAATCGTGTGGTTCGTTTAGGTTGTTTTAGACGACAATATTGTGCGAAACATTGCAAAGATTGATTGATTATCAGTTTGAAATTATAAAATCTTTTCCTTTTATTTCAATTTAAAGTTGTAATCGTCTCAAAAACACCCTTTACAATTGGTTCCCCTGACTTTTGAAGAATTTTCTATGGGTATATATGTACTAAAGATCTTTAGTGACTCATTCTTTATTGTTCTATAAAATTTTTGTTTTTTAAAATCAGGTTACCATGTGAATCAGTTAAACTTACTAACATAAATTAGTTTAGTTAAACGAGGTCATACTAGGCCAATCAACCTTGCTGTCTCATGTGTATGAGTCATAGTTGCTAAATTAAATAACCCATTACTGTTTTTTTAGTACAAGTCTTTTTAGTTTTTTATTTTGAAAATACACCTGCTGTTGCTGCACTCAATGATAGGTTTGTGGTGTATTAAAGTTACTAAGGACAGAAGAGTTTTCTTTATGAAAAGCTGTCCTCCCCTTTTTGGGTGAATCTATTTCCAACAAACTTTTCACATAAAAGAATTTTCATTACAGCGTTGTCATGTGATTTGAAAAATCAAAACGAAAAGAATAAGAAAAAACTTATTTCTCAACCTCAATTCGTGCTGTACGAGTATGTTATAGACACATGCATATAACTAAGGTAATATATACATACATACATTTCATGTACATACATATTACATATTTTATACAATTACTACAGTAACGAGTAAGTGAGTGATATTTTCAGTTTAATGAAAAATAGGTTCAGGTTTTTATTTAAAAAATACTGCAAATTTCTTTTCAGTTTTTTCAGTACTTTTGTTCAGCTTACTCTTTTGAAAAAAAAAAATCCTGAAAAAACATATTTCACACCTTAAAACAGTGATGTGTTGAAAAAGTCTTTAAATTCAAATTGAATCGCAGCAGACCTTTCGTCCTCTGTGACCATCAACGCCTCAAAAACGGAAATCAATTTCTCCTGTTTGTGGAAAAAACAGAAAAAAAGACAGAAACAGCAGTAAGGACATTTTGACCTTGAAGTTTAATTCGTATTACTAACCACCCACACATAGGCAGCTCATGAAGGCTGACTTGACTGGCTGGGTGTAGTCATCCAACCCACATCCCCCCAATATACATACACATATTTGTGTAACCATGTTTTGTCGTTAAGGAATTTTCTTTCTTTCTTGTTTCCAGGATATTAATCATTTCTACTTCAGTGGAAGTTATGCTTCTTTTTTAAAGGATTTATCTCGTCGTTGTTTGTGTCTTTCCGGTCCAACTTAAAAAAGTGCTGGCGGTTTGTGGTCCTTCTCCCTCGTCGCGGTTGGTATTTCCATAACATTATGTTAATATTTATTCAGTTTATCATATTCTTAAGGACTTTTTTGTCTATGGAAATCGATTTTTGTTTTATTTACTCTAGGGCCGCACTGCGCTCCACTCTGTGGAAATAACCTCAATGTTGCCATGTGTATACATGTAAATAAATATATGGGTATATATGTACCCATACATTGTAGTATATATACAAATATTTTTATATTTATTCAACTAATTTATTTGTTTAACAAAATAAAGTTTGTATAATTAGGCCTTGCTATTTGCTACTCAACACATTCTTTTTTACATTTTCGGCTTATATGCATAAATTTGTAGGCAATTTTCGAAATTTCATTTAAATAGCTTAATTAGCATATAAATAGAAGTCTTAACAACGTTGTCAACGTTGATATATTCTGTGTCCAATGATTTCACCATGGAGTGCTTATAAAATTCAAATGTAAAGTACTGGAATAATTAATCTATATATTGTTACACGAGTATATTCATGAACAATTTCTAATCTAAATGGTTGTTACATTGTATTTTGTAGCACATATGCATACAGATTAGTTTGGGCTTAGGTTGCAAGAAAAGTGTCAACAAAATTTTGAATTTTTATGCCACAAATATTTTTTATGATCACTCTTAATTGTCACAGAAATGACAATATATGAGAAAATATTAAGGTTCTTCAAAATAAAATTATGGTGTTTGGAGCAACCAAATCATTTATAGGGTAGAACTGTGGCATTTTGTGTGTGACGAGACAAAAAAATTACAAAATGTATGCTTTGTATGTATTAGAACTGGAGTCCATATAGGCGAGGTTCAAAATTGCATATATAATCGTGGTATCACAGTATTGATGTGACAAAGTAGTTTAAAAACTATAAATCATGAATTACTAACTCCATTCAACCAAAAAATTGGTTAGTAGACCCAAACTATTCTCAGCGGATGGTGTAAAGTAAAGACGATAGGTAAAAACCGCGATTTTTTACTTTTTCAGAAATGCAGCCCTGCGCTGCAAGGTTAGTTCAAATTACATGATGTTTGTACAACGGCGACAAATTGTACAAAAAAGGTGTAAACTCCCCCAGACGATGTAAAGTAAAGACGATAGGCCAAAATGGGAGTTTACACTTCGCAGAAATGCTGCCCTGTGCTGCAAGGTTAGTTCACATTACATTATGTTAGCACAACCGAGACAATTTGTTCCCATAAAGTGTAAACTCTCCCAGAGTTGTCATTCTATCGATATAAGTAAAGTGTCATTAAAATCTGCCACATTTAAATGAAAATCAATTAAAAATTACAGAAAATATATTACACCGACAAAAATAAAATATTTACCATCTTAGACCCAAGTCACGATAATTTAAAGGATCTATTACAAATTAACATTTTACTATCTCGGACAAGCGATTTTGTCGCTAATTAGCTCGTTTACGACACTACTGTATTGTTTATGGTATTTCTTTTTATAAAATCGTAAAACATTAACATGGTATAAGTACAAATATTTTAGTTGGGGAAATATAATCTATTTTATTATTTTTATTAAAATATGTAAATAAATTCATTTTTTATTTTTTTTGTTTTTTTTAAGTAATCGACTGGATGGATTTCTTAGGTGTTTATGAATGCAATACATTCGAATTGCAGCTGTTGCGATAAAGTTTTTTCTTTCTACGAAGGATTTTTTCTCGAGAAGAATCACACTCAACTATACACAATTTAGCCATATATGTAAAGGGTGTTTTTTATTGGGGTATATAACTTTAAGTTGGCATCACTTTTTTAACTGGCGGCCATTTTGTCAGCTGTCAAGTGATTAATATTTAGTTTGGTTTGCCATTTCATCATGAACAGGTTGACAAAAGAACAACGCTTGCAAATCGTGCAAATTTATTTCGAAAGTAATGGTTCAGTTCGCGAAGTTCACCGCAAGCTCCGTCCATTTTATGGTCGACATAATCGTCCATCAGAGCAATTAATTCGGTTAACCATGGATCGTGTGATTTGACACCATTGGATTATTTTCTTTGGGGATATGTGAAGTCGCTCGTCTACGCCAACAAATCAGAAACGTTAGGGGACATGGAAGCCAACATTCGTGGCGTTATTGCCAACATACGGCCCAATATGCTCGAAAAAGTGGTTGAAAATTGGACCTGTAGAATTGGCTATATTCGAGCCAGCCGCGGCGGCCACATGCCCGAAATCATATTTAAACATTAATGGCATAAAATTATCCTTCCAATAAAGCCAAATTGATGGACATTAAAACGATTTTCTTGTGTTTTATTTCAATTCGAAGTTCTATACCTCAATAAAAAACACCCTATATTTCATATTCTGCGTGGGGATAACTCATCAGTGGCGCTTCGATGGAATTCGAATATTTTACATTCAAAAACATCTAAAAATTACTTTTTTACAATTATCTAAAAATAATAGGCCAGTTCGGTTGGGCTCACTAGCTTAATTTTTGTATGGAATTTTCTTGCTTAACAGGAAAGTAGCTTGCTACTCTCTTACTCTCAGATTTTTCTTGTTGATTCATTTAAGAAAAATCAATGGATAGCAACCCTGCCACGTTATCAAGCCTTTTAAGCCCAATCGAACAGGCATAATATTAGTTATTGCCAACTAGTCGTGGTCAATTATAGTTTTCTTTCTAAACTTGCTGATTAGAAACGAGTCGAAAAATACGCTCGATAAATATTTTGTCTTAGGTTCAGTTTTCCCTACAAAAATCCTAGACTGTATTTCATGTACCGCAAATCCGAAGACACACCTTCTTACACTTTTCACTTTTATAGCACTTTTAAGTTATCAGCCGTACATACTACTTTGCGTGCGTGTCAGTTTTTCTTCTTCTTCTTCTCACCCATCACATCAACCCACCCATTGCATCCCGGCACAACAAAATTGAATTCAAATTTCATTATGGAAAGGAAGTGTTGACAGCAGCGAGGGTTGGGTTTGTGTAGGACTTTTTTCTCTATTACTCTATTTTTTCTCCGTCATTGATTTCGTAAGGTCTTCTTTTTTGTTGCTATCCCGTTTAGGTGCTATGTATTGTGTTTTTTGTGCGAGTTTTTACTTGCAGCGATAGGTGAGAGTGTCGACACTAGCGAAATCCTTTAATGTTGTAAACCCCTGACGTGCACACGAATGTTTACACATCGATAATGCTGCCAGCTTTTTGTGTGCCACATAAAAAACAAACAATTGACTCTAGATAAATGCTTTTGTAAAATGTTATAGTACCACATAAAGAACATTGATTTTATAGCCTATGGCGACAACATGATGTACATGCCTGCATATGTATGTAGTTAGATGCATGACGAGTTAAATTTGTAAATGATTCACCGCAAGCCCTTTATAGAGTTTAATCCAATATATGTATGTGCTACAATAAAGTCATTTTCGGTTCTTTGTCAAGCAATCGAGCACAATTTGTTATTTGTATGGCTAAGGAGATTCTATAAATACTGTAAAATAAAATAAAAAAAACGCGAAGCTTAAACGTCAAAGTGATATTTTGGCTTGTGCACACCAATATCGTCTGTGTACTTTGTTAAGCAATCGAGCACAATTTGTAATTTGAATGGCTTAAAAGATTCTATAAATATTGTGAGCGATTTAACCGCGAAACTTAAACGTCAAAGTGATATTTTGGCTTGCGCACACCAATATTGTGTGTGTACTAAGGCTGGCCGAGTCAACCGTTCTAGAGAAGAAATACTCTTTGGTGGGTGCTAGCCTTAATAACACTTTGAGAAACATACATTTTTGGCCGAAGCTATTATCGACATTTCTGATATTTACCTTTTCTCCATTTTACTGGGTAAATATAAATTCCTGTGATTTTTTCCCAACAAAAATATATTATTTTTACTTGCACTTGCGGCGGTCACCCTTAACGCACAAAAATAAAAAGGAAAATTATTCACGTAAAATTTGCTATTCCCCTGTAGGGGTAAATGGAGTAATATGAATATAAACCCCGGGAATAGGTTTCACTTCTTTCGTTGTTATAGAAATAGGGCGATCAAATCACGATTGAAAATTTTAGGGAACAATTCATTGTCAGGAAAGTGTTATTCGTGATTGGTGTGTAAATCGTTATCTGCCTTAATATTCTATGCATAGCCAAACCACTTCTGAATGTTTTAATCGAACGTTTTATTCTATGGCATTGTCATTTTCATAAAACTAGATCAAGAAAAAGCGACACCTGCTAGTACGAAGGCAGTGATTATAATGAAATTTGTAGATATCGATAACTACGAAGCATTGACTATTTGATGTGCATACGTTTATTTTTGTAGCAAGTGTACGGAGGCCTACTTTCATATATATTTTTTATACACTTTTTCTGCATTTCCACGTTAAACAATTAATTTTCTACTCATTTTTTTCTCGAGTTTTTCTTTTTTTTGCGTGCATGCTATAACATGACATATTAACCTGATTCCGGCACACCAACAGCCAACCCAAACCACCCCTGTCATTACTACTCTGTTTCTTGTTTCTTTGTTTTCAACAATTGTTTTCCGTTGAGTTCAACATTTTATTTAACTACCACTTTAGGTATAATTCCTTGTTGTGCACTGTAGGAAGAATGAGTATGTAGCTCCTCAGGAAATTGTTATTTTTAATTATCATTTCTTACGATTTAAGTAGAGTAGAAGATTTTTTCGTATAAGGACATTTTGTACAGATGTACTATATTATTCCATAATACGCTTATTACATAATCGCCGTCATATTGTCTGGAAAAGGAATTTTCCATTAAGTAACCAACCCATAAACCACAAACGACAATAATAATAATAATCGGGTCGTGTGTCGCTAACTAAATACATATCTATTGTTTTTCTTCTTTTTTGCTTTTGCTTATTTATGCTATTTTTATGATAATTAAATTTAATTATATGATATATACCTATATGGGAATGTAAACACATTTCATTAGTTGTTTTGCTTTGGCCCTTTGTTTCTATTTTTAGGTATGTACATAATTTACGCTACGCTATTTAATGGCCGCTATTTAATGGCAACCATTCAATCTTTACCCAATTTACATAAGTCACAAGGGAACCTCCTACTACCTTCCGATGGTGGAGGCGGGAAATTAGCAAACGGAACAATAATCACAGCAGCCTACTTTTTACCACCCCCAATGGGGGAATTGTGTGTTAAGTGTTGAAGGTATTTATAGCACCATATTGTAGAAACGCGCACACGACATACTTTTCAACGCATTTAATGTGATTGATTTCACACAGAGTGAAAAATAAGATTTGAAAGGTGAATTATTTTCTGCACTTTTACGCTGCTTTGCATAGGGGTTGAGACGTTTAGTGGAAGATTTAATGCGGGGCAAAAATACCCATGTTCTAATGTCTTTAATATATTTAATAGGGATGAACAAGCATTTGCGGTGTAAAAGAAACCTCATAATAAATAAAACGTAAGCCGCTCGCACACTAACGCCCTTTGCCGCTTGCACGATTAGCACGTTCGATTGGCAAAATATGACATTAGGCCTGTTTGATTGGGCTTACTAGCTTGAAATTAAGATACTTTATAAGGTGGACACATTTATATCTATTGGTTTTATTTAATTAAATCAGACTTTCTTATTAAGCGAGTAAAATCCATACAAATATCAAGCTAGTAAGCCCAATCGAACAGGCCTATTATGTTTTCCACCAACAGTTTAAAGTTGCAATACCCCTAACCTCTTGTAAGTGTAAAATATAAATATTTCCACTAATCAGCTGTTTCGTGGCATTAGTTTCAGGGTTCTTTAGTTTACACTTTTCTACTATCAAACTAATAATGGATAGGAAATGTTGACGTATGTTCCCTTAATGATGCTAAAAATATTGCAATTGGGGGAAATATATTGAACTTTGGTTAAAAATATTTAGGCAAAATCAACGTTTTTACAATTATGTACGAATATTTTCAGTCAATGATGCCAATTTGTTTCACTTTATCGTACTACACTCAAAGGAATTTGTCAGTAAAAGAAAGCAAAAAGTCTGCTGTAAGAACAGATTTTCTGCAGAAAAAGAAATAGCAGATTTGTATCTGCTGAAATAGCAAACAGCTGTTTGCTGTTTGTAGCAATGAAGAAAAAACGTTTTCTTGAAACTTTAAGCATATGTACAGAACAATATAGCCAGTTAACAATTTTATTGACAACACTTTTTTGAATAAATGTTATTATAAGGGAATTTATTACCATTGAAAGGTATTGTGATTGTCTTTTTAATGATACGCGTATTGCCCCAAGCTAATATAAAATTCGTTTTATTTCGTTTTCGCCGTCAATCTGAAAGGCTTTTAAATTATAAACGCTTATTTTTATCCATTTTTATAATTTAATTATCAGTAGCCATTTTTAGCAGACTGCAAACACTTTAGCAGTGCGAATGCTGATGCAAGATTGCAGAAAAAAATTTGTTGTAATAGCAGAAAATTGTCTGCTGATATGCAGCAGACAATCGCTGCTGTTATTAACAGACTTTTTTCTTTAAGTGTAGTAGTGTTGCCAACTAATCGGCAATTGTTGTTTTCATTGATAACTTAGTACGTTTAAAGTGAGCCGAAAAACAGCACTTATGTAATATAATGAAACTACAATTTAATGCGGGCTCCAATACAATCTGATATTTCACTTATAAATATCATCAACATTAAGGTCCAAACTGCGGTTGCGGTATCAATTTACACCACGTGCATTGTCAAATTTGGATTTTCCAAGCTTATACGCACCATAAGGGCCCACGGACGTACAACAAACAGCTGATCGTTTATGTTTTTCTACTCATTGAATCTTAATTAATAAAATTTAAATTTCTTTTGCAAATCTGGCTATAACGATTGATCCTTTGTAGTTTAGAATACGCTTATAAACTGCGGGTACTTACTTTCAACGGTAAATTGCACAGCAACAATGGGTGGTATATAACCTTCAATATTTTTGAATGGGAAATAGAACCATGGGAAACCCATGCGTGGATAATAGTCGCGGGCCTTAATATTTTCAACATCAGCAGGATTTTCACCTTCGCACGAAACCCAAACAACGTTAGTCTGAAAAACAAAAGAAAGAAAATGGCAAAATGTAATACAAATTTCAATAACACTTTTCACACTGCATCAAAAGGGCAGTTCACACTTAACGATTTATCGTACCATTTGAAAGTATGAACATTCATCGATTAAAAATTGTTGTTATCGATTAGAGCCTTTTCGAAATCGAGCTGTAATGACATAAGGTCGATTTTCAAATGTTATAGGCTGTTTCCACTACGGTCGCTTCCACGTCCGCGTCCAATAATCAATGAACGCGCGTTAAAGCCTATACAAAAATCATAGGCAGTTAGGTATGGGAAAAAGTCGCGTTCATATTGGACGCGTTTTCCGATAAGTCACGTTTACTATAAATTCGATTATTTTTGCAATCGAAACCCACCCATACCTATTAATGGCAACACCGCAAATTGCACATCGCTATTAAAACAGCTGTTTATCAGCATAAACATAAACAACCACAGCCAAAATGCAAAAAACAGAAATGTGCAGTAGCAGCGCTGCTGCTACTGCACATTTCCATTAGGCGCAATACCATTTGATCCTCATTTTCCACTGCGGTTAGCAAAATAATATCATTTAACTCCATGGTAATGTCACAACAAAAAAATATTAAACTTTTCGCATCGCAAAAAAAAAACAAATTAACGCAAACAGCTGTTTGAACGCAAACGTGGACGCAAAACACAATGGAAACACCATTAAAAATTTTCGATAAATCGTTGACGCGGACGTGGAAGCGACCGTAGTGGAAACAGCCTATTAGATCCCATAAAAATTTGACATTTGTAAATCAACCTTGAGCTTAAACCGATTGATTTCGAATGGAAAGACTACTACTTAATAATTAAATCTGCAAAATGATGCAATATTTTTCTCTGGCAACTCTTTACAGACCGCAATCGGCCCACAAATTGTACGATAAGTCTTCAAGTGTAAACGTCCAATTGAAAACCACAATTACTAGAGCTATGATTTAATTAAAAGCCTGACGTGATTACATCCCGGAAATAATAAACGTCAAAGTTTTTAAGTAAAACCTCTGTAGCTAGAAATTTAGTAAAAAATGAAGAACATGTATTCCCCCACTTCATTTAATTTTGTAGAATATCCCCGTTTATAACCCCCGTTTCTCACCTCATTTGGTCTCAAGCTTTGTTTTTCTGTAATGTGTCGTATCAACTCATCGGGCATAGAAGCGGGTACTTTCTTTGAGTCGTTGTAAATATCAGGAACCCAGTTGTAGATCTTGAAAAAATAAAAAAAGAACAGAACCATATATTAAAGTCCGATGCACCACAGATCGACGTCTCTTTTTTGCAATTGTTGCCTTATTGCTTACCTTATTCAACTTGAGGAATATACAGGGTCTGGCAAGGTTGTAACCAAAATGATTTTCCTCAGTGCAGGGAGCGAATTGGGAGCGATCAATGCCGCATACCTTGCCTTCATGTGGTGGATTTTCAAATGAGCAGTTTACTTGATTCTTCTTGGGCAAATCCTCATAAGCTGCAGTTAAGAGAAGTAAACGCATGTTAGATTCGTGACAAAGTTAAGAAAACAAATTACTATTTATTAAAAGGTAACTAGCTTAGTAAAAGCTTCGTATAAAGGTATAATTTCTAGCCCAGTACTTGGTAGGGAATTGTTCGCTTTCGTCAAGAAATTTCAAAAAAATCCTTATACTTACAAAAAGACACCGCTTTTTGAAACAAAGCGTTTTGAGATTTGTAGAGACGGTAAATTAAAATGAAATAAAACAAAATTATTCCCGCCCACACAAAATATGTTATAGATAGATCAAAAACAATGAGTTGTCATGCCATTAGCAGCAGCTGAAGTCGCGAGGAAATATACTTACATTTCAGAAATCTGGAGGTTTCCTCAACCCAATATTTATAGTTGTCAGGCCGGGAGGATTCATACCAAACTAAGGTGCTTTCAACATTGACCTCTGGGGGCATTGGCCGGAAACCAAGACCTGGAAGAAGAAAATAAAGAAGAACCAGATTAGTGGTTATAATGAAATAAAAGTAAAACTATTTACAATTTGTAAATTATGAAATGAAAATAGTTCATCCTTGCAAACCATGTTTTCAGTGTATTTCAATGGGCCTAAAATGTTTGTGAATTTTCCACATACTTATGGATTTTGTCATACTACTGAATCTGAAGTTTGTAATCACAAATTTACAAACAGAGATGGATATCTGGCCCAAGAAACTAATTTTGATAATAATCGTGAGATTCTCCGCTGGTATTCTAAGCATATCGGGTCTAGCTCGATTACCTCTTGGCGTTTTAAATACTTGGCAAGCAACTCAATTATGTTACCATGTGCAACAGGCTGGTACAAAGATCATCCGCGTTGCCAACTAGTTAAAGGGGAATCGGATCGTGGGAACCGGCCCAGACCGAAAGATGTAGTTTCTCAAATAAAAAGCATCTGATTTAGATGTCGAACCTTAATAAATATTAATTCATGTATATTTTAATAAAAAATCTCAAAAGCAGATGCAATGCATGCGAAATCAATTGATTTCAGCTTGAAATGACATAAGGTCGATTTTCAAATGTCAAATTTGAATGGTATCTGACATTTGTAAAGCGACCTTAGGTCATATCAGTAGATTTCGTATGCAGTCTAGAAAGGCTAATGTTAAAGGATTTTTAAAAAAACTTACGTATAGTATTTTAAATTTATACAAAATAAGCCTAAGCAAAACCACAATTGAGGAGAAATATAAATTCAATTGAATATCACCGCAGGTGGATGGATGGGTGGGTGGTTGTTTGGCTTTAGTAGTTGCATGTTTTAAGACATTCGTTTATTCAAAGCCAAATGTTTATGGGGTTTGTCTCGTGTTTTCTCTAACCGAAATCCAATTAGCTAATTAAATTTCTCTTTAATCAACCGAAATTTCATTTAACCAAGAGTTTCGTGATACCAACGAGAAAGTTAACGATTGTGTCGTGGTAAAATTTAAAAACGAAATGGAATTTATTTCATCATGGAAAAATCGTAAAACGGACAAACCAATCAAACCAAATCTTACGAAGGGTGTAACTTCTTAGTAGGGGCATGAACCCTTGAATGGAAAACAAGGTGTGTAATTATTCACTAAATATACATGCATATGTAGATAACTTCAAATTGATATTAATTAAATGGAAAATGAAAAAAATATGCTCAAAAAATTAGCTCACCTGGATTTGTCCCGATTATGCCATTCTCCAATATCCATTTGGGTTTGTCTAATTCCAAAGTTTGATAGAATACAGCTAACATGGCAGCAAAGAATCCAGTTAATGCCGCATAGAATATTACATAAAATATCAGGATTTTTGCTGTAAAGAAAAAAATAATAACAAAATTAGTTTTGGTACAGACACATGGAAGGAATTCCTAAATACATATCTTAAATTTCCGCTTGGAAAATCTTGCTGATGTCAACGTTGTTGTGCGAGGCAAAATATTTTTATAATATTTTTTATTCCGTTTATAATCTTAAATGTGCTAAATTAATTAAATGCTCTGGAGTGTTATATCCCCCCAATTGCCTTTCTTGCCGTGTTAGCTGATTTTTTTTGGTGTACGTGTAAGGACATAATCTGCGTCCCTAATCTTATTTACCGATTTAATTAGCATTTTGCTTTATAGCCAGCCAACCTCTAAAGGTTTTAAACCAATGATGCGTATATAAACTTTGCGCATTTGCCTCTGCCACTCTGACTGGCATTTCCTCCATCTGCCTGTTTATATCCGCCGCCATCCTCTCAGTGTTATTTAGATTATTTTTTAATATGATTTTAAGTATTTTAATACGGTTTGATGGGCAGGCAGGCATGAGGGAGTCATCTGTGAGTCATGACATGATTTTATCTTGGGTATGTAAAAAAATCAAGTTATAATTGAGGTGGCAGACATATTTTATAGAAAGCTGCAAGAGCATCACTTCATAAGTTGCCAACTCTGTTTTAATATTTTTTTCTCGCATAATGTATGTTGGAAATCCAAAGGAACATCTCGGCGTAATTCCTTTGAATGAATTAAATGATCTTACAACTTGTTAGGATTTTAATTCTGCAAATGCTGGCATCAGTTGCCAAATGTGTTTAAAAGATGAAAACTAACTAAATATTTGAGCATTTCTTTATAAAAAAAACTAATTCTTTCCAGTTACTTCACACAAAGATCTATTAAAAATGCAATATTTGTCTCTAAAGTGTTTTCACAGAGCCAGAATCGACGTCCGACTTGTACGATGCAAGTGTAAACGCCACTTTTGGTTTAAACTCAATTTAAAATTCGATTTCATCGCTATTGGTTAAAGGAACTTTAAATGGAATGGAACTAAGTTTTAGGAAAATCAATCATCATTTTTGTTCAAAGTTCTCTAAACTTTTTTCCCAGAGCCAGAATCGACGTCCGACTTGTACGATACTAGTGTAAACGGCACTTTTGGTTTAAACTCAATTTAAATATCGATTTCATCGCTATTGGTTAACAATTTTAGGGCAGTCAATCATCATTTTTGTTCAAAGCTGACATATACTAAATGATGCAATATTTGTCTTTGAAGTGTCTTCACAGAACCAGAATCGACCCATTTTGGTTTGAACTCTATTTCATCGCTATTGGTTAACTAAATTTTAACGCCCGTTTTCAAACAAGAGTTATAAATGACAACGTTGACACAAAGTGACATCTGTAACTCTCGGTTATCCCTAAGATTAGCTACATGAAAACGGGGGTTAATTGGATAATTTGATTCAGTTTTGGGCAATATTAGTTTTTGATTCAAATATTCGTCTTGTTCTTGGATTAGGTCCATTTACACTAAACAAATCGTCGACGCATCGTTGCTCTCACTCTTTCATTCGCTTCGTCCACGTTTGACGATTTTATGTTAGTGTGGAAGTTTCTAATTACACGAGAAATATCCAAGGTAAAACAATGGGAATTAAAGTAACTATAAATCAATATTCTTATGGATTTTTTCCAAAAACGTGCGAGCATGCCTTTGCTATAAATATTTTTTTGCTAAGCTTACTTTGAGTAAAATATAAGCATGTCGATCTGAATGCAAAGGATTTACATCGTTGTACTTTAAACAACATTAAATAGTTTATACTATAGATAAATATGTACATTCGAAGATAATTTGATTACATTTTGTGACATTCCCAAACCCCAAAGTTTACCTAAAGTTTTACGCCAGTGTGAAATGTATATGCAAACTATTTGTTCGTTACTATCTGTGTGTGTGTAAGAAGAACTTTTAAACTTTTGACATTTTGCTAAAGCTTTACTTTCGCATTGTTTCTACACATATCAAATATATTTGTACAATTGATTAAAGTACATTGTAAGGTGACCAGTGCTGTAGTAAACCGAGAGAGGACAGAAATGGTGAAGTCAGTAGAATTTTATATCTGAGTTTTGTGAAATATGTCCAACCTAAATCCACACGTTTTGCCGCTGCGGTCGAAATCAGCTGATGTCTCGACCGTCAACACTTCCTAAATCCGCATTTATAGATGTTATTCATTTTAAACAAAGAAAATTTTCAAATTAATTTCAAAATTCATTGTATTTTTATATATATCAATTTATATATTTTGCAAGCTGTTACGTCCTTTTAAAATACGCAGAGTCGTATTTTAATTTCGTTCTATACGTAAATGATCAAAGTTGGATTTTTCTACTTTATCCGCAGGGGACTCACGTTGGACCCTTACTCCTTTGTACGGAGTTCTAAATCACATGTTTTGTACAAAATTTAGCCTTGCCATAGCCATAGTGTTGCCACTATGTTTTTGTAGTTTAAAAATCAATTTCAGCTCAAAGTTAAAATGATCAAATTGCCATAAAAATTAACGTCATTGTCTCTGGCAATGCTGTGATAAAAATTAAGACTCTTGATATGTGTTTACTCTGTAGCCATGATGGTTTATTTATGCAACGGCGTTAGATGAATATTGTGGCTTCGAAATAAGTAAAAATTATCAATTTGAAGTTCTTTTATAGGCCATTCACATGTACTATATTATCATGATATCATAGTCGTGACAATCACAATATGAGAAAAAGTGTTCACATGACTTTTGACTCGTTTTCGTCGTATAGGACTATTCACACATGAAAATTTACAAGTTACTAAACTATGAATCAGATTCTACGTCTGTGAAGACTTTTCTGATGGAACTATTGCATCATTTAGTTAATCTATTTCTTATGTTACCGATAAAACTTATTTTCCATCGAAAAATACTGAATTGATTAAGTTTTCAACATAATCTATTTTCAAGTTGTACAATAAATCGTTAAATATGAACCCCCCTTATAAATTGTCATTTTGCACGCGTTCAGTGAAGTAAATTTTCAGAGTTCTACGTTGGAAAATCAAATACAACACTGCGTTTGAAATGCTTTGTAAAATGATTATTAATTTATCGCGATAAATTATCTCGATATTTGGTGCGAAAATGTAGAGGAAATAACAAAAACGTTAATAATGAGTTAATTTTTACTCCAAAATAAAAAAAAAAACATTTTGGCCTATCAGCGGAATTAGAAAATTTAATTGGGTTTGAGCGCAAATTTACTCAAATTTCCATTGAAAATAGTAGACTATCATCAGCGTAAGAAAGTACTAAGACAAAGATTTTTAGGATTTTTTTTCAAAGACACGTTTTTTAAATAAATAAAAATGTAAATGTAAAAAAATTAGGAAACTGCATTTTTATGACGACATTACTTCCCTATCCCCTCCCCCCTTCATTGCTACGCCTTTACACCATTCTTGTGGCTCTGAACTAAAAGTTAAAGATCCTTTGGTTGCTGGCGAACATGTGTAATGTAGTCTTTTGGCAGGACACGTTAACTATTTGACATTTTTCGCTTTTGTTTTCTTTTGTTTGTATGTATTTGTATAACTTTGGGATCTACTGCAGCTAGTAGACATATAGTGGTAGATATCACATAAACACTGACACATTCAGAAAGATATTAATTCATATACATACAAATCTACATACTTGCATACGGTAGTATGTCATCCGTATGTATGTATATGTGTTATGTATATAGACACTTACATATGCGCCGGTGTAATTAAGACTGATTGAAAGGTCATTTCGTGCAGGAAATTGCCTTTTTATGTATGTGTTTGTGTTAGTGTGCTCTCATATACATACCTGACTGTGTGTGTGTGTGAGTGCTTAACACCACATAACCATTTAAGGCACAATATTGGCCCGAAGCTTCCTTTTGCCAACCCCAAAAAGGCCAACCAATGCCAGCCCCCTGCCCAAGTCGATATCATCGTATAAGTATGTATAATGAGTGAAGGATAATATTGGCAAGGAGGTATTGAACAAAAAACATATACACACACATTTATAGAATATATATATGTATGTATGTACATGGCAGATACATTCAAGACATTTACATTCTACCCATTTTCTGTCAAATGATGACATATTTTTATCCTTTTTTGTGCTGTTTGATAAGGATATTTCAACAGACATAAATTGCGTAAATTACATTAAAAAGAAAGATTGATGGTACAAATGAGTTTTGAATTGGAAAAGGGGACAACAACAAACCTGAAAGGCCCCGAAATAAATTCAATTTATAACATTTATTTATACACCAACACATATACACACAAATAGACAAACGCATGTATATGTGTGTGTGTTTGCGTGATTTTCATATGTATATATTTATACATACACAAAAGGGGGCGTTGTTGTTATTATAAATATCCTTAAATGTGACGTAACTCCAAAGAGGGGAATTTCTAACACACACTCTCTCTCTCTCGCTCTCTGTCTCTGACATACAGAAAAGAGCAAGCAAAAAACCAAAGGACATCATTAACGACGTTTTCTTGGCTGTGTGTCATACGAGTTTATATAAGAGAAACCAACACACCAGCCACCATTCTTCAGCCTGAGTGCGCATGTCCTTTTTGGTCCCAAGCAAAAACGAAAGAGTGAAAACCCAATTTTTTCCAAACCCTTAGAAAATCCAGGAAAACATTTAGGAAAAAACAAACATTTTTATTTATAGCAAGAAATAAATAAATAAATAAAAAGGTCCTTCGTAATTAATTAATGGCTAAATCCTAGAAGTTTTTTCTAGCTTTCTTTTGCGGCCACAAACTTGGGAAACCATACCCATACCATACCATCGTCCCCTTGTCCTGACCGTCCGTCTTCCAGCCTCTTGCTCTGTTTTCCATTCTCTCCCTTCCATTTGGTTGCTGCGAAAAGCCCAGTAAATGTCAAAGTTCACAGCTTTTTATCAGCTGTATATTTCTTTTTCTTTTTCTTTTCCTTTATTTCTGGTTCGTTTCATTTTTATCTACTGACATGGAATATTTTAAGCTATTCACATATTTTGCTTTAATCTATACTATATGTGTGTTGTATAGCTTTAGTACTGAAGTCCTTCCAAATTTTGTGACAACCCCAAGTATTTTTTTTTGAATTTCTTCTAAGGATTTTTTTAGGATTTTAGCAGTTGTTTTTGTTACTGCTTTTATCTGTTTTCCTTCTTTTGGTCATTAGTTAAATCACGGTGTGTCCTGTGTACGCTGCTCTGGCTAAGACTTTAACGTAAATCAATCGGATTTATGTTCATTATAGTGACCATGAAGCTGGATGAGAAAACGCAAAACCGCAGGGTCCACACCACTACCCACTATAGGTAAAAAATAATCCTTAATTGAATGCCGAGTACAATTTTTTGTCGATGCGAAAAATAAGCAATTTAAGTGTGGTTGCTGGGCGGAAATTTGTTTGGTTGTTAAGGACGGTTTCTTTTTCGGGAAAGAAAACAAAGGATTAGATTTGAGAAAATGTTTAATATATTAAAAAGCCTACCATAAAAATGGTCCTTCGATATGTGTAAACATCTGAAATCATCTCTACAGATACAAAAACCCATACAATGTAAATTGTATACAGCTTGGTGGGGCGACATCTTCCGAAAATAAAATAAAATTGAAACATAAATAAAGGATTTGGGCTAGATCAAGCTATCAGTTCGTAGTACATGGCATTTGCTTAAGCCCATATGACATGGCTTCGTTTGAAAAGCTCGAACTCGCAATTTCTTTGATTGCGTTTTCTCCAAAAAAAAAGAATTTGTTTTTTGTCGGTTTTTAAATGAAAGATAGTTGACCACACTTTGTATTTTGGTGCAGTTTTTCATTTGCCAAACATAATAATAAGAATGGTATTTTGTAAAAAAAGAATGAAATATGACTAATAGGCTGATGCACACATGCACCTACTTAGGAAAATTAATAATGGTAATTGTCAAATCACACTATTATAACGCCATTTCCCATACATTCTTGCACCAAATATCAATAACATTTATCATGATAAATTAACAAACACTTCACAAATCATTTCACAAACGCAGCGTTGTATTTGTTTCTCCTTTTTTGATTTGTTGTCCGCGTTACAGTGGGATTTGCTTCTCCAACAAATAACTTATTGAACAACCCATAAAACCCTGAAAATTATGCTTCACTGAACACGTACAAAATTACAATTCATAAGGGGAGTTCATAATTCAAGATTTATTGAACAACTTGAAAATAGATTGTAACGTAAACTTAAAAAATTTAGAATTTTCCGATAGAAAATAAATTTTATCGGTAACATAAGGCATATATTTACTAAATAAATAATAAATGAAAATTCTTCACAGCAATAGAATCGGATTCATAGTTTTACAACAAATCTTCAGGTGTAAACAGACCTATATATGAAGAAAACGAATCAAAGGCATGTGAACACCTTTTTGTCGTATTATTAACGACACAATTTTTGGAACAAATTTGTCTTCTCTCTCTCTCATTTCCCTTAAAAGTTGTTGTAACTTACAAAAAAAAACGTTTAAGTGATGTTTGACTAATTTCTTCAATGATTTAAAAGAATAATATTGCCTACTTCTAGGATCATATACATTTAACTGATAATGTTGCCTACCCCATAGGGGTAGATCTTACTCTTGCAAGGAATTCGACTATTTCTAAAATTATTTGAGTATTTTCATAGAATCTGCTGATTGAATGATAATTATATATATATTTAATGACACATAATGAAAAATCAAATATTACTCTATATACATATGAGTATGATAACATAATCTCAATACAATATTTACTACTTGAATGTCTTCATATGGCTCCCATTGAAAGCACCACACATTGACACTTTTATGCCGCCCAATCGTATTTGAACCGCTTTCAATCTTTTTCTTTATGTTTTCTCGGCTACACAATTAAGCTTTCTTATTCATTACAAAGTACATAGTATGTAAAAATGTATGTACATATACATATACTCACTCTCATCTACATAATAATTTGTTCTTTCTTTTCCCTATTCATGGATACGTTTGTCTGACGAGCAGTGACGGATTATGCCTTTAGGGGGCCCCAGACATAACTACAGTATGACTTACTTGCTCACAAAACAATTATTTTAAATAAAGGTTTTTGACGTTAAGTAATAGAATTTGAATTTGATGCTGAATTTCTGTCAAAACTGAGTTTATACTCAGCTCTGGATTTCACAAAAGGAATTTGATGGTTGGTTTATGGACCTTACCACTCGGAATGGTCTATTATATCTAGCCTGAGGGAGTTAGATGTCTGATTAAATCACCTTTTTTAATATTTAAAAATTTATAGAATAAGAAATGAAAAATAGGAAATGAATAATAAAATTTAATGCGGACTATTCCAAGGGCCTTAGTTTTACAAATCATATTTTGGCGCCCCTTCACAATTACATACTCTAAGGCAATCTCGAAGACCTAATCCGACCACGGCCATGAGAGTATTAAAAAAGCCATCATATCTTACTTTCTGTTTTATTAAAAAGCGTTCATGCAAACCACTCTGCCGTTGACAACGACAGAAAGACGGACGGACGGCGGGTGTCGGGTGTCGGAGTGAAGAGGGATGGTTTTTCTTATGAAAATGAGAATATTATGCCATCTAGAGAATTTGTTGAACCTCTTGGAACACAGACGCAATTCAATTTGTGTTGTGTTGCCACTGCTACATGTACGTATACGAGTAAGTTTACAATACAATTGAGATCAAAAGAATGAATTTTATCATTTCTTCATTTTGGTTCAAGTTTTAAGCACAAGAAATGTTTTCAAATTAAAAAAAAATGACAATGTGTCTTGAGACATGAAGAAATGTAGACATTCCAGCAAACATGTGTAAACACACTCTTATATCCATATGTACGGGTTTACATTCATTCTTGTGTATATTTTTGGCGAGACATGCTTGACTTGAAAGGGTGTTCAATTTGTAATTTTGTATTTGAAATTTGTCTAACACTTTTCCTAACACAAATAAGTAGTGCCTTGACCTAAATTGCAATTTCAACGTTTAATTAATTTGTCTAAACTAATCAACCGAGTGAAAGTATTGTAGCATATCTCGTAGGGTTATTTAAATTTCATAAGAAAAATATTGCCTATACAACAGGGATGGCGAGATGTACAAGTAGGACTATGCTAAATAACTAGTTAATTTTCGAACTGTAGGTTGTGTGTCTAATATCATATTTCAAATCGAATTTTTCCTCAGGATGATCTCATCATGACCTCTCAAATAGCATGTTTTAAGTACTTAGTTGTTTAAGGCCAAATTAATGAGCTAATCTTAATGGCAGGAAATATAAACTAGTATCCAAGGATAAGTCCTAGAGAATGTAGTGGGATGGGTGGGAGTGTAAAAACACTAGTTTAGGTAATTGATTTGTATTTACATATATAGGCCAGAGTGGAATAAAAAAGGTTGTAATTATTAGATTATTAGAATAATTTTATATTTCATATTTTCCGAGATATATGTCAATTCCATAGCCAAAGGGGAGTTCATACTTCAAGATTTTTTGTACAACTTGAAAATAGTTTGTGATGAAAACTTTAAAAATTTAGAATTTTCCGATGGAAAATAAATTTTATCGGTAAATTAAGGCATATATTTTCTAAATAAGATGCAATATTTTAAAATTCTTCAAAGCAGTAGAATCGAATTCATAGCTGTACAACAAATCGTCAGGTGTAAACAGACCTATATATGAAGAAAACGAAAAACCTTTCGTCGTATTGTTAAAGGCACAATTTTTGGAAAAAAAATGTTTTTTCTCTCTCATTTCCCTTAAAAGTTGTTGCGACAAAAAGATCGTTTATGTGAAGTTTGACTAATTTCTCAGTGATTAAATAAAAAAATTAAGCTAGTAAGCCCAATCGAACTGGCCTTATCTATCGATTAGGCCCCTTCACACTACATTAAAATCGTCAATTACGTCCTCATAGATCATACACTAAAAGCAATCAATTTACTGTATTCTTGGTTAGGCTTCAGCCACATTTTATTTCATAAATAATTGGAAATGATAAGGTGTGATTTTAGCGAATTTAGATGACTGTGAATCACATTGCCCAGCAAGGCGGCGTGGCGTATAAGTGGCCTTGGTGTGTTTTCTTCTACTTCCACTTCAAGAAAACCAAAGCGACACAACAAGAGAAAGGTTTGACATGCGCCAGTCTTACTTAATACATTACGACATCGATATTCTTCGTTCATAAGAATACTGACATTGCTGTCTACAGATATTCCGTGTGTCTTAGATGCCACTTGTTTTTCTTAGGCATTGATTTTTGGGCCGTTTTCTTAGCTGATTGAACATTTTCAGTTTCTCTTTCTTTGTGATTTGGTGGTGAATGCAAAAAAATGTCCATAATAATTAACAAATGTCAAAATGATCAGGGTTGCCACTTGGCACTTTTTTGTGTGTAAGCTTTGTTATGTCATATCTATCCTCTTCAGCACCAGCTGCTGCTGAACGAACATGTTGAGGTGCTGACGTTTGATGGAAATATTACGATAATTGCCAGCTTAAGTTCTTAGGCACTTAAGTATTATTTATTGATCCATTCCCCGCCAAATGTGTCGTCCGCACTTAATTTGATGTGCAGGCTTAAGTTCTTGTGCACTTGTTTATCCGCCAAAAAAGTGTTCATAATTCATGAGCTACTGCTAATTGACATTTGAGAAAATTGTCGGTGAAATGTTAAATGTGGCGAATGGAAAATCGTTCGTAGAGAAAAGTTCAAAAGAAAATCGCTTAAGAAAACATTTCGTAATCACGAGAAAACATACACTTGTGATTAGCACATTGAAGGGTTGAAACGTTTTTGAACTTTCAAGTAGCACACGAAAAAAGAACAACAAAGTGTGAAACCGATCGTCTACACTACAACTAATAAGTGAATGTTATCTCTAAACGCGTGTTTTTTTCGTAAAATCTGTATTACATTTTGCACTTACATCATAATAATTACAGGCTCGGCCAGACCGGCTATTTGTCATATTAGGTTGCAAACGAGTTCACGTTCTGTTTGCTGTTTCAAAAAAAAAAAAATCGACCGACCGAATCCAAAGGTCTAAAAACACATCCATATGCATATTAGCAATATTGCGTGACTTCTATATTTAAACCCTGTTCTAATTATAACATTAACATTTAACAATATATATGGTAAGTAATAAAAGTAGCAACAATAGCCGATAGCGGCAGCCGACAACAAATAAGTTAGTTGGCCTATAGTCAAACGAACAATATCATTTTCAAACAATAACAGACAAGAAGAATGGTGGCGTCAAGCCACAGTGTGTCAGACAATTAGCAGCAAGTTCATGTGCTGATCCATGGCATATGATCTGCCACTGCACACTGATGCCAAATCCATTTTTTGGAAGAAATTAAAAAAATTAAATTTGAAATTGTTAAATGTGCATATATTTTCTCTGCTCGTTTGATGTTATTGTAAAAATCTAACAGAATTATTAAGTAATATAAATGTAATAAATAACAATAATTGTTTTAAAATAAAATGAATTTGGCTTAAAAGTAAAAAAATAAATGTTTAAAAAATTATATTTGCAATATTTTATAGAAAGACGCCTTGTGTTTTTCTAAGTGAGTTTTACTCTTCCAAGTAGCTTACGCTCTTGCAAGTGACTTGCCCTCGCAAGTGTAAGCACACTTAAGATAAAGGCAAGTGTAAGCTTTGTGCACGAAACTCATGAAGATCTTATTTTGCAGGTATTGATATTATTTTATATTAATTCCTGAATTTTTCTTTTGAATATTGGAATTTTTCTTTTGTAATAATGTTCAGAAAAAATATTTCGTCAAATCGATCTTATGTCATTTCAAGCTGAAATCGATTGATTTTACATGTAGTCTGAATAGGCTATAAGTAGCTTTCTTCTAAGATTTCATAAAATTTTATTTTTGGCAACGCTGCACCAACACATGTTGATACTTATATGGGTTATATATTGACTTTAGGTATTTTATGTTTAGCAAATGTGCAAAGTTACAATATTGTATAATATATATATGCCAGAAAAGTTAGATTTGGAACCAGTGTGCACTGTAGTAATGCTGCAGACATTCACATACTATTTGCTTTTGCGCTTTCTAGCTGTCCAATGCTATACTATATGTAAAAAATCTAATGACGCCATCATCAATAAGCGTGTTTTATTTTATAAGCTAGCAATTTAGCTGGTTTAGTGACAAATATAATGAACTTAACGCTGTGAATGAATATTTTCACTCAAATGGCAACACTTTTCATTACGATTGAAATTCTAAATAAAAATAGCAATTTTACCTAAGTTTTTTTTTTGATCCCAGCATTTTGATCATTCAAATTAGTAGCAATGTAGACAAATAAAACAAGCCTAATACAATCGTATATTAACACCAATCAATACCTCGCGTGTATGTATATATTCATTCAAAACAATAAATATCTAGACTTATTGCTTAATAAAAACAAATAAATCATGTGAATCCGAATCATGTGAAAGCAAACAACAACTAAAGCAATTCACAATCAAATTTCATAAAACGTTTTTTTGTTCCTTTAAAAATCGAATCGAAAATAAACAAGAACAAAATGTCAGCAGCCAACGAGAGAAAAGGTCAGGAGACCATATAATTTTGATTAGCATTTAAACACAGTCTGTTGTCGGGACAAAGCGGCCGTCGGACATATCTTTAATTTGTACACACATGCATACTGAATACTGCAGGCATACATACGTTTATACACTCCATATAGCATTTAAGACTCTTCTCATTTTTTGTTTATATTGAACTTAATGAAGAATTTATAGTGTTCATGTATACACATAATTTGAAATCAGACGCCCATCAATTTACTTGGCGTATATGAACAAGCATTTATATGTCTACATATTTATGCGACTACATACATTTAGATGTAAATAGTTACTTTTCAATTTGTTTTATTGATTTGGGAATTGCTTTCCTAAGTTCTACATGGAAAGAACACCAAAGAAAGTGATGAAAAAATAACTAGACGCCAAAAAAATAAAGGCAAGAGCACAATAAGCATTAAATGGCGCTATTCCAAATGTTCATGGAATTTATGTGTAATTTCCTAAAATCAATACAACATCTGTAATATGCCACCAGCTAGTTAATATACTAGGGTTGTTTTTATTTAAGTCGGTATAACTAAAAACTAATGTAGAAGAAAGCTAAAGCAGAGTTCACATCGTTAACTTTAATGTAGAAGACATCTAAAGGAGAGTTTACACCGTTAACTTTAATTTAGAAAATAGTTAAAGCAGAGTTCACTCCGTTAACTTTAATTTATATGAAAGCTAAAGGAGAGTTCACACTGTTAACTTTAAGTGATAATTTTAATGATAAAACTAAAGAAGAGTTGACACTGTACACCACTGTCCACTAGTGGTAGTAATTAAGACTAAACTTTTGGGACTGTACTTTTGGGTTAATAAAAGCTGTGCATTGGGGCCTGGATCATCCGACATAATCGAAAAATCTTGTTTTCTTACTAAATGTAATTTCACTCCATATCTAAATAATTAAAAGACCATCAATCAACTGAATATCAATATAAAACAACTGCGATTTTTCTTTTTATTTCTATTATGTGTGATGTCCATCAATTTTATTTTATAACTAATAAAATCCTATTTAGGTTTACTTCGTTAACTTTAATTTAGAACAATGCTATATGAGGGTTCACACCATTAAGTCTAATGTAGAAGGAGGCTAACGTAGAGTTCACACGGTTAATTTTAATGCAGAAGAAAACTAAAGGAGAGTTCACACCTCTAACTTTAATTTATGGGGAAGCTACAGGAGATTTTACTCCGTTAACTTCAATATAGGAGAAAGCTAAAGGAGAGTTCACACTTTTACCTTTAATTTAGATGAAAGCTAGGGTAGAATTCACACTTTGAACCAAGTCCACTAGTGACAGTAATTAAGTCTGAACTTTTGTAATTGTACAGATTAATAAAAAACTGTGCATTGGGGCCTGAATCATCCGATATAATCGAGAAATCATGTTTTCTTACTAAATGTCATTTCACTCCATATCTAAACAATTAAAAGACCATCAATCAACTGAATATCAATATAAAACAACTGAGATTTTCTTTTTATTTCAATTATTTGTGATGACCATTAATTTGCTTTGATAACTAATAAATATTTAGATATTATTCTCCTAACAATACATGTGTAACATATATATGTGCGAATGATAAAATACTTTCGACAACAACTTATCAAGATGACATTTTAATCATAGTATCATTTATTAAAATTTATCATGCCGACAAAAAATTTGGTTGGCAATTTATTTGCGGCATCCCCCCGTTCTTCACTGGCAATAAATCAATAAAAACTACATATGTATGCATGTATAAAACAAACATATGTACAACATACACTTATATTTTTTGCATTTTAACAAACAAACAAATAACTGAAAATAAAAACACGTTAAAGGTCGTTTTAGTCAATAATTGATATAATTGATATGTTAAAATCACTGTTATGGAAAAATAATAATAACAATAATGACAATGATGACATATTTCTATCTACATCGATCGATTCGATTGTTGTGGCAATAAAAAATACACCACCACCGCCAGTAACTACTCAATATATTAAGGGCACTCACTTCAAAGTGATGTGGGGGGAGCTAAAAGATTTATCGCACAAGTCGATTTGCCGAAAAATGTCGATAACAAAATCTTGTTTTTTTTGACGGCATAATTTTTGATATCACAGATTAAGGTATTGCCATAACAATGTAAGGGTTGCCAATTGTCATAATTTTTCGGAACAATATCCTACCTGAGATATATATCTGTGTATTAATATTTTCCCTCAATCGACATTATTTCGTATTAAGGGCACTCACTTCAAAGTGATTTGGGGGTATTTAAACTTTAGAAGATTTATTGCAGAAATCTATTTGTCGAAAAATATCGATAACAAAATCTTTTTTTTCTAGGTCATTGACGGCATAATTTTTAACACAATTTTCTAAATGACAAATTTCTTATTTCACCCTTGAAATAGGAAAAACTCGCTCACATCAATGACAGTTGTTCAAGTTTTCACTTTTCCATTTTGCCTTTCCCTTATGGTCATAGTAAGTACCCTTATTATTTATTCCACTGCTCGTGGATATACATACATATGTATAGTTGGAAGACCATAAAAAGACGTTTCAATTAAAGAGTGCGAGTGAGCATGGGACGTACTATGATATATTTTTTGTTTTGCCTCTGCTGCTAACGTCATCAATTATATAATTGTTCCATTTCTTTATGGTATCCAATGTACTTGACATTTGGAATTGTATTCAGTGCCCAGTCAACATGAAAATAGAGATGGTTGTATGAGTGTTATTATGTCTTTTATTGTGTGGTTGTTCTTCTTTCCATAACCACAATGGAATTACATTAAAATAGTGGCAGAGTAGAAGCGCCAACAATGGCTTAGCTTTTTCCGTTGTTTGTTGTTGTTCAATACATATTTTATTATATATATACATACATACATATATAGTATATACTACAGCAAGTTATTCGAGAATATATTTCTATAGTTTTTTTTTCGTAAATGCCAAGAAAAGTTGAAAATGCCACTGAGAAAATCATAGAAATTGTGTAATAGCCGAGTGGCTGCTATAAATAGAATGAACTTTGCCAATGAAATGTCAGGAAATAAGGATTTCCGGAATATGTACGAGAATATTGAAATGAATATGACATGGCATGTCTTTTGAACAATGCATTGGTTGGTTGGCAACGCAAATGATATTACCAGCAATTCTACAATGAATTTCCAATGACATTAATGGTTTGGGCATCAAACTTTTTTATATTTTCATTTTATACGCATACGTATGATTCTTAATTCATAATAAGGATCATATACATAATAAGAGAAAAAAAGTTTAAAAAACAAGAATTGTCTTCACTCATTATTGTAGTTTGATAAGATCGTGGAGAGAAAGGTATATCAGCTATCTCATAACACTATTGAAAACGCTTGGTGGCGAGGCTTTAGGAAAATTGGCAAAGATGTAAATAGGAACACTTTGCATGGAAACGCCACTAATGAGTTATCCCCACACAAGGTATGAAATTCGTATTACCTTTCCATTACAAAAAAGCAAAATTCTCTTCATATGAAGAAAAAATTTGATCGAAATAGCGGGAATTCGAATGTATTACATCCAAAAACGTCTAAAAATCAACCAAATCGATCACAAATAGTCTTTTCAGACTGCAAGCGAAATCTAGATGAATGGCATAAGGTTGATTTACAAATGATTCGATACAAATTTGACATTTGAAAATCGACCTTATGCCATTTCAAGCTGAAATCGATTGATTTCGCATTCAGTCTGAAAGGACTATACACAAATAACAGTAAGTATGTATGGCTTTGGTTTTCCTTATATATTTTCAAAAGTCAATTTTGTATTGGATCTGATATTTGTAAAACGATCTTATGTCATTTCTGCTAGATTTCGAATGCACTGTGACAAGGCTATTGGACGTAGCATTTATGCACTCTTATAGAAGCGGTATTTTATAAAATTTATTGATGCCATAGTTTTGTCGGAAAATTAAAATATTTTTGCAGTAAATACGTTTTACACTCTCATTTCAAGTGCTTTTCTTTTTTCATTTGAATGACAGAACATTGTTGTTCTAAATTTGTTTGTCCCGATAACTTAAACATATGTTTTTGCAAACGTTATCGAGGTGACAAGGTGTGTCAAGTATAGCCCTTTTTGACACAAAAAAAACATCTTGTAGATGTTATATAATTTATGAATTTAAATAATGTCCAGGGCTTAGTAATCTAATACTAGTTCGCATAAACACCAAAAATGCACTTTTTCCGGATTTTATTTTTTGGTACGGAGTTTAACAGGTGAAATCCGGGAAAAGTGGATTTCTTGTTTTGATTTGATGATTTGACTTATAGTCTTTTTATATTGCATTCGAAATCAGTCAACTTCGATTTTCAAAGGTCAAATTTGTATGGGATCTGACATTTGCGACATTTCACGATACGACATTTCACCTAGATTTTGTATGTAGTCTGAAAGGGCTATTAATATGTATTGGTTTTAGACACTGATTTTATATTTTTCATAACATTGAGTACATTTGATTTTGATTTTGGGTATGGAATATATTTACATGGAATATATTTATATTCAACAATAGTTGATATCACAAATTTTGGCCTTGTCATAACAAAGTTAGGGTTGCCAAATGTCATAAATTTTCTCAACAATATGGCTGTTTTTCTTTAAGCGATAACAACAAAGTTAATAAAAAGTTATTTTTACTAAACATAAACCAGGTAAATATTTGTATCAAAAGAAATTGCAAAAAAATATTTTGTGTTGACTTTTTTGGACTTAGCCTCGATAACCAAAACTTTGACTTAAAGTGGCAAAGTCCAACATTTTTAACACAAATTAATTTTTTTTCGAAATTTAGATAGATATTGCTGTTGCCGACAATATTAAAAAAATAATTTTTTTATTTTGAGTGAAATTTTTACATTTTATTTTCAAAGTTCATATTGATATTTTCCCTCAATCGACATTATTTCGTATCTAGGAAATATTTTCCGAATTGTTGCAATTACCTAACAAATTACTACGTACCTTCCACCACCCCCACCCTAGTATTTTTCTTTCACCACTAAAAGGTATTAAAACTATTTTGCGTTTGGTGAATGTTTTTTTTTCATTTCCATTCTCCACTTTCTTGATTGTCCTGCTAACCAATGGCGCCGGAAAAATCGCCTCAAACTGTTCACTTTTCACATTGTATGACTAATCGTTGTTGTCGTCGTTACGTATCGTATCGTGTTCAGGGGCAATCACAAGTATGTTTAACACATTTTCTTTTTTCGGATTTTTTTATTGTTCAATACATCAATATTTATTGCATAGCTGGTATACCACCATACCATGGTGGGTGGTTGATGGTGGGGTTGGTTTGGTTTCGTTTGGGGTGGGGTGGGGTGTGGTGGGGTGTGATTGGGTGGTGGTTGGGTTGTTTTTCTATACAGTCATCAAATAACTATAACTTCGTTTTGTGGGTAAAAATAAAATGTTGTCATTTTGTTGGAATAAAACAATAAAGATTGATGATGTAAAACCAAACAAAGACTCCATCCACCCACTCGCCCACTGGCGTCCACAAACTTTCTCGAGGGGAGGAAACCATTAAGCGTTTTTCCCTTTCCATTCATATTTATCATTGAATCTTTACAACAACTATCTTTGGCGAGTTTAAATATTTATACTAAGGTCTATCTATGTATATATAGATATATTTGTTCAATCAAATAAACAATTTCCTGTTGTAAATGGCTCACGCAATGTGACTGAATCTAGTCATTCCTCCCACCACTGCCGCTTTGATGACGCCTTTTTTTGTTTGGTTATTAATTTTTTGTATTTATAAATAGTTATTGATAGCATACATATAAATTTAGCTGTATAGTTTGTCAAATTTGAACGTGACTTTTGGTAAAAATTTAACATTAGTTGGGATTTTGTGGGCAAACAAAACTAAGACCATAAGAGTTCGTTCGTTCAAACGAACGGAACCTTAACGAAGCGTACAAAATGTGGTAGGGACTCTGTCGCATGTACAAAGTTGAAATAAAAAGATCAAAATTAGGAAATGAAAAAAGAAATTAAGAAAAATATTGTATGTTTCAAACAGTCTTCAAATAATTATCCCCATTAAGGTTAACGAAGAGATGTAGCTGTCAAACCTAAGACGAAGTGACATCTATAACTGACGCTGTTGAGCGCTGTTTACACTTTGAACAATTGGCAATTCATAAGTGGAGTTCATATTTAAAGATTGTTGGTACAAATTGAAAATAGATTATGATGAAAACTTAACCAGTTTTGCATTTTTCGCTGGAATATAAGTTTTATCGGTAAATCAAGACATAGATTAACTAAATGATGCAATATTTTTATATGAAAAATATTCCCAGAAATATAATCATATTCATAGTTTTACAACAAATCATCATCATCAACAGCCCTATACGAGCAAAACGAGTCAAACAAGTCATGTGTACAACTTGTTGTAGTACTGTGATAATCATGACATTATCACGATAATAGGCCTGTTCGATTGGGCTTACTAGCTTAATTTTTGTATGGAATTTACACGCTTACTACTGACTACTCTCTTAGTTGTGTTGCCAGATTATCAAGTCTCTTAATTGTAAGCCCTATTCAACAGGCCTAATATAGTGCATTTTTACAAGGTGACATAATATATAGGTATATATTACGGAACCCCCTTATGTTCCAAACGCTAAAGCAAAACTAAAACACATCATCCCTTGGAGAAGGGTATCATATTTATTTGCAAATGTATTAACGTTGAGCGCATCTAACAACTTTAGATGCTCACAAAATATAATTTGTATACGAAAGTCACAGATAAAAAAACGCCTGAGAATCAATACATGATTGCCTGCAAGTAAATGAATGAAACAAATGAATAATGCGACTGTTTTTTCTCATAAAAAACTATTTTTATATGAGGAAGAACAGATAAGAGATCGAATTTGAAAAACCAAAGTTTACTAATAATGCATGAATGAATGAATGATTTCACATGAACTGATAAGGAACTTTCAAACAGTGTTTCGGGATTACAAATGAGTCATTGGAAATTATGCGAAATGTCACAAAGTTACGATAAGTTTTTAAATGTTCAGTTAGACAAAGACACTGCTCGCTTAGTTGATAACTCATTAGGACTGTTCGATTGGGCTTACTATTTTGATTTTTGTATAGAATTTACTCACTTAGCAGAAAGTAGCTTTGTTACCGAGTAAGGTGGTGCCAGATTTGTATCTCTGATTTATTTAAATAAAACCAATCGATAAAAATGTTGCCACCTTATCAAGTCTCTTAACTTTAAGCTAGAAAGTCCAATCAAACAAGGCTATTATATATGCTAATTATAAAACCTCTTTAAAAACTGTCTTTGATTTAATGATATGACTTAATATTTGTTTTTGGGGATGCATTTTAAATTTTTCATAATAGTATTTTCAAGCCGCATGCAAAATCAAACGATTTCAACTCAAATGTCAGATTCCATACACATTTGAAAATCCACCTTATGTCATTTACAGCTGGAATCGTTTGATTTCGCATGCAGTCTGAAAAGGCTAAAACATTGCGTTGACATTCGGCGAGTTTACACTTACATTTTACTCGTTGAAAGCTGGCTTTGATTTGATTCGAAATCAGACTTGATGCGAAATCAATTGATTTCAGTATGATGTGACATAAGGTCGATTTTCAAATGTCAAATTTGTATGGGATCTGACATTTGTAAATCAAACTTATCTAATTTCAGCTAAATTTTGTATGCAGTCTGAAAAGACTATACGGCAAATCGTCGATGCAAAGCCAACGATTTTTGCGAGTATTACGATAAATATGTAAGTGTAAACTCGTCGAATGTAAACGCAATGTTATGAACAATTTAAAATGCATCCCTAATAGCCTTGTTACACTTGGTATTGGTTTTAGGAGCTGATTTTACGTTTTTTTCACAACATTGAGGCCAGTTTACACTTACAGATTTAATGTTTAGCTTGAAGGGCATATTCTCTGGTTTTCGTTATACATCATTTAGCAGACCATAGTTATTTATTACTGAATTTTAAATTATCTTCGCTGTCCAGCTACAAATTGTGCGATGAATATTTAAGTGAATCATTTAGCAGATCTTAGTTATTTATTATGGAATTTTAAATTTTCTTCGTTATCCAGCTACAAATTTTGCGATGAATATTTAAGTGGAAATTCGGCTTTTTGAAATAAAAAATGAGCTAACCGGTAAAGTTATAGTTCTTGTTGTAAGATTTTTTAATAATTCCATATTCATATTTTTGATAACCCGCGGACAGATATTTCTCCTAAATATATTGGATTGCATTAATTTTAATATTGGATTCTACAGATTTAATTTGTTGCCGAATCACAATTAAATTTCCCTGTTACATAAAGCTTCTCAAAAAAAACTCAAATATTCGTCATGCGACATTAAACTACAGCTCGGCTGAATCATAGAGTATTGAACCACCCACATGCAGTTGATTGAAGGTGGCTGCCAGGCCTGTTCCTGTGCTAATCGTATGTTTGGGTGGTGTTAAATCAAGTGTGCATACATAATTGGAAACCTACCTTTTCCCAAGTTTCCTTTAAGAAACTTTTCATAAGTTAAATGATATAAACCCGCCCTAGGAACTTGAAATCCTTTTCTTTGCCCAACAACGTTGACATATTTAAGATTATGTAAGCTATAATAAACACATAATGTGTGTAGGTAATTTTGAGAGGTGTGCGTAAATGTGTGTGTGATGTACTTACCCCAACTGCCACCTGTTCGGCCCAGACATTGGCTAGTGTCACTGTTCCACAGAAATTTCTTGAAGCCCTCCCATTTGCCCATTTTTGGAGGTGGCGCATAATATTGTTCAGCAATCTTTTTATCTGCCATTTTTGCGGTTGTGTGTGTGTCGGTTGGTTGCGTAGAGTTGAAAGTTTAGTTGCAAGTTTTTTTTCGACAAAAAAAAACTTTAGTTTTTCTTTGTTCGCAGATTTATTTGGAAGGTAATATTATTTAGTTTGTTTGGTAACTTTTTGGTATATATATATGTATATCCTTAAATATTCGTATAACAATTAATTATTGAATAATAATATTGTTGCGGTTGTGGTTTTGTTGGTTGTTGTAGTTGCAATGTCTTTTTAAATATCATAATCAACTATGTTGCAAAAACATTTTTAATGGATTTTTTCTTCGAGTGTACGTGGTGCGAACAGTTGAAATGATATTTTACACTTTTCCGTTTCGTTTTTTTATTATTATACTTTTTTCTTATTGTTTGGTTGAGGAGTGTAATGATGACACCTATAGTAGTAGAGACACAAATTGGGGAAATGTAAGAAAATATATAGTAGCTGATATACAATGTGAGGAGAGGGGGTGAGGGAGTAATTAGTGAAAAGAAGAAGTAGCAGAAGAGAAGGTAGTTCCTTTTTAGAACATCTGTTAAGGAAATTTTCCAAGTCCCCAAAGGAAAAGATTTTTAATTCTTTTTTTTTTTTCTAAAAAAAATGTTCAAAGTTTTTTCTTAATGTCTTTTTATTGTTTCAATTTATTTTTTTCACACACAAGGACACTTTAATGATTTTTTCGGTTTTTTTTAGAAAGAAAAATTTATTATCCTTTTGAGGGTAAACTAGGCAAATAATCACTGTTTTTCTAGTTTAAACAAATTTATAAATATAGTTTGTTTTATAGCTATGATTTTTATAGATTTTTTTTTCATTATTGCTTTGCAAAAATATTTTTTAGGAAAATTTTACTTGTATATCTTTCCCAACGTTTGGCCTACAGAACTGTTATGTAACCGAGCACAAACCAAAAAGAAAAAAGTATTTGTCAAGTATACGTTCTCTTCCACGAATCCGCTTTGAAAGACCGACCGACCGATTATACTTGGTTTGGTTGTCACAGCTATTCCTTGTACTCTATGTGTGGTGGTGGCGGTAGCGCGGCCGTCGTCGTCGTCGTTAGGGTTCGTTCTAAAGCACAATAGTTACTAAAAGTATGCGTTCTAAAGAAGTACCAAAAATGTACTAAAAATTCCAAAGCTTCCAAAGGGATTCAAAAGCCACCGCACAACAGAATTTTATGGTATAACAGAGAAAAGGAAGAGAGCAACAACACTTGCCGCGCCGCAAGAGAGAGAGAGACACACCGAGAGTGAGAGAAAGAGAGACGCGTTAAGTAACGGAAAAGAGCGGGAGTTTGGTGAAAAATTAAGTACACATTTGAAAGGACTTAATAGGGAGTGCGATATGGTATAGAACTTTTTGTGTGTGTCCTTTTTACACGTATGTTTTTCAGTTCCATTTTTCACTTGGATTTCTTTTTATCTTTCTGTCGTTGCTATCGCCTTCAACGTTTCTCCCTCTTCTCGTTGTTGTTGTTTTGCCATTTTATTGAACATGAACATTCTCAGGCACACATTCATACCTTTAATTTGGGTCTATATGCATTGTATATGTGTCACACACACACCACTTAAAATGCTCGTAGTTGTAGTAGTAGTTTTGTAATAGACAAAAAGGATATGATACAAATCAATTTTCTGTCGTTTTGTACTCCTCTTCTTCTCTTGCTTTCCAAAAGTACGAAAATATGAAAATGGGATAAACACCGAAAAAGCTGCCGTCCTCGTCGTCGTCGTAACAATTATTAATAATAACAATCCACAAACAACAAAAAAATCTATACTAGACTAGAAAAAGGGGTGGTCGTGGTGTGCTGATACTGGTGGGTAGAGAATTGTGAAGAAGTATGGAAAAAAGTAATACATTTCTAATTTATTACTGCTCTCTCTCACTCACATTAGGGCTCGCTCTTCTCTTTCGCTTTGCTTATATCGCTTTAAATACGATACGAATCCCTTTTTTCGAAGAGGAGGCTTTTTTACAAAGCGTATTGAATTTCGGTGGCAATTTTCTTTATCACCAGATGACCTCAGGGAGTATGGATTTGTTTAGACGGATTTTTTTGGAATTGAACAGTAATTTTAAAAATCGTGTCCTTCATAATGTCCTTATCTTACGGCCTGTTTCCCTAATACGAATTACTCTTATGACTTAACAGAACTCATTTCTTTTACGACCGGTTTCCACGACACGAACGAATTGACTAAAATCAAAGCGGCAAGCTGAAGACATTCATAGTTTACTGAAGTCAATTCTTATGGGGATAGAATAAAAAACACGTAATAGCTTAAAACTCGATGTCAAATCGAAATTTGACACTTGAAATCGAAACACCAAAGCGTCAAACGTAAAATCACGCCGGCGTCAAAAAATTGTGTGAGCTTTCACACCGAATCGTCATGATATTTATGAATTATACTAGCTTAAAACTCGATTTCAAATGACGGAAATGATATTTGAAATTGCACACTTTAAATCGAGTCGAACATTGGACACACCTGAGCGTCAAGCGTAAAATCACGCCGGCGTCAAAAAATTGTGGACGCTTTCACACCGAAACATCATGAAATTTATGAACTCTATGGGTCTACGTTAAGACGTACGCGTCGGTGTGCACAATGCTATAATCCATTAGAGCCCCGACAATTTTTAAAATTCGGCGTCAGTGTGAAAAGGCTGTTTGCAACATACATTGTATATTCATGAGAGATTTCGTTCGCATGCAGAAATATAAATTGAAATTGCCTTCTGTAAACTGGAATAAATCCAGTAATATATATGGTGGACCATTTTAAATGTTAACTACAGATTACTTTCATTCGATGTCAAATGTCAAAAAATTTTGAAATTTGACATTTGAAATCATTCATGAGAGATTTCGTTCGCATGGAGGGATACGAATGGAAAAGGTCTTCTGTAAACTGGCAAAGATCTAGTACTATATTGGGTGGGCCATTTAAAATTTGAACTACCGATTACTTTGACTTTGAAAGGTAGAATAACATTAATTTTTAATTTCAGGTTTATGCTTGACATTTAAAGTTTGACAATTCGTTGGATTCAGACAAAACGGCCTTAGTTACAATTTCTATTTTGTAAAATTAAATATTACCATTAAAATTTCCTGCGACATAAGATAAACAATAAAAAGTTCACAAAAAGCAATGTTTAACCCTTGGTTCAATAATTCCATATAGTGTTGGTCGAACAGCTGATTTGTATCATTTTGTACCATGGATTCAATTTTGATTGTCAAACTCATTGTTTACATTATATGTGTGAATTTGACAATAAAAACGCTAACATACGCAGGGTTGTATTTCCATTTTAGTTGTTGACTCAGACAAACGACAATTATACTCAAATTGTTTTTGACATTTCTTCCACTATTCGCCGCAAACTAAAGTTCAGTTAGTTTAATTTTCCCCATACAACATCTTCTCTTCTTTAGAGTCGTTGGTTAGACCTAACCAGTTCTTATAGACGCCAGATTTAAAGACGACGATATAAGTTTGTTTGACATTTTCTCAGCTCTAAACAAAGGTAGGAAGATTAACCTGAAGATGTAAATAAAAAGCTGTGGCGCTATCACTTCAGTTTTTGTTACAGCCACTTTCTGCTGGTGTTTTAGATTATGAAATAATATGTTCGAGCTGCAGTAAAAGTGATTTGAAATTGTTTTCGCAAATCTACATAGAAACATCACAGTTTTTCACTCTTTGCGGCTTCCGACCTTTTACCGATCTATTGCACAACTTGGAGTCAAAATATAGTTCTGTGATGACTTTTAAATGAAAAATATTCCAGCACTTGGAAGAAATATAGGTTAAGTAACGGTTAAAATATCATTTGTCATGGGAAAATGTTAAATTCTTCAAGATTTATTCACAATATAACATTTTTTTAAGCTTTATACTTGCAAGTTGTACGATAAAACGCACTTTTGTTTCGCCAATAGACTCTTTACACTCAACAATTTATGGTTTATGGATGTGACCCTTCACATTAAACTGATGTCTTCGGATAGTTTATCAACGAATATGGAAAAAAGCCCAGAATTCGTGAACAATGTTGCCTCTAAGGCCAATTCACCAAAATTCTAGTTTAGTGTGAAGGGCCCTATTCGGATGCTAAATCGCTGTGTGTGAAACGGTCTAATAGCAATGTGCCAAAGAGATTCACACAGAATTTGAAGAAGACACTTTTAAGGGACAGCATATTTAAGATCCATTCAGACAGACGCGACACGTTAGTCGCAATATAGTGCCGTTATTATTTGAACTGTCATTGTTATTGTGTAAATCGTATTATCTCGCATTTTGCGCAAATATTTTGTGTATTTGAATGCATAACTACTGGTGTATCACTTCTACACGTAATATATTTGCGCAAAATGCCACTTTGTGCAATATTTTGTATTTGTGGGGCAACTCCAGACTATGTAAATCGTATTATCTCGTACTTTGCGTAACATATTTTTGGTAAATATTTTGTGGATTTGAATGCATAACTACTGACGTATTCCTTCAATCTTCTACTGTCGCATATTCGACATTTTTCGAAAATGGCACCAATGACAACCGCGTTGGTGATAGGCTATCTTCTGCAGACACGATTTCAAAACCCATTTAATCGAAATTAAATTATGGAACACCGCTGATACATTCATGTTAGGCGTGTTCAAAATTTCGTTAGAAAACAGATTGCGGCGTTGGATTGCCAAGTTTTAGAATAAATCTCTTCGGAAAAGGGAACCATTTTGTTCGGAGCAAGAACGCTCGTTCACCTCGGAATATCCGTTGTTAAGTCTAAACACTTATATTCATTATGGCTCTTGGAAACCATAAAAACATACATGTAAGCTCATCCTAATAATCAGCTTCGAATAGCTTCGAAAGTCGGACAATATCACCGAATACTGGAGTAGAATATGGAGATAGGTAAGACAAGTTTGATGATTTCAATGTCACCACAGGCTTTGCGCAATATCCGTGGAAGTTTGTCTAACATACCTGGACCCTTAAAATTACTATGTGTGAAGTCATGTGGAATTCTGGAGTAGGGTATGGATGTAGGGTGTTCTTTGGATATGAGCGCGAATTGGTTGCAAGGTGTTTTTGTGAATGTTTGTCTAATGGGATCCGGCAGTATTAGATTCTCGTATTTTAAAATACGAAATGAATTAAGAATCTTGATTACTATCTAGTTTCTCTAGAAAGAGAAATTCCACACACTTTGCCTCTTTAGCAGGAGCCTTTAAATTGTTATTTTTATTTACTTACATGGTCCATTTATTTTGCAGGAAAGAAGTTTTAAGATTTGTAGATAAATATACCGTCGTTTAGTCTACGAGTTATGAGTTTTTGTAAAAACATTTTTTTCATAAGAAATTGTTAGGACTAATATCTAAAGCGGGCAACTGTTCGGTGGTACCAGGAAAGAGCAATGGTTGTTGTACTCCGAGATCTTTGCAGCAAATAATCTTTGGTAAAATTTCACTTTTAGACCACCATAAATAGGTTCTCCAACCCATTCGAGACAAGTGAAAATGGCGTAAAGTTCGATCGGACAGGGAATCTTTAGAGCAATAAACCATTAAGGCTTCTTGTGGTGATATCGGTGGTCTAAATTGTCTTACGTGTATGTAGTTGGTTAATCCTATTTCGCGAATGAAAATGGATCGAATTACCTCTCATTAAAGTAATATTATTGAATATTTACGTTTATACGGAAACGTACTAAAGTTCACCTTTCTTTTTTCGGTAGAATTCGATTTTTATTATTACTTAAGCAGAGCCGAATAGTAAGGCGCCACCTCTATATTCACGTTTCAGTAGCAAGGGGCTTACTTCAAATCCACCGAAAGTGAGGCTCAATACTTCCGAAAATATTATAGTTTTTACTGGTCACATTCGATAGGATTTCCTACACTCGCTTAACAATTTACTTGTCAAGCACCTATCTAGAGTTTTCTTCTCGATCCATCTAACACGAATGTTGCCACCTTATCAAGTTTCTTAAGTGTCTAGCTAGTAATCCCATTAAATGGTAATGCTCGATTGGGTTTACTAGCTTACAATCAGGAGACTTGATAAGGTGATCTGAAAGAAAAATCTGGCAGCACCGAGTAAGCAATAAGCAAGCAGTAAATTCCATATAAATACAAAGGTAGTAAGTCCAATATTTCAGTAATCTAGAATATTTCAGAAATCTAGCAGAAATGACATAAGGTCAATTTTGTATGGGATCTGACATTTGTATATCGATATGTCATTTCTGCTACTTTTCCCAAGCAGAGTGACAAGGCTATATTGTCACATTCTAAAATAAAACAGATGTCACACCTCTTCTGGTTGCTTCCACTCGTGTAAACGATGCAATTGGATGGTTTTATAAAAGGGGCCCCCGCTAGGCAATATTATTATTATTTGAAATGTGACAGCTGATCAAACTTTTCATTCACATTTTATTCCCTATGGTGTAAAAATTATGGTTGTATTTGCCGCGCCCCTTCTTGAACGTCACATAAGGCTCGCGCACACACAACAATTTATCGTTGGACTGGCACCCTTAACACTAACTGTAATCGTTTATTCGAATTGCGGTAACAAAGTTATCGATAAGACCAAGTTGTGCAATGAGGCGGGCTGACTTACACATGTTTGTTTTTGGGTTTAATAAATCGATAAATGGGTTGAAATATATATAGTGTAAGATGAATCTGATGTCGTAAGACGATCCAAGTTTTTTACTTTTCTATATAACTAACGTTTACGACATGAGCATCATATAATGCTTCAAGTGAGCGCGGAGAAACGCTGAGAGAGAGAAAATATGATATATTTTTTTCATTTTAGGAGGCATTTGTTCTGCAAACTGTGAGATGATGGAGAAATTTCAATTCAATTTGTAAACTGTCTCTATGATTGAAAAATAAACAGTAAAACAAAATGAAAATTGGGTTACAATTATATTGGGTGTAATGTCTGTCTAGACATGGCATTACATAAATTTTAGTGACTGGGAATAATCGATATATAACTTCGTAATCGAAACGAAGAACTTTGTGAAAAAATAATATTAATGAACAAATGAAGAACGAACATTTCTGGTCTAAAAGTTATATAAATTTTCACAGATTTATATTAAAAAAAAACTCTCCATCAGAAAAATTACAATTTGAAATGTATACCATCAACTCGTCAGATTAAAACTCCATTTAATTCAAGTTAAACTGAGAGTGTGTTGCCACCATTCCTTGTAATTTCTCTTCGCTCACAATTAATACCACACACAAAAGCAAGCATTACAGCAACGTTAGACCCACATTTTGCATGAGCGGAATCAAATTTATCCTACTGACACATATTAGCAGCAGCAGCAGTAATTTTTGATACACTCCACTTTACGCTCTCTTCGCAATTCTGTGTTCTGCTTTACTTTTTCGTTTTCGGGTTCTCCACAAAACAACTTCATAGCCATACACACGCACACGAAACCACACCACCCAACTGTGCTCTCTACTCCGTTATCCTTCAGCATCAACTGTGGTGGTGGCGGTGCTACATACATAGCATAGCCATACACATACGGACATGGCGACTAAGGGAAAAATTCCTTCGTGTGTGGAAATGCGCAAGTTGAATATGTCAACGGGATATGAGAGAGAGAGAGAGTGTGAGAGAGCAAGTTCTAAAATCGTTGTTGGTGGGGGAGAGAGAGTGAGTGAGTGTGGGTCCGAGAGACAAATCAGGCAAAGAAGTGAACAAATCAAAGGAATCTTTTTTTTTTCAAAAACAACGTCTTTGTTGGGCCAAAAAAAGCGTAAACGTAACATCTGAAAAAGTCCTTGTACGCATACACAGAAAAAATATTTGTATTACACGAAGCACATACACATGCAAGTATAGACCGAGAGACAGAGAGAGCGAGTGAGAGAGTAAGAGATACACCATCGTTACATACAAAAAACCAACCGTTTGAGGAAAAAGAACAATTGGAAAAATTCTATGATAAAACGGAGGAAAAAATGTGTTACAAAATCACTCTGTACTACTACAAAGACTGATTTTTTTTCGGTTTGTGCAATATTTTTTAATTGATTTGATTGGCGTTTTCAGCGGTTCTTTATTAAAACATTTATGAAGTTGTCGGAATTTCGAAAGAAGTAATGAATTGTTTATTGATTTCAGTTCGCCTTCTTCAATTAATAATGTAAGCTGAAGCAATATTGTTACACAATAGGTTTTGGTTTCTTTCTTCCGTTTTTTTTTTGTTTTTCATTCGAAAATGTTCATGTTTCATTTAATTAAAAAGTCTTGACGTTACTTTTTTGCCAGTTTTAAATTTTTCTCAAATACAAAAATATACATTTTCTTTTCTCCTTGTGTTTGCCCAAAAGAAAAGAATCGAATTTTAGTATGTATATAAGTGTTACAAGGATATTTTTTTCTTCTCATTCACTTTTTTTCCGAAAAAATCTTTAAGTTTCTTGCATTTCCTTTCAAAGTTCTGTTAAAAGTCTTTTGTTTAAAGCAATTTAGTAGTTGGTTTTATTGGAGAAATCTTTATTTTTTCTTCAAACAAAACTTGAAAATGTTCACTCCATATTTTTTCACTATACTTTTTTGCACTTTTTTTCTTTTGGTCTGTTCTGTGTTCTTATAGAGTGTTTTAATCCGTATTCAAAATTTCTACCGTATGTCGTCCAGAGTTGAAACGCCAATGATAGTGTCTTTACTGCAACTGAAAGAGAAGTTTTTTTGTTTCGCCTTTCCATACAACGATATTCAAAATTACACTGTGGGGGGAGTGTATTCGTTCGTGTTCGTCGTCGCTGGCGTCGTCGTCGTTGCCCCTCGTGTGTTCTAAAAACACGAAGAACAGCAGCTAAAAGCAAAGTTGCTTATGTGTGTATGCGTATGCTTTTTTCGGTAGCTTTAGAACTTCGCACAATCATTGGCATTCGATTAGCACAGCCCAGAGTGTGTTTGACTGTTTGGCGGGTGTGTGTGTGCGTGTGTGTGACAGTCCGTGGGAGAATGAGAGCATTCTAAGCTTTGCCTTGCTATTGTCTAGATACACTCGAAATTTGTGGGGGTAGTTTTGTCAAACGCTTAATTCTGAGAAAGCTTCAAATTGGTGAATTGATTAGAGTTTTTCAAATATTTGAAATACTGTCCGTTACAAATTAATTGAATGCATTTTTAAATTAGCCACTGCTCTGTTTGTTATGTGTAACAAGAGTGAATACTTTTGATTGAATCTCACATTCTGTTGCAGAAATTCCTACACAAAGTAAATAATTTAATTATTTTTATACCCCCACTCTACAGAGTAGGAGGGTATATATCATTTGGGACAGAAAAAAAGTGTAGCGCATTAAAGGAGTGACTTAAAACCCTGAGTATGTTTGGACCAAATCCGTTTCACAACATTTTAAGATGTTTGAGTCATGTCCGTCTGTCTGGCTGGCTGGTGTACACGATAACTCTCGTAAGGAGTTAAGGAATCAAGTCAAACTTTGCACCTAGTACTATTATTCCCAAACTTAGTTTAAGTTCGAAGATGGGAGAAATTGCCACGCCCCTTCTGGTACCTCCCACACTAATGATCCATATTCCTATGTTAAATATAAACCCATGAAACTTCCAGACGGATAGTAGGAATTACCTATATTTTGGTATATGATAAAGTTTTTATAAGCACTTTAAGCGTGCACGATATGGTGGGTTTTTGACACACCCCTTCTAGTACCTCCCACACAAAGTGACATAAGCCTTGGTTAAAATAAAACCGAAATAACTTCCATACGGGTAGTAGTCAAAATCAGTTGCAATTTGATATATGGAAATGTTTTTATAATCGCATTAAACCTAAAAAATAGTTATGCTTTAGACACACCCCTTCTACACATGTTCTCTGAGTATGAGGGTATATATAAGTCGGTCTAACCGACTGAAACTTACTTACTTGTTTAAATATAAATTACCACCTGTCTTTAGCTGTCTTTAGATTTCATTTGAGTCCACAATTAAATAAAAATTGCCAGTGAAGTTTTAATTTGAATAATTTCAGGTTGGCTTTTGTAGTTTGTTTACCTTTTTAAATAGATGTTTGCAACTATAAGCAGAATTTTCTATTTGCAATGGTTAACTGAGACACCAGATTCAAAGGCGTCGAGTTAGGCTCGCGACTATAGTTTTATTCTTCAAAAAATGAAAAACACCGAGTAAGGGCAACCTACAGCTAAACCACTATCGGAAAAGGTAAGCGAAGACATAATTACAGTACTCCAATACTCTGCCATATATCTGTAATCCATAATATTCATTGCAGAGTTCAATCTACAATGTTGAGGTTTGGATGCATCAAATTTGGGGGCTTTTTCCGTTGATAACATCGTGCGACAATTTTAATTTTTTTCTCATTGCATTACACTTGAAACTATATATCGTACATAGAAAAACAGTTTTCCATTCCGGTGATCTTTTATCCTTTTTACACGATATATATAAGGATATATAATTTTTAGTATTTTTTTTTTCGTATTTTTCCATACGTATCCTATATACGACGCATAGTTTCACGTGCGATTTCACTTCTCTAGATTAATTACTCTGTTGTCATTGCAGAACCGTGTCTTGAAAACCTAGCCGAAAATTGGGCTTCTAGAATGCACAACATCCGATTCAGCCGTGTCGTCCACATGCTCCAAGTTATATTCAAACACTAATGGCATACAATTAATTACAACTTTAAAGAAGTACCAAGGTCACAAATTTTCTTATTTTCCTTTAAGGTTTATTTTATTTAAATTGTATAAAAATCTCTGTTTGTACTCAAAAAATTGATGATCATTCTGCATGTACTTTGGACGCAGTAACAACAATTGTTGTTTTCATTGTCGAATGTGACATTGAAATATGCGATAATGCAAAACAAGAAGTTACAGTAAATTGCTGTCGTATAGTTTTGTATCCTTTATTTTTTTATTTTAGACAGCAAAAGTCAAAGCGTAATGTCTCTATTTAAGAACTTTTATTAAAACAAAATGGGCAAGAGAAATATTCAAACGAGTAAAATTGCCCTTCCTCGACTTTACATTCGGATATCTCGAGATGGGATATGAATAAATGTAAAATTTTTGTACATTAGTTAAATTTGATTGTTTCCCTATGAAAATATGATAAAACAAAGTGCTTACAAGAACTTTTAATTTTTTGGTTTTGGTGGACCTTTCTGTGGAAATGCCCATATGTGCATTAGGATGGGTCGCAGTCCAATCATTTAAAATATAATTTCCAGTCAGAAATAAAGATTGGATTGTTTACTGGTGATCTGCAAAATATTTCGTCGCTGGGTCAAGGGGTCTGGGAATTATTGGTTTTACACACTCCACGACAGTATTATGTCTTTGTGCATTTGTTTCTAACACCCAAGAGGAAGCGAGATAGACCCATTGTTAAGTAAACCGATCGACTTAAAATCACTTTTTGAATCGATTTATTCGTCCGTCTGTCTGTCCGTCCGTCCGTCCGTCCGACTGTCTGTCCATCTATTCTTGTATTCAAAGTACAGTTCGCAATTGTCTCCAGAACCAAACGAAACTTGCACAACGAAGTTTTTTGGAATAAGGACGAACGCTATTTAATTTGAAGAGAATCGCATCAGATTTAGATATGGCCCCCATACGAATTTCACTCCCGATTTGACTCTTTTCACGCTAGATACCACATCATTTTGACTGATTTTTTTCAAATTTGGCAAAATGTCTTATGTTTACACTAGAATCACCCATGGCGAAAATGGGTCAGATCGGTTCAGATTTATATATAGCTCGCATACAAATTTCTCTCCATACAAAAATCCATCCCGTTTTCAATTTTTTACCGAATTGAATTGTATTCGGATAGAAAGTGGAGTGTATCATATAGTCGGCCCCGCCCGACTTTAGCCTTTCCTTACTTGTTTTTATTCTTTTTTACTAACAACTTTAGTATTTCGTGGTAGTATTTTGTAAAAAATAAATAAAATAAACTGCAGTGTTTATACTTTTTGAATGATAGAAAGGAAATTGACGCCACAGAGCACCTTTACAAAGTATTTTCAAGAAATATGAGTTTTTAGATGTCACTTTGAAAAACCAAAAAAACCCGAATCCATTACAATTCGGGGAAAAAATGATATCGGGAACGATTTGTATGGGAGCTATATATAAATCTGAACCGATCTGACTCAATTTCACCACAGATGTTTCTAGTTGAAATATAAGGCTTTGTGACAAATTTGAAGAAGATCGGTTAAAATATGCGGTTTCTAGAGCGGAAAAAGTCAAATCGAGAGCGAAATTTCCAGGGGAGCTATATCTAAATTTGAACCGATCTGAACCGTTTTCTGAACCCCATAGATATTTCTAGTTGAAATATAAGGTACTGTGCCAAATTTTAAGCAAAATTAGTAAAATGGGGGTTTATAGAGCGGTAAAAATCTAAATCGGAACCGATTTGTTTCAAATTAAATACAGTTCGTCCTTGGGCGGCAAAACTCACTTGTGCCAATTTTTGTTAGGATCTGACAATAATTGCGACCTTTACTTTGATTTATGGACGGATGGACAGACGGACATGGCTAAATCGATCCAAAAAGTGATTCTAAGTCGATCGGTATACTTAACAATGGGTCTATCTCGTTTCCAATTGGATGTTACAAACAAATGCACAGAGACAGTGGAGGTTATAAAATCGTCCAATATCCAATAGTATGTTATTCTAAGATTAGAATTAAAAAAATTACTTAAAGTGGTTCCAAGGGTCTATTAATTCAGAATAAAATAACAAAAATGCAACATAAAACAATTACATGTGAAAAACATAATCTTTAGAGGTGTTTTCAGGAGCGTTTAGCTCACAGATGGCTGGACCCAGTGACGAAATATTTTGCAGATTATCATTAAACAATCCAATCTTCATTTATGAGGGGTGACCGCTGCAATTTATTTTCGTATCTATCCTAATATACAAATAAAATACAAAAAATTCGCAGGAATCTAGATACTGTTGATTTTATCATGTTTACACAAAACCAGCTATATAGAGATTTTCTGTGTATTGGAGCGGTTAAAGGAATCAAATAATCGACCGTGTCTGACTTTAGCCTTTTCATACTTCTTTTTTAATGTTGCTTTTGATACTTATCATGCATGACCACTTATATGTAGATAAGTAGTGAAGCTATGCCCAATTATGTTGAATGTTTTTGTATTACAAAACTAACTCCTCCCTGACATATGAGCAATTAATATCTCTTAAATGCTCATACGCTAGGGGTTAAGTAATAAAGTTTTAAAGACCTTAAAGGCGTTTCCTTCCTTTATTAATCACTACCGGTTTGACGAAAGACCTTCTTTATAGAATAATGATGTTTGCCCGCTATAGAAGAAAATATCTATTTTATACGGAAGACGGACCTGAAAGGTAACTTGCCTTTAGGAATGTCCTTCAAATAGTCACTAATTGTACTATTTGGTTGCTCGTAGAAACATTATGTATGAACTACTTACTTACTTACATACACATACACGGAATTTGGTTCAAACCCATTATGGAGACATACTGTTGGCGCCAAACCACCAACAACAACTCTCAAAAGCTCTACGACCGAATCAATAAGCAACGAACAACGAACGACGACGGGCCTATTCCTGAACATCTATTACAATTTTAACTTTCCTTTGGCACAATTCATCTGCAAAAGTTGGCTGGCTTGGCTGTTGGTCTTCATCAATTTTCTTTCTATCATCATGTTTTGCATATTCTCCTCATGCTCTGCAGAGGGTAACTAGTTTTCGCAATACTCTCATAAGCTGCCGCCAAGCACGCTCTCTCACTCGCGCCTGATGAGAGGTACTAAAAGTTCGCAAAAAAGTAGTTAGCACTACTAAATTCAGTACTAAAAAGTACCACCCTTAAGGTATACGGAAACTATAAAAAATAAAACTCGCCCTTTGGATTAAGTAAGAAAACTCAGACACACACACAGTCACTCACACACACGCCACACACTCACACTTGACAATTTTTACGCACATACTTGAACACTGTGTTGTTGTTTTTTTTTCTTTCCTATCGTTTAGTTTCGTTCTTCGTTGTTTTCTGTGTATGGCTCGAACAGGTCCAAAAGCGCAGGTCCTCGAAATGGATGGCAAAAGATACAGCAGATGTAATAAAGAAACGAATTGGCGACTAAAGAGGAAACAACAACACAAGAGCATAGGCGAAAATCGGTGAGAGTGGGACCTATGTACGTACATACATACATATGTAATTTATTTAAAAATATATTGATTAAAAGTTATTTAACCAAAAAGAGAGCGAGCGAGAGAGAGGTACTACCCTGGTGTATCGTGTGGCCAGGAAATGCTAGAGGGGAGAACCAAAACGAAAAAATTTGAGAAAGAGAAAAGAAAATAAGACAATTTTTAATGACAAATGCCAAAAGTTAGTTATAGATAATTTGTCTAAATGTAATATTATTTCTATTTTCCGCAAAATTCATTTGGTAACATTCACTAGTATCTCATATATACGTCGGAGAGAGAGAGAGCAGGAGAGCACAACCGAGATTCCTTCCTCTACGGTTGTTATAACTAACCACGTGATTTGGTTAAGTAATCTCAATTGTTTGCCAAGCTCTTATAAAACAATTTGTTGTTCTCTCTCTCTCCCTTGCTCGCTCTCGGTATCGCTCTCTCTTCTGGTTGCATTTGTGGCTCTTCGAGGTTTTCATAATTCTGTGCTAATTTCCACATGCTTCTTCTAGCACATTTTATTACCCCTTCGAATCTTACGTCATTTCTCAGCTGTTACCTAAGAGCCAGCGATGTGTGTTATACAACACCCCCAACCGAAATATCGAAAATAATAAAACGGCAGACAAGTGTACTATACTACTCGTATTCGTACTATTCACTCGCTTCTTTATAAGCAACTCTCGAGAGGACACAGTGGTCGAAAACCATTGCATTCTTCATTTCAAAAAAAATACCACAAATTTAGAATAGAACAGAACAAGGCGTAAAAGATGTCTCACATATTCTTAACTACCAGTTAGTATGATAGTGGTCTAAGCCACACTTTATCCGTTTTGAGATATGCAATGTTTTATGTTTCAGTCAATAGAAAAATATTTTTGCACCGAAGTAGAATTTTTTTCTTAGAATATCCTACACTCAGAAAAATAGCATTCTTAAATCTGAGTAAAATCCATACTCCAATTTTGTTTAACAATTTTACTCCAGATTAGGTAAAATTTCCTTACGAGAAGGACAATTAAATAGATATGAGTACACTTTCCTTACTTCAAAGCCAGAAAAAATAGTACATATACTCAAAATAGTGTAGTAAATTTACTTAAAAACATTTTTTTGGATCTATTAAAAACTTCTTACAATTAAGTATATTCATACTTGTGCGGAAGAAAATTTACTAGCGTTTAGGAAAGAAAATAATGCAGAATTTTTTTGTATGGAAAAATTCCAGTTATGATGTTTTTACTTAAAAATGTGTTTATTACTTCAAATAAAGTAAATAAATGTAATTAAATTTATGCCATGTTCCTCATACATTCAAGTTTTAATGAATTTATAAAAAATACTTCAGAGTGTTTTGAAAAATACATGAATAGTTAGCCGAGACTTTCTTCATAAGTACTTCAAATATTACTCTAAACAATCACTGCGAAGGCGCCTACCTAGCCTCCGCAGCAGTCATGGTGAAATATCTCAACTCTTTATTGTATAAGTAAGATGAAACGTTTGAGAACTATACCATGTTGTCATTTTGCATATAATTGTTGCATACTCTGAAGCGAAATAATTTATTTCAATTATCAAGTATAGTCGTAGTTAGGCTGAATACAAATTTACTCGGTTTAAGGAAAATTTTAGTCAGGCTGAGTACAAATTTACGTAATTTAAGGAAAAAATTTCCTTATATGGAGTATAAATTTACTTGGCATGACTACGAATTTACTTAGTTTGAGTAACAATTTACTTGGATTGTGGAAAAAAATCTGAATAATTTGAGTATAAATTTACTTGAGTAAAATTTCTTAAAAATTTTCCTCAGATTAAGTAAAGATTTGCTCGATTTGAAGAAAAACTTTACTCAGTATGAGTAAATTTTAATTGCTTTGAGGAAAAGTTGAACTGGAATCAAGTTCAAAGTCTGTCTTATTTTCAAGAAAAGGTTTGCACTTGATGTGAGAAATTATTGCCTTTGCGCTATACGAAGTTCAATTTTCCTCAGTTTTAGTACATATTTACTTAATCCGTGGCATACTTTTTTCTGAGTGTAGGACGGATGTTTATTTTGAAAGATTTAAAAGTTATTTTAAGTAGTTTCAAAGGAACCACTTTTTCACTAGTTTCCATTTCTATTTTCTATTTTAACCCCGCTTTTGGGGGTTGAACAGCAGACATTCTGGTTGCCACTACGACACTATAACCATCTCAGCTATCCTCTATTGTAAATGATGAATAACTAAAGCAAACCATTTTGTTCGGTAGAATTGACAATAGGAACCTTAACAAAATATCCATTTAATATGAACTAATATATGTATATTGCAATTAAATATAAAATTATATTAGTATTAAATAAATTAACACCACTTAAGTTTACTGAAATTATGTATAGTTATCCAAAAATCTAAATAAAATGTTAAATTTTCATTCAAACTAAAAAAAATATTTTTTTTTTTAATTTTCGCCAACAGCAATACCAATGTGTGTATGACAACAAATTTTGAAAAAAAATTATTTTATGTTAAAAATTTTGTACTTAGCCTGGATAATTATCCAGGGTAAGTCAAATTTATGATTATCGAGGCTAAGTCCAAAAAAGTCAAAACAAAATACATATTTTTTTTTTTTTTGAAAATTTGTTTTGATACAAATATTTATAGTTGGCGACAATAGGCATGTTCGATTGGGCTTACTAGCTTACAATTAAGAGAATTGATAAGGTGGCAACGTTGCTACCCATTGGTTTTTCTTAAATGTAAAGGGTGATTTTTTAGCTATTATCTCTTTGGCAACACTGGTTTAAACAGCTGACGCACGTTTCGTGTTTTGTTTCACTGTCAAACATCTTCAGTTTGGTCTATTATTTAACCATGAAATCGTCTTACAAACGAACAACGCTTGCAAATTATTGAATTTTATTATCAAAATGCGTGCTCTGTTAAGAAAGTTCAAGAAAGGCGAAGATCCACTTTTTACCGAAAAATTGTGTTCAGCGACGAAGCTCATTTATGGCTCAATGGGTACGTAAATAGGCAGAATTATCGATTTTGGAGTGAATATCAGCCAGAAGCATTGCAAGAGCTACCAATGCATCCAGAAAAAGTCACAGTTTGGTGCGGTTTATGGGCTGGTGGCATCATTGGACCGTACTTCTTCAAAGATGATGCGAATCGTAACGTAACTGTGAATGGTGAGCACTACCGTGAGATGATATCAAACTTTTTTTGCCCAAAATGCAAGAGCTTGACTTGCATGACATGACGTTTCAATAAGACGGTGCCACACAGCACGCGCAACAATGGACTTATTGAGAGGCGAGTTCGGTGAACATTTTATTTCTCGTTCGGGACCGGTCAATTGGCCGCCTAGATCGTACGATTTAACGCCTTTAGGCTATTTTTTGTGGGGCTATGTTAAAGCTCATGTCTATACAGACAAACCCGCATTGGAAGACAACATTGAAGCATTTATTCGTGAGATACCGGCCGAAATGTTGGAAAGAGTATGCCAAAATTGGACTAAGCGGATGGACCATTTGAGGCGCAGGCAACACAAGTAAGAGAGTAGTAAGCTACTTTCTTGTTAAGCTAGTAAATTCCATACAAAAATTAAGCTAGTAAGCCCAATCGAACAGGCGTAATGTGAAAAAAAATATTTTTTTTTGTATTGAGCAAAAAATTAAATTTTTATTAACGTTTTTGTTATCCCAGCTTAAAGAAAAACATCCCTAATAATTAAGAAAAAATAAATATTTGAAGTACATTAATAAAGAAATAAATTAGTATTTTTAAGCAAAAATTAAAACATTAACGTTAAAATTATACAAAATGAAACATTATTTATTTATAATAGTATTAATAATAAAAAAAAAAAACAAAAAAAGTTTTTCCCGAGCCACGATTCGAACCCGCGACCTTCTGGGTGCAAAGCGGACACCTTACCTCTGTGACCCCATACTAAAAATTCGTTCCAATTCACTTGTGAAAATGCTACATATTATCGACTTTATTGTAAGCTGTTTAAAAGAACTTCCTCGAAAGCGGGAAAATACACATTTGGATTTTGAGATGCGTTTAAAATGAGCTTCCTATCGAAATACTTCCATTTTTTTGCTGGGAAGTGCAAGCGACAATTTTACATTTTTCCCTTGAAGCGATATACACGTGTATATAGGAAACCTGTGTACTCAGTTTTCAATTTGGTGATCTTTTCTTCTTTCTCCTTTCTCCTTTTTTATTATTAAGTCTATAGATACAAATACCCTTACAGACTAAAAACATATACATATATACACTTAGATACTACAAACTAAGTATTTAAATACAGGATAATTTTTCTTTTAATAGAGTTTTTGTTTTCTGATAATTCAATAATGTGATAGAATTTATTAAATTGAACAAACAGGCGGCGCAAAAGATCATTATTGGCATAGTTTGAACGGAAATAATTATAGTGGATCAACTGAAAATATCTAGTTGGTCTTGTCGGAATATTTATCATCATTCTACTCAGAATAAGCTCGGAATGGATGTTGCCCTGGATAACATTCATAAGGAAAGTAATGCTCAACATAGTACGTCGATTCTTCAAAGAAGGCAACTTGATAAGGCCAAGCCTATATTCATATGAAGGCAGTGTATGACGGAAGTTCCATCCTCGCCCACGCAGACAAAATAAAAGGAATTGTTTCTGGACAGATTCCAAAAGATTGCTATGAATAGTATAGGAAGGGTCCCATATTACTGAACCATATTCAAGAATGCACCTAACCAAAGAGGTATATAAGTGTTTAGTGACAGAAGGATCGGAAAACTCCTTACTCCAACGTTTCATAAAGCCAAGAGCACCATAAGCTTTGTTTACTACCATAGAAATGTGAGACCTGAAGTTCAAACGTTGATCCAATAGAATTCCAAGATCCAAAAAGGAAACTACTGACTCGAGTTTATGATCACAAAAAAAAAATAATTAGTTTCTAAGTTTCTAGATCTAGAAAATGACATATGTTTGCATTTCAACATATTTAGTTCCATTAAATTAATTTTACACCACTCATGAAAACTATTAAGATCAGACTGTAGAAAACATTGTTCAGTGGGATCTTTAAAGGATCGAAATATTTTTACATCATCAGCATACAATAGAATATTAGAATGACGAACTATTGAGGGAAGATCATTAATAAATATTATAAATAGAATCGGACCAAGATGACTTCCTTGAGGTACACCGGATGATACAACTATATTTCGTGAGAGAGCTTTTCCAAATTTTACTCTTTGAATTCGACCATCTAAATAACATTTTAACCACGATAGTAATGTTTTACTAAAGCCCATCATATCTATTTTCATTAGCAGAAGGTTGTGATTTGCTTTATCAAAAGCCTTGCAAAAGTCTGTATAAATGGAATCAGTATGCATTCGGTTTCTTTATAACTGTAGTGAGTTCCAAAATCCATGTTGGCAGGGAGACTACAATGAGGAAACTTGGTGCGACAACATATCAGTCATAATTTTTTCTAATAGCTTCGGAATGGCACTTAATTTTGCAATGCCTCTGTAATTTGATACTTCAATTTTGCTACCAGGTTTAAAAAGGGGGATTATATATGATTCCTTCCATAAAGGTGGTAAATATCCAAAACTTATTGATTTATTAAAGATTATTGAAAGAGGGTATGATAAAGTATCAGCACAGTATTTAAGTATGTTATTAGGGATCCCGTCTGGACCAGGATTAAATGTGATATTTAATGCCTTCAAATTTTCCAAAACCGTAAATCTGCTTATAATTGAAACATTTATAGGTGAAGCTTCAACAATATTATAAGGATAAGGAATAGAACGATCAAATTTTTTATTTGAGTAGGTCGATGAGAAAAAGTCTGCAAATAAGTTGCTAATTGATAAATCATCATCTGCTAAAATGGAACCAAATTTTAAAGAGTTAGGGAAACTACGTTACAAGACTTTAAATTTCCAATAATTTATTTTCGTACTTTTGAAAGGCGATATGGGTATCAAATGAAAAAGAAGAATATCTGATAAAAGATACTTAAACCTGCACGTTTCTATCTGTTTAGAGGTAATACAAAAAGGTTCTGTAAACCACTCCCTACACAAATAGAGGCAAAAACTCCAGTCTCGCTAACCACAGTGCAGCATTCAGTTTGGGGAAAACTTTGACACATATGTTTTGAAATCACGTTCCTTACTTTTATTATATCCCCGCAACAAAATAAAATAAATCCTTAAAAAAATTGTACAAAAGAAATCTACAATTAATTTTCATCCTCCACCAAACAATGACCGTTTGTTGTGGCGAAAAGGATATACACAAAGCTGCACAGACACCCGTATATACGTATTTATATGTACTTAAATGCACATACATATAAGTATATATACATACAAACATTCAGAGCTATAAATATACATACATATATATGTATATATGTACTTATCAGCACATACATATGTACATTCATTTATACGTAAATACATACATACATAGACATTTATTCATCTTAAGTTAAGTAATCCCTTTAGGCTGAAGGACGTTTCACATGACACAATATTGTTATAATGAAAAAATGAATTGTCTTCTACACGCTCATTGTTCTGCCAAAAAAAACAAAAACGCCAACAACAACACAATCTCCCTCTCACAAACACACTTTCGTGTGTGTGTGTGAATCCTTGTATAACACATATCCTTCCCTACGTACAATAAAAGAGAGCGAGAGAGCGTATAAGAATGAGAGAGTTTTATGTGTATTGCTGGTTGTATCTCTCTATAAGGGATGTGTGTGTTTGAGGGGGCTGCCTTCTATTGCTGTTGTTGTTGTTGTTGTGCTGTTTGTGTCCTATTGTTGCTGTTTGTATTGTAATTTTTCTTGAGGTTATGCTCTCGACAACTACTTGTGTGTCATGTGTACTTATTTCATTTACCAAACGGACTTCTCTACATATTTGCTTTTCTACTTCGTGTTCTCGCCCTCGCCTTCGCCCTCACTATCTGCCCATCTTTCACTTCCACCACCACCACCACTTCCTCTTCTACTTCATCATCTACTTACTTTGCTTTAGTGTATTTGTGTTTGTTTGTTTATTCCCCCGTGGAAGGTGAGAATTTGTAGAGGATTTGGTTGGTCCCTCCTCCCTCTTTGCTCGGCGCCATAGTGGAAACTTATTCTGAAAGGATATTCTTTCTTCAAACTTCTCCATATATCGCACACATGTTTGACATTAAGTAAGTTAACAGCAGCAGCCAGCAGTAGTAATTCGTATACAAATCTCGCCGAGAAATCTCGTTAATTCATAATTAGTCCATTTGTGGCTGTCTATTCCCCAAAGTCCTTGAAAATTTTCCCCAGTAATCATGTTAGTATGTGCTGTTAGCCGGCATGTACAACAACATTGTATGTTGTTGTGATTATTGTGAGTTGACCAAGAGTGCAAAGTATGCAAGTGTCCCTGGGACGCTTGGGAGTTGCTAATGCTTACTACATTAGGCGTAGAACAGCAGGTTAGATGTACCTCCAATCAGAAGGCACACTTTATTGCTGAATAGGCACAATAGGCAAGTAAATATAAAGTGTAGCTTGTCACACCATAAATCGGAGCAAATGATAAGATCTATGGCATTTGGATATTAGCAGATATTAGCATAATGGAAGGAATTTACGAAACTGAGATATGATACGAAAAGGCTCAAGCCTTCTCAGTCACACATAGGAAATATAGGGTGGACCACTTAAAATTTTAAATTAGAATCGGCTATATAAAAAATTACTGATTATATTTTCAAATTTTTGGTTTTATTGGAAAGGTTTAACTTTGTCATTTAGTAATGGAACATAATATCATTCATATTACTACCACGACTGGCTCGGCAGTACCCCATCCGATCTGATCAACCCCATTTTTCAGTACATGGCCTAATGATGCCGCCAGCCCAAGACTCATTACTTTGGAACTAAGTTTTTAATATTTCCCAATTTTGAGACGCTATACTCATTTTGCAAATGTCAATCACAACCTTAAAATAAAAATAAAAATGAATGTTAATCTACCTTTCAAAGTCAAAGTAATCGGTAGTTCAAATTTAAAATGTTACATGGTCCACCCTATAGTAGAGTTTATACTGATCTTGTATTCTATATAAAGGGTGGTTAAATTGTAAGGGCCGATGTGGAATGTGAACCACACCTAAATGCCAAGTTTTGTTCTGCATTTAATTTGACATTTCTCAATTTCAGACTATCTCAATTTGAACCATGGAAATTAAAACAATCGAGCAACGCGTTGAAGTTATTCAGGCTTATCAAAATGCATATAGAGCACTTCGTAATTTTTCGGTCAATTTAATCGTCCAAATGTGCACATTTTCACCTCAGTGGATTCGTCAATAAACAGATTTGCCGCATTTAGGCGAATGATAATCCAAGAGTGATTGTCGAGAAACCAATGCGCCGTATTTTTTCCAAAAATGAGGCCGGTCAGGCAGTTACTGTGTATGGTCTTCATTATCGTGAGATGATAACTTTTTGGCCCGTATTGGAAGATGTGGACGATATGTGGTTTCTCTTGCCACACAGGTAACGAAACATTGGCTCTTTTGCGCGACAAATTCAATGGCCGTGTTATCTCACGTGGTGGCGATGTCAATTGGCTGCCAAGATCATGTGATTTGACACCGTTGGACTTCTTTTTTTGGGGTTATTTGAAAGAAAAGGTGTAAGTCGATATACCAGCAAAAATTGAAGAGCTAAAGGATGAGATAATTCGGCACATTGACGGCATAGAACCTCAATTATGCCTCAGCATCAACGAAAATATGGACCATCGGATGCAGTTGTGACGCCGAGGTCACTTCGGCCATTATATTTTATATTTTTTAAACACAGTTATTATTGGGAATTCTTTTTTGCAATTAGCTATGAAAAATGATATCTTGTAAGTGATGTCCATTTCCTGCTTCGCACATACGTGCTCTTTTTAGCATATTATCCATAACAGAGATTGAGACACCACATTAATTTTCAAAAAATATGGGCCATTATCCTGCCTGTGATTGTCGCTGATGAACTGCTCTTGTATTTTCAGTAGCCCAAATCCTGCAGTTTTGCTTGTTGACATACCTATTAATAATAAATAGGCTTCATCGCTCATTTCCAAATTGTGAATATTATGAATTGTGACTGTTGGTTTGAAAAATAAAATTCAATTATTTTTGTACGTTATTCGATCGTGCAATGATTCATAATTAATTCCCCAAGTCTCCTTCACAAAATGCTAAAAAACGAAGAAAGAATAATAATTAAAAAAGTTATGAAGAATTCAAACCATATAGCTCATTCTGCGCCAGCCTGTATAACAACAACAAGCTTCAAAGCAGCTTAAATGCCCTAAATATTGGAGGATAGTGGGAACATTTTCAGCTACAGCCGTTTGGTTGGTTTATTTCCCATCCTATTTTAATCTAGCTACGGCCATTTGTTTGGTACCATTCATATCCCTTTTGTCCCATTTTACACCATTAAAAGTAGGACTTTGGAAAATCTCTTTATTTTACGTATCTAAACAATTAAAGGGATGTACAAACCGAATTTCATTACAATACAATTGTACAAATTGTAAAATTTGTATCCCCTTTTCCAGTTTAACCCCTAAAAGTACGAATTTCGAAAAATTCCTTTATTATACGTGTATACGCAATCAGAGGAATGTATACATTGAATTTCATAATTCTAAGTGCAGCCGTTTGGTTGGTACCATTTTTATCCCTCTATTTGGAAAAAGCACGAATTTGGAAGAAATACTTTTATATTACCGATCCACTCACTTAGAGGAATATAGACAACGATTTTCGTGTTTCTAACTGTTGTCGTTTGATAGGTACCATTTTTATCCCTTTTGCCCCATTTTCTCCTACAAACAAAAAACACTTTATGGTGCGAGTTAATGCGCATTCCACATATCAAGTAAATATAAGCAGACATTTAAAATGAAACATTCTGAAAAAGTCCAAATATTAGGGGTATTTAAAATCCCTGTGAGGGAACATTTTTCCCTGTAGACCGATTTCACCCATTTTCAATCCTAATCCCATAGTTGTACTATAAGACGTATTCATGCAAAATTTGGACGTCCTAGCTCCTTTCATTTAGATGCTGCTATCATGTTTTCAACAGACGGACATATCCAGATCGTCTTAGCGTTTTATGACGATCAAGAATATATATGAGTCATTCCATGTCAAGCCGTACGGTTGTTGACCTCGATAGCTGCGATTGTTTTGAAAGTTTGTGTATGGATTTTCGCATAAAAATATTTTATACATATTTTTTGAAAAAAAAAAAATTAAAATACTACCTTTTTCAAGTTCATTCAATCGCCTGTAACTCCTGAAATACTTTTATCTTGTTTTGAAGGTAATTTCAAATACTTTTTAAATATTGATAAGGTGTTTTATGTTTAGATTTTTTAACGTTTTTTAATTCTTTTATTTTGATATTCGAAGTGATTACACTAATCCATTTTGTTGAAATTTTAAATTAGTGTGCTTATGTCTATTTTTAAGCGACTGTTTGAAAGTGCTGAAATGGTGGCTTCTATTTTTATACACTCCACGAGAGTATTATGTCTTTGTGCATTTATTTGTAACACCCAAAAGGAAGGGAGATAGACCCATTGTTAATTATACCGATGGACTTAGAATCACTTTTTGAATCGATTTAGCAATGTCTGTCTGTCCGTCTGTCCGTCCGTCCGTCTGTCCATCTATTCTTGTAATCACGATACAGGTCGCAATTGTAGCCAGAACCAAATGAAACTTTGCACAACGAAGTTTTTCGGGATAAGGATGAACGCTATTTAATTTGAACAAAATCGGTTCAGGTTTAGATATAGCCCTCATACGAATTTCACTCCCGATTTGACTCTTTTCACTCTAGATACCACATATTACAACAGATTTTCCTCAAAATTTTGCGAAACATCTTATTATTCAACTAGGAACACTAGAGCGTACCAGGTTACAAGTAAAAAAAAGTTCGCCGTACACCTTCGAATATGAAGTATTATTGAAAGGTAGTTTCAAAAAAATTTTTTTTTATTTTTTTATGCCGAACGTAGGGGTCGCGCTTTTACATTTTTCTATATAACTTCTGCATTTATAAACGGATTTTAAAGTGTGATACATCGATGTTTTTGTCTCGACGAGGCCGATTTTTTTGTCTTTGAAGTTATTGAGCTCAAGCATGATTCATGATTTTATGCGAGCTTTAATTTTCTGATATTAGAGTGGTACATTAGGGTAGTAGCAACTGAGATATGATGGGTAAGTACCAGAAGCGGGTGCTTGAGCTCAATGACTTCAAAGACAAAAAAATCGGCCTCGTCGAGACAAAAACATCGATGTATCACACTTTAAAATCCGTTTATAAATGCAGAAGTTATATAGTAAAAATGTAAAAGCGCGACCCCTACGTTCGGCATAAAAAAATAAAAAAAATTTTTTGAAACTACCTTTCAATAATACTTCATATTCGAAGGTGTACGGCGAACTTTTTTTTTGAGGTACGCCCTAAGGAACACCTGTGGTGAAAATGAGTTGGATTGGTTCAGATTTATATATAGCTCCCATACAAATTTCGCTCCCGATTTGACTTTTTCTGCTCTGGAAACCACATATTTTAACAGATCCTATTCAAGTTAGGCGAAATATCTTATATTTGTACTATAAAAATCCATGGTGCAAATGGGTCAGATCGGTTCAGATTTATATATAGCTCCCACACTAATTTCACTCCCGATTTCACTTTTTCCACTCTATAAACCTCATGTTTTTATAGATCTTCCTGAAATCTTTCAAAATATCCATATATATTTCAACTAGAAACACTCCTGATGAAAATGGGTCAGATCGATTCAGATTAACATATAGCTCCCATATAAATTTCGCTTCCGGATAGACTCTTTCCAGCCCGGAAACCACGAATTTTCACCGAATTTCTTCAAAGTGAGCATAAACGTTATACTTGACCTAGAAGAAGTTATTGTGAAAGTTACTCACTTTATTCCATGTTTGGATATAGCCCCGACACAAATATTCTTTTCGATTTCTCAAATTGGACCAGTTCTTCCCGTTTTCTCTTTTTTACCGAATTGAATTGTATTCGGATAGAAAGTGGAGTGTATCATATAGTCGGCCCCGCCCGACTTTAGCATTTCTTTACTTGTTTCGAATATTTTTCGATTTTTTTACAAAATCATCTAGAATTAGTGCGAAAAATCAACAAAATTATAACTTGTCCTAATTACAAGGTATAAATACAATGAAAAATCCAAGAAAAAATAGGTTTTGGGAAAAATATATTATTTTAATTTTTTTGATGGTGCAATCTCACACTACAAAAAAATGAAAAAAAAAAATAAATTTTTCATAACCTATTTTTTCTTGCATTTTTCATTGTTTTTATACCTTGTGTTTATGAACTAATAAACAAATTATAATTTTGATGATTTGATTGATTTAAATCTGCGAAAATGGTGTTTTTAACATCTACATCCTCGAAACGATTTTCCTTTGGTATTTATTTGGCTCCGATATTTCTAATTAGCTTCTAATGATCTTGAAATATTTACTACAGATGACAGTTGGCATCTTTATCTTTAGGATAAATATGTAGAATTAAAGGCTTCGCCACTAGCCACCACAAGAGGCGCTCCTGCACATATCTGTATTATTTTATCGATCATATAATTTTTCTCCCCTCAGACACTTTTGCAATATGTGGACATTTTTATGTTGTTCATTTGTCATGTTTTAGTTTTGCCTTTGTCATTTTTTTGTCAGTGTTGTTGATCCTCTACTCGCCCATATTTATTACTTTTTCGACCTAGATTCATTAACCACACCACACCACTCCCCAAATCCATATCATTCAACATTATTTCCTAATGCCATCATATCGTTGTCATATTCGTGTTTTTTGTTTTCTTGTTTGTTCAACTAACAAATCCTTAAAATTTATTGTTTTTACTTAATGTTGTGCTTGCTGCACACCAGGACTCAACAATCAGTCGTCAGATTGGTGCGAACACATTCGTACATAATCGATGTGTTAGACAGATACATACATGTGCATGGGTGTATGTGTGTGCGTATGTATGTACTCGGTCGTACCTTCCCCTTGGTGGAACTCTAAAATCGATTTTGTTTTATTTTCTATTCATTACTTTCAAATGTTTGTGTACTTGCTGGCTGTTGGCTGCATATCGGGTGTAAGTAGTAAGTATACAACAGTCGGTTGCCAAGTGTCGCTATGCCATCGTCATCAATGACACCATTGCCATTACCACTGTTTTCTGTTTCACCACCAAGCCCCCATTGGAGCTTTACCACACTCACATACACTTGCATATGTATGTATGTATGCATATATAAACTTACATACATATGTATGTACAGACATTTTTCCAAAACCCTAAACGACTTTGCATTAAACTGTAATATCTTCATCCGTATAATACAATTGTGCTTTTAACCGTATTTTCGTCGTCGTCGTTGTCCGTCTGTCTGTCCGTCATGTATGTACTCTACGCCCTATATTGGTGGTACATCCATTTTGTCCTATTGCTGGTAACGCATTGAAGTATGTTTGAATTGAATTGCCATAATTTATAGCCCTTGCTGACTGCATACGCAATTGATATGAAATGACATAAGGTCGATTTACAAATGTCAGATCCCATACGAAGATTCCAAAAATCGACTTTTAAGCCTTTTCAGACTGCAAGCGAAATCTAGTTGAAATGATGATTTACAAATGTAAATTCCTAATTTGAACAAGTAAAAACGGCGTTAAGTTCGGCCGGGAACTTTATATACCCTCCACCATGGATTGCATTCCACAGAGGTTGTCGGTTTTCGTAGAAGTGCACTAATATTACAGGAATATATATATTTTTTAATATAGCCAAACCAAAACAAATACAAATCTTGAAAAATTAATTTTATAAATAAATATAATATTTTAATTATTTCAAACCACGCTTATAAGGTAATGCTACCAATACGTCAATTCAAAAAAAATATTCTTATATTTATATTTTCAAAAATATTTTCAAAGCCATAAATATTGGGAGTTAGTGGGTGCTACAGTTAGTTGTATTTCCATTCTATTTGAATTCCAAAAGTACAAATTTTGAAAATCCATTATCAGACGTACATAGTGCAAAATAATCTAACTTCATGATTCAACCAATTTTTGCCGTAAAAGAAAAAGTACGAATTTGGAAAAAAACTTTTTATTTTGCGTGTCTATGCAGTCAGAGGAATGTATACACCGAATTCCATGATTCCAGCTGCGCCCATTTGGTTGGTACCATTTTTACCACCTTGACGTTTCTACGCAATTACAATTTTATCATTCTAGCTGTAGTCGTTTAGTTGGTATTTTTATCCATCTGTACCATTGTATCCCTTGAAAGTACTAATTTCGAAAAATTCGTCTATTTTCCGTGTGTACGCAGTCAGAGGCATGTATACTCCGAATTTCATGACCCTAGCTGCGGTCATTTGATTGGTACTATTTCATCCCCTTTTTTTCATTTTAACCCAAAAAAGTACGATTTTCGAAAAATCAGTTTATTTTCCGTGTCTACACACTCAGAGGAATGTATACTCCGAATTTCATGACTCTAGCTGCGATCATCAGATTTGTACTATTTTTATCCCCTTTTTTTTCATTTTAAACCCAAAAAGTACGAATTTTGAAAAATCCGTGTATTTTACTTATCTATGCAATGAGAGGAATGTGTACACCGAATTTCATTATTCTAGGTGTAGCCGTTTGGTTGGTACCATTTTTATCCCTCTATTCCTATTTTACCCCTTAAAAGTACGAATTTGGAAAAAATACTTTCATATTATGTATCTACTCAATTAGAGGAATGTACACACCGAATTTCGTGTTTCTAGCTGTTGTCGTTTAATATGTACCATTTTTATCCCTTTTTTGCCCCATTTCACACCCTACAAATAGTAATCACTTTATGGTGCACGTTTTTGCTATGATACCAAATATCAAGCAAATGTAAACAGACATATTCAAAAAAACATGCTTAAATACGCTAAAATATTAGGAATTATTATGGGTATTTTTAGTCCTTGTGAGGGGAAAATTTTTCCCTTTGGGTCGATTTCGCCCCATTTCAATCCAAACCGATCTACGACTACAAGACGCATTTATGGAAAATTTGAACGTTCTAGCTCCTTTCGTTTAGATCCTAGCGTGCTTTCAACAGACGGACGGACGGACATGGCTAGATCTTCTTAGAATTTTATGACGATCAAGAATATATATACTTTATAGGGTCTCAGGTCGATATTTCAAGGTGTTACAAACGGAATGACAAAGTTAGTATACCCCCATCCTGGAGGTGGAGGGTATACAAATGATTGATTTCGCATGTAGTCTAAAAACGTTGTTATGCCATTTCAAGCTGAAATCGATTGATTTCGCCACCTAGATATTATAAATGAATACAACCTACAATTTGCATGATAAATATTTAAGTGTAAACACGCCTTTTAATTTTGGCTGTTTTTCTTTATGCCGTGATAATAAGCTGCGATACAAAAACGTTAATAAAAAGTTTTTTACTCAAAATATTTTTTTTTTCACTTTGTCGCTACTACAATATATATATTTGTATAAAAACAAATTTTTAAAAAAGTTATTTTGTGTTGACTTTATTGGACTTAGCCTCGATAACCATAAATATGACTTACACTGACTTACCAGGCCAAGCCCAATATTTGTAACATAAAATTATTTTAATATTTTGTATTATTGTCTGGATTAGGGTCTCAAATAAATGAAAACAAAATCTTGTTTGTTTATTATTTTATTTTTCAATTTTATTGTCGATATTTCGAACGACTTCGTCGATCATCTTCAGGGCCGTTAAAATTTAAAAAAACAAAACGATCCTTCCACTTTCACAAGTTTTTGTCAACTTAAGCCGGACGATAATACAAAACATTAAAATCAAACAGGTCAACTATACACATCATAACATATTTTTTTTTTCAAAATTTGTTTTCACACAAACATTGATATTTAAAAAATATTTTTTTATTTTCAGTGAAATTTTAACATTTTATTTCGATTTTTGTTATCGCAGCTTAGTTATCCAGTCTTAAAGAAAAACAGCCCTAATATTGGGTAATCTACGAAAGTTTTATTACAGCATTTTTCACACTGACGACGAAATCTAGCTAATGCAATTTTGACACTTGAAATCGATATTCAATATCGATTTTGTCGTAACTATAAAAAGGCTGTCAAAAAAACATTTCTGCCAACAACTAGAAGCACGAAATTCGGTGTGTACATTCTTCTAATTGAGTAGATACATAATATAAAAGATTTTTTTTCAAATTCGTACTTTTAAGGGAAAAATGGGAATAGAGGGATAAAAATGGTACCAACCAGACGGCTACAGCTAGAATGATGAAATTTGGTGTGTGCTTCCCTCTAATTGCTTAGACACGTAAAGTAAAGAGATTTTCAAAAGTCGTACTTTTAGGGGGGTAAAAGAGGAAAAAGGGGATAAAAATAGTTCCAACCAAATGAACGCAGCTAGAGTCATGGAATTCGGTGTATGCATTCCTCTGACTGCGTAGATACGAAAAATAAAAGGTTTTTTCCAAATTCGTACTTTCGTGGAATACAATGGAAACAGAGGGATAAAAATGGTACCAACTAAACAGCTACAGCTAGAATGATGAAATTTGGTGTGTACATCCCTCTAATTGTATAAATACGTAAAATAAAGAGATTTTCGAAAGTCGTACTTTTAAGGGGGTAAAATGGGATAAAAATGGTACTAAACAAATGACAGCAGCTAGAATCATGGAATTCGGTGTATACATTCCTCTGACTGCATAGACAAGCAAAATAAAAAGAATTTGTACTTTATTTTGTTGCTTTCACGACAAAAATGGCTGGCTTATATTTAGTTTTTGAATTGACTTAAAGTATTATTATAAATGGCGCTTTTTTAAAAGCTACAGGAAAGTTTTTCAAAAAAAAAAAACACACAAAATGCATGAAATCTTTATTTGAATCGATAGTACTATCCATATAATTTAATGCTTGAAGATTATTTCATGCAAATGTTGACCTCGACTGCGCCTCAAATGGTCCATCCGCTTAGTCCAATTTTGGCATTTCCACGTTTTTGAGAAACAAAGGCCCAACTGCTGCGAACGGCGACGAATTGATAATTGATGGTCATCATTAACACTAGCCGATACAGCTGCGATATTTTCTTCAGTTCACACTCTACGTAAGCGTGTTGGTGGTTTAATGTCCAACAATGTAAATTTGGTGCGAAATTTAGTCTCAATAGCCCGAATAGCCGCATCAGTGGGTCGATCATAAAATGGAAACTGATCATAAAATGGAAGCGCGCGATGAACTTTCTTAACAGAGCACTCATTTTGATAATGAAATTCAATAATTTGCAAGCGTTGTTCGTTTGTAAGACGATTCATGGTTAAGTTATAGACCAAACTGAAGATGTTTGACAGGGAAACAAAACACGAAACGTGCGTCAGCTGTTTAAATCAGTGTTGCCAAAAAGATAATAGCTAAAAAATCACCCTTTATTTACTTTTTGAATTGACTTAAAGCATTATTATAGTATAAACATAAAACAAATAAAATTTTATAATTATTTAATAAATTATTTTTACAATATTTTTATTTGTTTTGGTTTGGCTATTTAAAACAATAATAATATTTTTCTCTAATGTTCTTCTTTTAGTTTTTTCGTTTGTATTTTGTTGGTAAATAGGTTTTGAACCGGAATATTGTCCTGGCTCAAGACCATTTTGCATCTATATTTAATAGAATGCAAATTTGTTTACAAATGGCATGGTGACATTTATTACTTGGCTGCAGACTACCACGATCATGATTTCGACCATGTCAAAAGTCTTTTCAATTGGCTTCGCATCGACTTTTCAACTTCAAACCCGGCCTCTTTAAGGAAACGATTCTCACAAACGAACGAGAAGCACAACTCACTTGCCGAATTGGCGTTTAAAAAATCGCACCAAGAAATAAAGTACACATGCCATCTTACAAGCATCTCATTGAGTTGCATATGTAAGTATGTGTATATGCAGGTATAGTTACCCAGCAATACTTCTGCCGTGCCAACGTTCATTTGTTTTAGTTTTTTCGTTTGTATTTTTTTGGTCTGTAATCAATATTTGATTTGAACTGGGATATTGTCCTGGCTCAAGACCATTTTGCATCTATTATTATATTATTATTCCATTATTCCGTGGTGTAGTGCTCATTTTTTCTCTTCATTCTTTTTGTGGCGGTCTTCGCCATTCAGAAGTATTTAAGCCAAACATTTTACAACATTTCGTACTTATGCCAACCGCACACTTATACATACATCCAGATGTACACAGTGACAAACAAACACACAAACGATGGCATAATACTCATACGCACCCATACATTTGCAGACAATAAAGTGGGTCATTTTATGGTCACTGTGTCTTCTTTTCTCTCTCTCTCCCTTTACTATGCTTAAGATGGTTTTGTTGTTCTTACTGTTGCTGTTGGTTCTCCATTAGAAAATCCACTTGCATTTGAAAAGTCGTAACTTCAGGCCACCTCAACCCCTACCGCTTATACTACCATCTTCTCCTCCTGCTGCAGGCCACCTCCTCTAGAGTTAACAGACTTTTGTTAACAAAAAATACAAAGAAAAGTTCAACATTGTTTTGTTGTCGTTCTTTTTGCCTCGCCTCGCCTCTCGTTTCGTTATACTTTATATCGTATCTTGAATTGGTTCATGTAGGTTAACATGTCGTATTGTATTGTTGGACATGCACACTCACATACCAACATACAAACGTATGTACATTTACACATGCACGCACACACACTTAACAATTTAAAAAGACATGCATGTTCATGTATACTCACAAATATACGTACATATGAGTATGGGAATGCATGTGCATACATATGTATGTGTACACTGTGTGTGTGCTCTGAGCTCGTCTGATATACCCTACAAGATGCAACACAAAAATAATCACAAATAATCTGAAATCCACCTAAACTGGGCATTTTAAGAAAAAATATCTATATATATATATATATATATATATAAAGGAGTTGCCTTATCATTGACCAGCGCCCAGACCAAACGGCTGAAGCCAGGGTCATGCATTTTTCAGGGTTGTTCCCAAATATGACGTAAACGCCGACTAAAAGGGTTTTACGCAAATCGTACTTGTAGACGGTAAAATGGGCCAAAAATGATAAACATTGAACCTTCGTCCTGACTATATGGCAGTAGCTACGAACATGAAATTCGGTGTGTGCCTTGCACTGACAATGCAGACAAGCTACAAATGGGGATTTCTCGACACTAGATCTTTTAAGGGAGGAAAAGACAAAAAGGGATAAAAATGGTACCCATTTAAGTAATGCAGCTATATTCCTGAAAATCGATATTTAAATTTTTCTGACAACATGGACTTGCAACAGAAATGGAATGTTCGAAATTTGTACTTTAAGGGGCGAGCGGCACAAAAAGGGATAAAAATGATACCAACTAAAGTATTTCAGCTAGAGCTGTGAAATGTATGTAAATTCCTTTGACCATGTATAAGCGCATTAAAATTGGATTTTTAAAATTTGTACTTTTAAGGGTTTCGAAGGATAAAAATGGTACTAATTTAAGTACCATTGTGATATAGTTGTTGTTAAATTTGATGTGTAAATTCCTTTGACAACGTAGAAGCGAAATCTAAATGGATTTTTTTCGAAATTTGTACTTATAAGGGGTGAGCGGGACGAAAGGGTTAAAAATGGTACCAACTAAAGTATTGCAGCTATAGTCGTGAAATTTGGTGTGTAAATACCTCTAAAGTGATTTTTTCAAATTTATACTTATAAGGGGTGAGCGGGACAAAAGGGGATACAAAATGGTGCCAACTAAAGTATTGCAACTAGAATCGGAAATTTTATATGTAAATTTCTCTGACCACATGGTCAGAAGTGCAGTCAAAGTGGATTTGTCAAAATTTCTACTTTTAAGGTGCGCGCGGGACAAAAAGGGATAAAAATGGTGTACAACCCATGAATTACGTCAACGCGGAACATAAATGGATATTATAAAATGTGTGTTGAGCGCCCCGGTAGTCGAGTTGGTAGCGTGCTCGACTATCAACGTGGGGGTTGTGGGTTCGATTCTCACCTGAGGCTCTGGTCTGTCGCTGCAACAACTAGCTACAATGGTCTTAGTCACCCGGCTCAATCCCTGGACCCAAAATTATAATATAAATTTACTTTGTATTGTAATTCATAATAAATAAAAAAAAATAAAATGTGTACTTATAAGGAGGATGCGGGATGACAAGGGATAAACGTGGTACCAAATAAAGTACATGTTTTTAGGGGAAGCAAAAACACATGTTATATATAGTGATTTTTCAAAACGTGCATTTTTTGGGAAAGAGGTGCAAAGAGTTATAAAGTGGTCGGCTGCATCTAGAAACATGAGGTCGAGGATATAAAATGCTCTGCAGTTGTAATTATACACTCCACGAGAGTATTATGTCTTTGTGCATTTGTTTGTAACACCCAAAAGGAAGCGAGATAGACCAATTGTTAAGTATACCGATCGACTTAGAATCACTTTCTGAGTCGATTGAGCAATGTCCGTCTGTCTGTCCGTCCGTCTGTCCATCTATTGTTGTAATCAAATTACAGATCGCAATTATAGTCCGATCTTAACAAAAATTATAGTCCGATCTTAACAAATACGTTTTGTGGATCAAGGACGAACGCTATTTAATTTGAGGCAAATCGGTTCAGATTTAGATATAGCCCCCATACAAATGTCGCTCCCGATTTGACATTTTCCGCTCTAGAAACCACATATTGTACCCGATTTTCTTTAAATTTGGCACAACATCTTCTAATCCAACTAGAAACACATATGCAAAAATTGGGTAAGATCGGTTCAGATTTAGATATAGCCTCCATACAAATGTCGCTCCCGACTTGACATTTTCCGCTGTAGAAACGACATAATGTACCCGATTTTCTTTAAATTTGACACAACATCTTATAATCGAAGTAAAGACACCTGTGCAGAAATTGGGTAAGATCTGTTCAGATTTAGATATAGCCCCCATACAAATCTCGCTCACGATTTGACATTTTCCGCTCTAGAAACCCCATTTTGTACTCGATTATCTTTAAATTTAGCACAACATCGTATAATCCAACTAGAAACACATATTCAGAAAATAGGTAAGATCGGTTCAGATTTAGATATATCCCCCATACAAATCTCGCTCACGATTTGACATTTTCCGCTCTAGAAACCCCATTTTGTACTCGATTATCTTTAAATTTAGCGCAACATCGTATAATCCAACTAGAAACACATATTCAGAAAATAGGTAAGATCGGTTCAGATTTAGATATAGCCCCTATACAAATGTCGCTCCCGATTTGACATTTTCCGCTCTAGAAACCACATATTGTACCCGATTTTCTTTAAATTTGGCACAACATCTAATAATCCAACTAGAAACACCTATGCAGAAAGTGGGTAAGATCGGTTCAGATTTAGATATAGCCCCCATACAAATATCGCTCTCGATTTGACTTTTGCCGCTTTAGAAACCACATATTGTACTCGATTTTCTTTAAATTTGGCACAACAGCTTATAATCCAAATAAAATAAAACTATGGTGAAAGTGGGTAGGATCGGTTCAGATTTAAATATATCCCAAATACGAATGTTGCTCCCAAAATCTTAACCGATTTTGGCCAAACTATACATATTATATTTCACCTATTTCGTTCCAGATTTCAATATACCCCCATACAAATATCCTTTCCGATTTAACATTTTTTGTCAAACACATACATTTACAGGATACAAAAATCCTTCCCGTTTTCACTTTTTCACAGAATTAAATTGTATTCGGATAGAAAGTGGAGTGTATCATAAAGTCGGCCCCGCCCGACTTAGCCTTTCCTTACTTGTTTTTTGTCCAAAACTGTGTGGAAATGATAAAAATTATACATACGAAGGGAGTTCAGCGAACATAGTTCTCATCGACAACCACATTCTTTTTACTAAATATGAGTGCTATCTAATAGGAGGTTTCCAAATTACTATTTTAGATTTATCTATCAAATAAAATACTATCCAAAAATAGAGATGGATAAGACTAATTACAAATAATTGTTTTTCCGCGTGCGAGTAGCGGGCACTGCTAGTAATCAATATTAAAGTGTAGGAGTTAGCAATGTAACAAATATTACTTAATGAATTGCAATACAAAAAAGTAACTTATAATTTTAGATTCACAAAAACATTAATAAAGTCTTAATTGTTTACTCAAAATAAAAATTTATATTTTCACATTGTCGCCGACTACAATATAAATATTAGCATCAAAACAAATTTTCAAAAAAAAAATATTTTGTATTGCCTTTTTTGGACTTAGCCTCGACAACCGCAAAGTTGACTTACACTGGCTAATTATCCAGACTTAGTCCGACTTTTAACATTAAATTATTTTTTCAATTTTTTTTTTCATACATACTGCTGTTGGCGAAAATTAAAAAAATATTTTGAGTGAAATTTTAACATTTTATTTAGGATTTTGTTATCGCAGCTTAGTTATCCAGTCTTAAAGAAAAACAGTCATAATATTAAATACTATATAAGTCGATTATTGTTTTAAAGTCGATCGAATTAACATCTTTCTGCCGAGTACATATGAAATAGAAAAAATACTGTCAATTCCATTTTCTGCCAGATGTTTTTTGAGGTAAAATGGAATAGAAAGCCCTTACGAAATCTTCTATTAAATCTTTAATTTGAACAGCCATACCCACTTATTGCAGACCATCTAGATGGTTGCCAAAGCATCAATATTTTTATAAAAACAAGTAAAAAATGCGTAACCTTTATATACTTTATATATAGCGATTTTTGTAGAAGTGCAGTAATATTACAGGAAAATATAACTTTTTTTTAAATTAGCCAAATCAAAACAAATACAAATATTGAACAAATAATATTTATAAATAAATATAATATTTTTATTATTTCCTACCGTAAGCATGGTTGCAAATAATAAACCACGCTTACGTTTTCAGGGCTACCAATACGTTTACATACTTCAGGTCAATTAAAAAAATAAATATTCTTATATTTTTTTTTCAAAAAAGCTTAAATACCATAAATATTGGTAGATATTGGGTGTGTTCTCATTCTATTTTTATTCCAAAAGTTCAAATTTTTAAAATCCATTACCTCACGTACATAGTGCAAAATTACTTAACTTCATGATTCAACCAATTTTTGCCGTAAGAGTAAAAAGTACGAATTTTGAGAATTTTGTATATGCAGTCAGAGGAATGTATATACCGAATTCCATTATTCTAGCTGCGGCCATTTGGTTGGTACCATTTTTATCCCCTTTTTCCTATTTTACCCCCTTAAGATTACGACTTTCTAAAATCTTTTTATTTTACGTGTCTACGCAATAAGAGGGATGTACACACCGAATTTCATCATTCTAATAAGTCGTTTAGTGTGTACTATTTTTATCCCTCTGTAGCCATTATATCCCTTGAAAGTACGAATTTGGAAAAAACCTTTTATTTTACGTGTCTACGCAATCAGAGGAATGTGTACAGCGAATTTCATTATTCTAGATGTAGCCGTTTGGTTTGTACCATTTTTATCTCTCTATTCCGATTTTATCACTTAAAATTACGAATTTGGATAAAATAATTTTATATTATGTATCTACTCAATCAGAGGAATGTACACACCGAATTTTGTGTTTCTAGCTGTTGTCGTTTGATATGTACCATTTTTATCCCTTTTTGCACATTTCACCCCCATCACTTTATGGTGCACGTTTTTGTTATAGGGGGAATGCACATACCCAATATCAAGTAATACTCTAAAATATTAGGGAATGTTATGGGTATTTTTAGTCCTAGTGTGAGAACAGACTTTCCTTTGGGCCGATTTCGCCCATTTTCAATCCCAACCGAAAAAAATTTGACGTCCTAGCTCTTTTCGTTTAGATGTGCCAGTTAGAATGATAGTGGTCTAAGTCAAAAATCAAAAAAAAATTGAGATATCCCAATTTTTCTCTTTAGTTTGATCAGATCTCTAATTTAAGAACTTTTATTTTTGACATTTATAAAAAATTTACCCTTACAATGACATTTCTTAATTTATGCACACCAAAATTGTCTTTAGTGTTAGTTTGAAAGTGGTCTAAGTCATACCATATCCACCAATATTGATGTGTGGCTATGCAAACAAACATTTTAGGTGATTCCGATAATTTGAATGACATATAAAATGAAATTATTTGAAAAGTAAAAAATAACTTCAATATAAAGTTTCTAGACCAACAACCTGTAAATATTTATATATATTAAAAAAATTTAAATAAAATATTTTTGTTTTCTTTCATTTTTGGTAATATTACTTTTGCGAAAAAATTTAAAATTTTGTGTGTTCAATTTTTCAATTTTGAGAAGAATGGAAGTGATCGAAGTTAGTACATCCTCTGAAAGTAGTAGTTCCATTAGAGGTACCAACGTTGTCGATTTTTTTATAAGTTAAGTTCCATATAGTAGTAGGATATTCTAAGAAAATTGTTTGCTTCGGTGTGTGAGTTGTGCTTCTCGTTCGTTTGTGAGAATCATCTCCTTATAGAGGCCGGGTTTGATGTTGAAAAGTCGCTGCGAAGCCACTTGAAAAGACTTTTGACATGGTCGAAATCATGATCGTGGTAGTCTGCAGCCAAGTAATGAATGAAACCATGCCATTTGTAAATAAATATAGATGCAAAATGTCTTGAGCCAGGACAATATCCCAGTTCAAATCAACTTTTAGTTTTTTTTATTAATTTGATTAATAAGCATTCGAATTCCAGCTATTTCGATCAAGTTATTTCTTCTTACGAAGGAAATTTTTGTTTGGTACTTTGGACTTTTCAATTTAATGATATTTTTATTACAATTTTCTTTACTACTTTTTCTGAAACAATTTTTTGTCAACTTTTTCTGAAGAAGAATTGCTCATTCTGGAGAACAAAAGAATTGTTCATTCTGAACTACCGATTATTTTGACTTTGAAAGGTAGAATAACATTCATTTTTATTTTTTATTTCAGGTTTAGGTTTGATATTTGCAAAATTCTCGAACAAAATTGGGAAATATTAAAAACTTATTCCAAAGTAGTGAGCCTTTAACACAAACTGTAGGAAACTTACGTGGAAAATTTTCGTGTTTTCAGATGAAGCTCATTTTCATCTCGGTGGCTATGTCAATAAACAAATTTCCCGCATATGGGGTTACGAGACTATTGGGAAGCCAATGCATCCACAACGAGTCACTGTTTGCTGTGGAGGTATTGCCGAACCATATGAATGATATTGTGTTCCATAAATGACAACGTTCAATCTTTCCAATAAAACCAGAAATTTGAAAAAAATAATCAGTACTTTTTTATAGCCGATTCTAGTTCAAAGTTTTCAATGGGCCACCCTTTTTTTGGTTATTTTAAAATGCTGACAACGGCCTGTCGTTATTACGTTACTTCAAAATTGACTGTTTTACCTCAAAAAGTGGTACATCGGGCCGAATAAGTAATATTATATTAAATAAATATTATTCATACGCCACCAAAACGGTGCAAATTGCAATTAAATCCTTGCTTTCGTTTATGTTGTTTGATTAGTGATCGATTTGATTTATTTTTATATGTTTTGAATGTAATGCTTTAGAATTCCGGCTATTTCGATCAAATTATTTCCACTTACGAATGTTTGGTACTTTGGACTCTTTAATTTAATGATATTTTTCTTTACTAACACAAGTCAAAACCAATTTTTCTGTCAACTTTTTCTGAAGAATTGCCATATATCTCGAAAACAAAAGCTGTACTATACTATTACCACTTGATTCAGCAAACTCGAATTAGATCGTTATTGTAAAATTGTACCATTTACCCGCATCCGGTTACATTCTTAATTATCACAGTGCAATTAGCAACCATCGAATTTTTTTCCACAACCAAGGTACTGTTTAGGCATAAATAAAATGTTTGAAAACAACTCAACTAAAATTTCTTAATAAAATCGAATTCAAAGTTTTCGTCATTTCTTAACTTTTCGTCGTCAAATGGACATTTCTTTATCGTGAAAAAAGAAAATATTTTCAACAAATCGTTATTTTCTTCTTATATTTAAAATTTTTTAGAGTGTCTGTTTGGTCGTTATACATCTTTGTAGCCACTAATCCCAATAGTTTTAGTTGTGTCTTTTAAGGAAAGAGTGGCGGAAAATTTTATTACACACAAACGAATGCTATTGTCAGCTTGATACGAGGAAGGTATGATTTAAATATGAACATTGGTGTGTCCCATAAATTGTAAAAGGTTTTAAATTAATGCGAAAGTTAATGTATTTCCTTTAAAGTCAATGGGGGACGAAAACAAATGGACAATAAGATAAAATAAGCTTCAATGTCACGAAAAAGCCCACAAAAAAAATTGAAACAAATATTTTGTTTTATATTTTTAAGTAACTAACATTCTTACGAAAAAAACAATGTCTATATGTAAAAAAGCTAACACAAGAATTAAAAAATATGTTATTTTTAAATTGATTTACAAATAAGATTGCTTTTTACTATGCGCCTTTATTACTAAATTGGCAAGCTCAATCAAGTGTAAACTCCTATTTGAACATTTTTCCCCAAGGGGACACCCCAATGTACATAGTACATAAATACCTACATATATTTACGTGTGTGTGCATGTTGGTCATTTAATTATTTCCACCTACATAAATAGACAATATCACGTTTAACATTAATCAGTGTTTGATATTCCTGGAAAAGGCCAAAACAAAAATTTTCAAACACATCCGTTTGTTAGTGACAGTTAAATCAAGTGAAAGGCGTGTGATAAAATTCAAATTAGGCAAATTTAAAAAACAACACACACACATTTGAAACATAGTGACAGTATGGTTTGATATTAAGTTTATCACCACAGGGGGGCCCGATTAGTCTATTCATAACAACGCTGATTAGTTTTTGTTTCGAACACTCTTATCACATCACCCTCGTTGGTGGGTGTAGCGCCGATTTTATATGTATCTCCATTTCTCAACTGTTGTAATTTTTCATTAGCATCGAGACTGTAAAGTAGTTTTTCATAGCTTGCCTCGAAAGTTATTTTACAACTTTGTTAAGCTGAGAGTTTTATAGAGTAGAAGAAGGATATAAAAAGGATGTTTTCCTTCCATATAAAATACGCACATATGTATGTATGTACACATATCACAGCAAGCAGATTGATGTATTACAAGTTACAAAAACAACAAAAATAACAATAAAATTACATACTATTAAGGCTTATTTGAGATTATCTTGGGGAAACTTTTAAAATATTTACAGGGATTACAATGAAACTAATGCATTGGAACTGAGTGAGTGACTTTCTGCCTAAATACATGCATACAACAAATATATTAAATAATGCAGAACGTATATACATATTTAATTCACATCCATTGAATGGGATTAAATTCGTAAATGCAAAACCAAGCACAGAAACTATTCCTTCCCTAATCCATAAAGTTCATAAAAAGAGTTGTATGACTGTATGAGTAAAGGAATATTCAGTGTTTTATGTAGGAAATCCTCAAACCGCCGTTTTTTTTTGGGAATATCAACTTTGCACGAAAAGTAGCCCAAAAAATATGAAAAATTACCCCAAAAAAATCTCACATAAAATGGGCTATTTTGCATATGAAACACCCAAAAATTTGGCCTTTTTCATCATTTTTGGGCATTAATTCATATTTGCCATTTGGGAAATTTTTCTTTATGAAAAATCACCCAAAATCACTCAAAACCCCCAGGGTAGAAAATCTTTATGCCCGGCCGAAGACAAACTGGCTGAACTATTTTACTCTGCGTAGCTTTGGACATACCCAAAAATGATATATTTTGGGCGATATTGAAAATTTTTGTGCGAATTACCCAATTTTTTGGGCGATTATTCATTTTGGATTTGGGTGATTTTTCATTTATTTTTGACGTAATTTCGTTTTCCGTTTTATTATTATTTTTATACCCTCCACCTCCAGGATGGTGGTACACTAAGTTTGTCATTCTGCTTCTAACACCTTGAAATATCGATCTGAGAATCAAAACCACAAAAAATAGGTCCACAAGAAAAAAATTTCCCTCACAAGAACTGAAAATACCCCAAATAACCTTTATAAAATTTAGAGTATTTAAGCATTTTTTATACCCTCCACCTTCAGGATGGAGGTATACTAACTTTGTCATTCCGGGTAAGGTCTTACACCTTATATGCTCTTGATCGTCATAAAATTCTAAGACGATCTAACCATGTCCGTCTTTCTGTTGAAAGCACGCTAGCATTCCAAATTTTACATAAATGTGTCTTATAGTCATAGATCGGTTGGGATTGCAACTGGGCGAAATCGGTTCAGAGGGAAAACATTTTCTCTCACAAGGACTGAAAATATCCTTTATAATCCCTAATATTTAGAGTATTTAAGCATGTTTTTCAATATGTCTGCTTTTATCATAAACGTTCAACATAAAGTGATTCGTATTTGTAGGGTGGTGAAATAGGGCAAAAAGGGATACAAATGGTACCTATCAAACGACAACAAAATGATTTTTTTCCAAGTTCGTACTTTTAAGGGGTAAAATGGACATATAGGGATAAAAATAGTACCAAAGGGCTGTACCTAGATACGCAAAATAAAAAGATTTTTCCAAATTTCTTACTTTCAAGGGATAAAATGGAAAATAGGGATACAAATGGTACCAACCAATCGCCTGCAGCTAGAATGATAAAATTTGGTGTGCATATCCCTCTAATTGTGTAGACACGTAAAATAGAGTGTTTTTCAAAAGTCGTATTTTTAAGGGGGTAAAATGGGGAAAAGGGGTTAGAAGGAATAAAAATTGGTACCAAGCAAAAGACCGCAGCTAAAATAATGAAACTCGCTGTATACATTCCTCTGATTTCGTAGACACGTAAAATAGAGGAATTTTTAGAAATACGTAAAATGTAAAAAGGGCATAAAAATAGTACCAACTGAACGGCTACACCTAGAATAATGAAATTTGTGTACATCCCTCTAATTGCGAAGACACGTAAAATAAAGAGATTTTTTGGAAAGTCGTATTTTTAGGGGGTAAAATGGGAAAAAGGGATAAAAATGGTACCAACCAAATGGTCGTAGATAGATTCGTAGGTACACACATTCCTCTGTTTGCATAGACACGCAAAATAGAAAGATTTTTCAATTCGTACTTTTAAGAGGTAAAATGGGCAAAGAGTGATAAAAATAGTACCAACAAAACGGCCACACCTAGAATAATGATGACATGAAAAATAAAAAGGTTTTTCCAAATTCGTAGTTTGTACTTTCGAGAGATGCAATGGGAACAGAGGGATAAAAATAGTACCAGCTAAACTGGTAGAATGATGAAATTTGGTGTGTACATCTCTGTAATTGCGTAGACACTTAAAATAAAGAGATTTTTCGAAGTTGTACTTTTAAAGGGGTAAGATGGGAAAGAGGGATAAAAATGGTACCAACCAAATGGTCGTAGATAGATTCATGAAATTCGGTACACACATTCCTCTGATTGCATAGACGCGCAAAATAGAAAGATTTTTAAGAGGTAAAATGGGCAAAGAGTGATAAAAATAGTACCAAAAAAACGGCCACACCTAGAATAATGATGACATGAAAAACAAAAAGGTTTTTCCAAATTCGTAATTTGTACTTTCGAGGGATGCAATGGGAACAGAGGGATAAAAATGGTACCAGGTAAACTGGTAGAATGATGAAATTTAGTGTGTACATCCCTGTAAATACGTAGACACGCAAAATAAAGAGATTTTCCGAAGTTGTACTTTTAAGGGGTTAAGATGGGAAAAAGTGTATAAAAATTCGGTGTTATATTCTTCTGACTGCGTACACACGAAAAAAAGTTTTTCAAAATTCGTATTTTCAAGGGATACAATGGAAACAGAGGGATAAAAATGTTACCAACTAAACGGCTACAGCTAGAATGATGAAATTTGTTGTGCACATCCCTCTAATTGCGAAGACACGTAAAATAAAGAGATTTTCGAAAGTCGTATTATTTATGGGGGTAATATGGGAAAAAGAGGATACAAATGGTACCAATCAAATGGCCAAATTCGTACTTTATTTACTTTTGCGGCAAAAAGTTAGTTTATGTGAGAGATAATGCACTTTCAAAATTCATACTTTTGGCATTAAAATAGGATGCAAATACAGCCAAACAAACGGCTGTCGCTGAAAATGCACCCACTGTTCCACAATATTTACGCTATTTAATATTTTCTGAAGATTGCTGCCTTATATTTACTTTTTGAATTGACTTGAAGTATTTTTTCAATATATATAGTATGAACTTATTGGAAGATTTGCCTTATAAGCGTGATTTACAATAATTAAAATTAATTATTTATTTATAAAATTATTTTTTCATAGCTGTTTGGCTATATTAAAAAACCTAAAACTTTCCTGTAATGTTACTGAATTTCTACGAAAATCGAAAGCCTGTGTGGAATGCAATCCATGGTGGATGTATATAAAGTTCGGCCCGTCCGAACTTATTTATTTGTTTAACTTAATTTTTGTTTTGGATGAATTTTAATTTTTTGCGATTTTTCATGTCGCCCTGATTTATGGCATTTCCTTCACAGAAATTTCAATTGATATCTTTAAGAGTTTAAACCCAATCAAACTCGCTGGCGGCGGCGGCACTTGTATTCACATATATTTCTTAGGGGTAGAAGAAAAACCGACGCAGCTAGCCGCTGCGGCTGACTTCTCGCCGCCAGAATATAATTTATTTTAATTTCTCAGCGGCGCTCTCAAATTCTCTCTCTTATTTTTGGAATAACGTTACCATATTTTTGTAAAAAAAAATAACAGTGGTACCAACATTGACACGTGGATAAATACGAAGCACGGTTGTTGGAAATTGCAAACGTTTTGCACTTTTTAAGGCGAGTAAAATAAAATAATTTTTAATAACAATAACCAGAACACGTTATGATTACAACGCCAATAATTTTCACTAAACGTCATGAAATTTTTAAATACATATATTAATGTGTTTAAATATCTATTACAAAAAGTTAACCGACCAGCAACAAAAAGTGACAATTCTGGCCGCTGGTCGGTCTCTCTTTTGTTTGGTTTGGACGCCAGCGTATTTCCACGCCTCCGCCGCCAGCGTGTTTGATTGGATTTGGGCTCTAATCTTTCCAAAATCAACTAAATTAAACTCCGGCGCGTTTAATATTATTAAATTATTAACATTCTTTTATTTCTTATCATAGAATCTATTCTAACTCTATTTAGAAGTAGTTTTTAACAATGACTTATGACTTATCCTAATATTCAATAGTAACACATTTTGTCTTAAGATATTCATTTAGTGCCTCCTGGCCGAGATCTTTGCCAAAGCCGCTCTGTTTGAAGCCACCAAAGGGTGCTGCCACATCAGTCTTATTGTACACATTCACAAATACCGTACCGGCCTCAATGTTATCGGCAAAACTCAAGGCCTTGCTAATGTCCCGCGTGAACACACCACTGGCCAGACCGTATTCGGAACGATTTGCTCTTCGCATCACCGACTCAACATCGCTGCCATGAAATTTCGTTATTATCATAATGGGACCAAATGACTCTTCGTGAGCTATAAACATATGATCTTCCACATTGGTGAATACAGTCGGCTGGAAGAAATAACCTTTAGTATTGGGCACTGGCTTGCCGCCATAAACTAAGGTGGCGCCATCCTTAACTCCACGTTCACAGAATTCAATGAGCTTCTCGAAGTGAGCCCGATGATTTTGTGGCCCATGAGCGGTGGAACGGTTCAGGGGATCTCCTATGGCCATGGAGCGCAAATCTTTCACCACACGTCTGACAAATTCATCATGGATGCGATCCTCAACAAAAAGACGCCCAGCGGCTATACAATTTTCCCCCTTATTGAAGAAGACAGAAGAAATACCCTGAAAGAAGAGAGGAATAACTATGTGTTCCCCAGCTGGAAGTAGCACTACAATCTTACATGTTTCACGGCCTTTTCAAAATCACAATCGGCAAATATCACCAAAGGCGATTTGCCACCCAATTCCAGGGAAACTTTCTTAAGATTCGACTCGGCACAGCTGCGCATAACAGTTTTACCAATTTCCGTGGACCCGGTGAAACCCAACTTCCTGATTAGTGGATGTTCCAGGATGGCTTGGCCCGCTTCGGATCCCTTGCCTGTGACCACATTTATTACGCCTGCGGGGAAGCCAGCCTTAACGGTTAGTTCGGCAAACTTCAAAGCTGTTAAGGGACACGTTTGGGCCGGTTTAATGAGGCAAGTATTGCCGGCTGCTATACAAGCGGCCATTTTCCAAGACAACATCATCAGGGGATAATTCCAAGGAGTTATCAAACCCACCACTCTAAAGAAAATATAGCGATGATAATGACTGTTGTAGCAATTCCAAAATAACAACAACTTACCCCAAAGGTTCCTTTTTGGTGAAGGTCAATACATTATTGGGCCTGGCCGGATTCACAGGTATTGTGTTGCCTTGTATTTTATCACACCACCCAGCGAAATAACGCCAGGCATCAATGGACATGCCAATGTGAGTCTTTAGCGCCAGCGTGTATACAGCTCCCGAGTCGACCGATTCTATTGTGGCCAACTCCTCTTTGTGCTGTTCCATAAGATCAGCTAGCTTTAGCATTAATTGACCCCTTTGTCGAGCGGATACTTGACGCCATGATCCATAGAAAGCTTTATGTGCAGCTTTGGCTGCCATATCCACATCCTCGTAAGAAGCACAGGCCACCTTGCACAGAACTTCTTCATTTGAGGGATTAATGATGTCCAAAGTCTTACGTTTCTCGGCCTCGACAAATTCACCATTGATGAACAGCTGGGTGGGTATGGAAATCTCTCTCTTGTTGGCTTTTAAAACGAAACCATCGAAATGAACTTTGGCCAAACCCGCGGAAGAACCTTGTCTCAAGGCTTTGACTATCTCGCAGAAGAACTCTTCGAATACCGGAGCCATGAAGACTTGTTCGTTTTCCAGCGGCACATCAAAGGCATCCTTGCATTCTTCTACCAAACGCACCACATCCATCGAGCCGGCTCCTGCTGCAAAGAAATCAGTCTCCGATTCTATGGGACATTTCAATATGGCGCACCAAGTTTTGCGCAAAATTTCCTTCTTGCCCAATTCATCCGCGGAAATGTCGGTAATCTGAGGCGCCTTGGACAAACTAAACCAATCGCTGGCGTTGATCATCTTCGAGCCCCTTTTCAGACGCCTAACATTGACTAGGCCGCCATCGGAACCCTGGATTAGCAAACCTCGCTCATGGACATAAGCCAAATTCTTCATACCCTTCAAACGCAAAGACTGGCCGTGTTTAAGCGGTTCATCGGAATACAAATGGGCCCCAAATAAACGCACCTTTTCCTCGCTGCCATCATCGTTAAGCACAATGGCCAAAGCTCCCGGCACAGAATCCAAAGCTCTTATGAAATTCCATATACGTTCAGCGGGTTGATTTAAATCGATATATTGGTTTTCCTCCTTAAACATGGCCGGATCATAGGTGGCACCCACCTCGGTCTGTGTGATCTTGGGCGCCTTGCCGCTAGCTACCATATCCACAGCCTCTGCCATGGATTTAATACCCTCTGGGTACAAGAATCGTTTATATATCGTATCCAAAGTATCAGTGGCCTCAACATTTACTTGCTTCTGCAAGAGCAAAGGACCCGTGTCCAAACCATCATCAGTCCAAAAGATCGAAAAGCCAGCCACATCATCGCCTTCAATTAAAGTCCACGATATAGCACTGGCTCCACGGTGGCGTGGCAATATCGACGGGTGATAGCATATGCTGCCCAAAGGAGCGCCATCTATAACTTCCATGGGTATGAATTGCGAGCAATATGGCAGTACGTTCAGGTTAGCCTGCACCGATTTGTATTGTTCCAGAACCTCGGGTATGACAATGCCTTTGCGGCGCCATGATGAAAATTTGAAGACGGGTATGTTGTAACGTGCTGCTGTAGTCGCCAAAATATCCTCTCGCGTTCCTTTATCCGGTATGGTAAAGACACCGACTATATTATAGCGTTTCTCCAGCAGCAATTCTAGGACATCGGCGGCAAAATTACTCTGCCCAATGATGGCAACTCTTAAGGGATTCTGAAAAGAAATGAGTGTAATGTTGTAGTGAATTTGGAAATGTGAAATGTAATAAAGTATTGTAAAAAATTAATTTTCAATGTTGGAGTAAACGGAGGAAGTAGAAGTCATTACCCGTCTTTTTAAATAGTTAACCCAAAAAATACAAATTCCTCAATCAATTTGAATTCTTACTACTCTAGAAGACATACATCATCACTTTCGAAAGTAGTCAAATTTGCAATTTTAATAACAACTACAGTGAAACCTTCCAATAGTAGAAACTCTTTTAGGTGAACACCTACATTCACAGTTATAAGAAAACGAAGATTCAAATTAAAATTTATTTAACCTCTTACAAGGAATAAATTTAACCCGACCATGGCTGTCGACTGTTCAAAGGTTTCACTGTACTATGTAAGTGGAGGCATGCTTAAAATTGAACTATCTGCCCAAAGTATAATAAAATATTAAAATAAATCAGTTTTTGCAACACAGGTCTAGTTAATTACTTTTTACAAAAGAGTGTCATAACTTCCACATTTATCCATAGTTATTATAGCCTCCACCTTAGGATGGGGGTATATTCACTTTGTCATTCCGTTTGTAACATCTTGAAATATTTAACGGAGACCCCATAAAGTATATATATTCTGTATTCTGATAAAATTCTGAGACGATTTAGCGATGCCCGTCTTCCTGTTGAAAACACGCTAGCTTCCAAACGAAACGAGCTAGGAGGTTCAAACTCTCCATAATGTGTCTTATGGCTGCAGATCGGTTGGGATTGAAAGAGGGTCAAATCGGCACAGAGGGAAAATTTTTCCCTAACAAGGACTGAAAATACATCCTAATATTTAGATTATTTAAAGTAATTTTTTAAAAAAATTCTGCTTTATATGCATCTGAAATTTGTTGCGTACATTCCTCTAGTGGCGTGAAAGCACCTAAAAGTGAATAAAAGTTTTAGCGGACGAAATGGGACAGAAAATGGTACCAATTATACCACAATAATGAAATTCGATGTGTACATCCCTTTAGTTGTGCAGACACGTCAAATAGAGGGATTTTTCGAAATTCGTACTTTTGGGAAAAAAGGGATAAAAATGGTACCAATGATGCGGCAACCGCTAGAATCATGAAACTCGGTTTGTACATTCCTCTAATTGCGTAGTCACGTAAAATAGAAGGATTTGGCGAATTTCGTACTTTTAAGGGATACAATTGAAAAAGAGGGATAAAAAAGGTACCAACCAAACCGCTGAAGTTGAAATCGTGAAATTCATGTATGCATTCATCTGACTGTATAGAAGCGAACAATTAAGGAATTTTTCGAGATTTGTTCTTATAGGCGGAAAATTGGGCGAATGGGGATAAAAATGGTACCAGTCAAACGGCTTCAGCTAAAATACTGAAATTCGGTGTATATATTGTTCTGACTGCGTAGACGCGAAAAATAAAGAGATCTTTCCATATTCGTACCTCTGGGATCTAAATGGGATTAAATTTGCAACAATCAAGTGGCTGTAGAATCATGAAATTCGTCTGACAGCGTAGACGCGGAAAATTAGAGGACTTTCTACAAATCCGTACTTTTAGGGTCAAAATTAAAAAAAATAAGAAATTGCAAATGGGGAATCCTTTGTGTAAATTGTTACTGCCTAGTATCAACTGACAATGTACCTGATATTTGAGTCATATTTTTGAAGACTGTTGCCTAATTTTCACTTTTTGATAACTCTTGAAATTTTATATTTATATAGTAGAGGACTATTAATATTATAATAATGAAGCATAACTATTTATTTAAACAGAGCGCATAAGCATGCCTTATAGACATATTGAACATATATCGTGATGTGCATAAAAAATATCACAATTTTCCTAATACTCCTACTATGTTATGTTGACTTTGTGGAATGCACTCCGTGGAGGAGAGTGTACAAGATTCGGCCTGGCCGAACTTAATGCCGTTTTACTTGCTTTACATTGTTTTCTGCACTTTTTCCAATCTTCATGATTTTTTGTGCAAACAAGAAACTTGTTTTACATTGTTTTCTGCGTTTTTCCATTCTTCATTTTTTTGTGCCAGCAAAAAAGGGATTTTTTCAAAAAATTATTTGTTCATAGTTTTTTTACACTGTTCCTAAACTACTGTTTCTATGTTAAAGTTTTACCATTGAACATATAAGTGGGTGTGATCGGATCTATATTTACAAAATTAGATTAAAAATCTTAAAGGTATCTTCGGCGAAAAATTTGAATTTTTTTTAAATTTTTTAATATCGTTCTCGAGTTTATAAAGCCAAAATAAATCAGAATATGCAATACATAGTCCTTCAGCAAAATTTTTGTTTCATAGCGTTATTTAACCAAACTGAAAAAATCGGTTTCCCCGGTTTATCGAAACCTTTGGACAGTGGACGGTGACTAACATCTATTAACCGGTTTCGATATCATTTTTGACACCCCTTTCGTTTAGTAAAGTTCAAGAGCGTAGCAAGCCATAGCTCGTGCTTTCAGATCCACAGTCGTATGATTAATGTCGGTATTTGTTAAGTAAAAGTTTGTTACAATTATGAATTTTTACCTCTGACGAATCTACGAGATTTTCTGCTCATGCTCAAAGCTGACTTAGGTAGAGTGTCAGTGAAAAACTTCACTCCGTACGTATAATTGATATTAATAGTTTTAGTTAGTCACGTGGTGTGAATGATTGACAGTAATTGAATGGGTTCCATTGTGCGAATGAATGATATTAATTTAACATAAAAGAAATATTCCAGTTTTCGCAAAAAATGGCACAGAAGTCAAACGATTCAGAGTAAGATTTTCTCTAGACATCTATTGGACACCGAAATATATTTGGAAGGGATAATACAACCTTTGGAAAATATAGTGATTTAAATAGAAATATATCGCTCATTTGTCAGAGGATATTTATAATTTCAAATAAATCTTTTGATTGGGATTCCTACATATATTTCCGTTTGCTAAACGAAATTCTTTTTATTTTAATGAAACTCTGTTGATAATAGAGTGGTAATGAAAAACTTCACTCCGTACGTATAATTGATATTAATTGTTTTAGTTAGTCACGTGGTGCGAATGATTGACAGCAATTGTGCGTATGACTTTTATTAATTTAACGTAAAATAATTATTCCAGTTTTAGCTAAAAGAAATTGGTACAGAGAGTTAGAGTTTTTTCTAGACATATATTGTGCATGGACATCTATTTGGAAGGGACGATAATGTCATTGAAAGGAATTGTGATTTAAATATAAATATTTAAATATAGAAATATTTTTGTAAATAAATTTGCATTCTATTAAATATAGGAGCAAAATGGTCTTGAGCCAGGACAATATCCCAGTTCAAATCAAATATTGATTACAGACAAAAAAAAATGCAAACGAAAAAACTAAAACAAATGAGCGTTGGCACGGCAGAAGTATTGCTTGGTAACTATACCTACACATACTTACATATGCAACTCAATGAGATGCTTGTAAGATGGCATGTGTGCTTTATTACTTGGTGCGATTTTTTAAACGCAAATTCGGCAAGTGAGTTGTGATTCTCGTTCGTTTGTGAGAATCATCTCCTTATAGAGGCCGGGTTTGATGTTGAAAAGTCGCTGCGAAGCCACTTGAAAAGACTTTTGACATGGTCGAAACCATGATCGTAGTAGTCTGCAGCCAAGTAATAAATGTCAGCATGCCATTTGTAAATAAATTTGCATTCTATTAAATGGTCTTGAGCCAGGACAATATCCCAGTTCAATAATATTTTTTGTGATTAATTATCGGGGGTAATGGAAAATAAGATAAATAATTACAGTGCTTCTAGTGGTCTAGTGGTGTTTTGGGGAAAACTTTCTTATTCAATAAAACTTTCTTTCAATTAATTTTTTGTTTGTATAGGGTGAGCCATTTAAAACTTTAAATTAGAGTCGGCTATAAAAAAGTACTGATTATTTTTCAAATTTCTGGTTTTATTGGAAAGGTTGAACGTTGTCTTTTAATAATGGAACACAATATCATTCAACCGATCAACCCAATTTTTCTGTACAGCGCAAAATCCACACCAGTGACTCGTTGTGGATGCAGTGGCTGCTTCTCAATAGTCACGTGTGGGTTCTCTGAACACCATATGCGACAATTTTGCTTATAGCCACCGAGATGAAAATGAGGCTCATGAAGGCTGAACTGAAAGCCGATTTCTTTTCGAAAATTTTGCACGTAAATTTCTTATAATTATTTTATTATTATTAATCGATCAGTAAGTACAGTCTTTGAGTAATCAGTACTACTAGATACTAAGTTTGTCATTCCGTTTGCAGCACCTTCCGTACGCTTGTGATAAACATAAATCGTTTACGGTGAGCACACTAAAACGTAGGGTTTGGTATAAACATACATAACTCGTTTGCGGCAAACGAATTCCGCAAACTAATTTATTTTGTGTACATTGGCTCCCATGCAAAATTTTTGTGAATCATTCGCACCACGTGCCAAGCTTAACAATTAACCAGCCTTATCGCGAATAAAAGGGGATTTTGTATTCCCCTGTAGTCGTAAGATGGTAATTCGAATATAATCCGGGGATAGATTTCACTTCTTTGCATTGTTATAGGAATAAGATGATCAAATCAAAGTTAGAAAGCAGAATAAACTTGAAAAAATACCATAAATCACGATTGTAAATTTAAGGTAACAATTCATTCCCAAGGGATATTTTGTTCGTGATAAAGGCGAATATCAATACGTAAAGAAGAAAGTTTTTCAGTGACACTCGACTGAAAATTCTACTCCCAATAGAGTTTAACTAAAATAAAAAGAATTTGGTTTAGTATCTATGTAGTAATCCCAGTTAAAAGAGTTACAAATATTATTTGGCAAATGAGCGATACATTTCTATTTAAATCACAATATCCCAGTTCAAATAAAATATTGATTACAGACCAAAAAAAAATGCAAACGAAAAAACTAAAAAAAAATATTATTCTCATCCTTAGAATATGCTATACTGATATGCAATTATTTGGAGAACAAGTGTCCAAAATGTTGCCAACTGCATATATAATCAGTGAACCATTTATAATTTTGCAACTTTTCCGTAACGCGGTTTATATCCAACATGATATGGCAACACGTATATATTCTTCAGTTCCACGTTTAAAGCTTCAAAGGCTATAAATTAGCATTATAACTTTAGCATTTGTATGGATTATCGTACATGTATTATGAAGAAACACTGTTTTTCTTTAAGCCGGGATAACAAGCTTCAATAACGACAACAATAAAAAAATATTTTTTCGAATTGCCGCCAACTACAATGTAAATATATGTAACAAATCAAATTAAAAAAAATATATATTCTGTTGAATTTTTTCCATAAAACTATGTAAAATAATTTTTTTCTTTCAAAATTTGTTTTCATACACACATTGGATATTGCTGCTGGCGATTAATTTAAAAATGAATTTTTTATTTTGGGTGAAATTTTAACTTTTTTTAATTTTTTCGTTTGTATTTTTCTTTTGGTCTGTAATCAATATTTGATTTGAACTGGGATATTGTCCTGGCTCAAGACCATTTTGCATCTATATTCAATAGAATGTAAATTTATTTACAAATGGCATGGTGACATTTATTACTTGGCTGCAGACTACCACGATCATGATTTCGACCATGTCAAAAGTCTTTTCAAGTGGCTTCGCAGCGACTTTTCAACATCAAACCCGGCCTCTATAAGGTGATGATTCTCACAAACGAACGAGAAGCACAACTCACTTGCCGAATTTGCGTTTAAAAAATCGCACCAAGTAATAAAATACACATGCCATCTTACAAGCATCTCATTGAGTTGCATATGTAAGTTGGTGTATATGCAGGTATAGTTACCCAGCAATACTTCTGCCGTGCCAACGCTCATTTGTTTTAGTTTTTTCGTTTGTTTTTTTTTTGGTCTGTAATCAATATTTGATTTGAACTGGGATATTGTCCTGGCTCAAGACCATTTTGCATCTATATACAAGAGAAGGCAAATTTATTTATAAATGGCAACTTTTTATTTAGGTTTTTGTTATCGTAGCTTAGTTATCCAGAAAAACAGCCCTATTATGTGTTGAGATTATACATTGCACTCAGCGTCTTAGATTCATTTCTGTATGCTAATTTAAACCTTCATAAATATTTGCACTATTTAAATCATAAAGAATTAAAGAAATGCCGAAAGTTGCAGCTCAAGTATTTGCAATTTATACTCACTTTCATTTTTCTTTATATATTTTAAATTCAACTCTAATCACTAGTTTCACTTTTCGCAGAAATCTTTTCACTTCTCTGAACACTATTAGAAAATTAAATATAAATCGTTGAATGTTTCATTGATGTATGCTTAATAAAATTCAAAACTTGATTAAACCAAATGCAACCAAATCTTCGGTATTTATAGGATTTCAATTCTCGCGTAGCTTTCTTTTTAAACAATTTGTGCGATAGAGAGGCATGCAGGCATACATCCGACACATGGAAGATTATCAATTTAATCACTGAATGGAAGTCGAACACAACAACAAAAATAATATTTATAAACAAATAAATAATTTCCAGAGCGTAGAAAAAGACACGTCGTATATTGTTATACCATCTAATTATTATGAAATATAATAAATATAAACATATAAAAATATAGGTGTGTTTTTTCTTCGTAACGTTTACACGTTAACATACAATGTTAGGTATAAAACGCATTATCGTTTCGGTTGGCAATACTAACACAAGTAGTCATTTGAATGTATACATTATGTTCCATTCGCTTTTGTTCCCCGTTAGCTTTAACCGTTGTAAATAAATATGTTAACGTGTACTTTAGCATTTGTGAGAGATAACGTATATACGTTACGAAAAAACACAGCTTATATTTATTAAAATAATTAATAAACGTGCTCAGTTGACAGTTGATATAAATCAGTATACACGTGCAACACCATAGACCGGTATTGCAACTTAAAAGACACAACAAAAGTCAGTTAATAAATGACCGCTGATGATGACCAAATGACCAAAATGCATTTCTCCGTGTTGACCTAAGTTGACCTTTTTTTAAATTTCTCTCTCACACCACATTGAGGTATAATTAATACTAGCATAGCATGCATGCGTGTGTTTAGATGTAGATAGGCCTACCTGTTGGCATGCATCATTTATCATGCATTCTGCTTAGAATTGATTTTAGATTTCCAATTTTTTAGGGTGGGCTATGAACTACCGATTACTTTGAAACTTAGAATAACATTCATTTTTATTTTCAGGTTTCTGTTTGATATTTGCAAAATGGAACGCTATACGATCGAACAAAATTGGGAAATATTTAAAACTTACTTCGAAAGTAGTGAGTCTTTAACGCAAACTGTAAGAAATTTATGAGGAAAATTTTCGTGTTTTCAGATGAAGCTCATTTTCATCTCGGTGGCTATGTCAGAGAACCCACACGTGACTATTGAGAAGCCAATGCATCCACAACGAGTCACTGTCACTGGTGTGGATTTTGGACTGGCGGCATCATTGGTCCATGTACTGAAAAATTAGGTTGATCGGATGAGGTACTGTCGAGCCAGTCGTGGTAGTCATTGAATGATATTGTGTTCCGTTATTTTTAAATGAGAAAGTTCAACATTTCCAATAAAACCAGTAATTTGAAAAAATAATCAGTACTTATTTATAGCCGATTCTAATGATTAAGTGGTTAATCCTATAGATTAGTCCACACCTACATAAAACATAACATTTAAGAGTACATTATTTACAGGGCACTTGAGTAGATAAATCTATATAAAATATGCGTTACTCACTGACTGACTTATCATTGACCAGCGCCCAGAAGCCAGAAGGGTCATGAAGTTTTCTGGGTAGTTTCCAAATATGACGTAACCGCCGACTAAGAAAGGGTTTTATGAAATTCGTACTTTTATGGGGTAAAATGGGACAAAAAGGGATAAACATCGAACCTTCGCCCAGAATAAACGGCAGTAGCTAGGAAAATGAAATTCGCTTTGTGGCTTGCACTGACCATGCTGACGAGCTACAAATATTGATTTTTCGAAATTTGTACTTTTAAGGGAGGAAAGAGCCAAAAAGGGATAAAAAGGGTACCAATTTAAGTACAAATCGGTGTTTAAATTTCTCTGCAACATAACGGATTTTTAATGGTGAGCGGCACAAAAAGGGATAAAAATGGTACCAAATGAAGTATTACAGCTAGAATCGTGAAATTTAGTATGTTTGTAAATTCCTCTCATCATATAAATGAATTTTTGTACTTTTAAGGGTGAGAGGTACAAGAAGGGATAAAAATGGCACCAATTATTGTAGCTAGAATCGTGAAATTTGGCATACAAATTCCTCTGAAATGAAGTTTTCTGAATATGACGTAAACGCCGACTAAGAAAGGGTTTTATGAAATTCGTACTTTTATGGGGTAAAATGGGACAAAAAGGCATAAACATCGAACCGTCGTCCTGAATAAACGGCAGTAGCTAGAAACATGAAATTCGCTGTGTGGCTTTCACTGAGCATGCTGACGAGCTACAAATATTGATTTTTCGAAATTTGTACTTTTAATGGAGGAAAGAGACAAAAAGGGATAAAAAGTGTACCAATTTAAGTACAAATCGGTGTTTAAATTTCTCTGCAACAACGTCGACTTGCCACATAACGGATTTTTAATGGTGAGCGGCACAAAAAGGGATAAAAATGGTACCAAATGAAGTATTACAGCTAGAATCGTGAAATTTAGTATGTAAATTCCTCTCATCATGTAAATGCATTTTTGTACTTTTAAGGGTGAGCGGTACAAGAAGGGATAAAAATGACACCAATTATTGTAGCTAGAATCGTGAAATTTGGCATATAAATTCCTCTGACCATGTAGAAGCGCAGTTTAAATGGATATTTCGAACAAATAGTGACAAAAAGTGATAAAAATTGTGAAATTTTGTGTGTAAGTTCCTCTCACAAATATCCCAAAGGAAAAGTGTCCCAAATATTTAAACTTTAAGAATATGCATTTATTCCGATCTCTAAATACCATAGTCATAATAATTTATTAAATACTTACCCCCCATTTTCAACAAGTCTGGTTGACCTACAATTAGAGCTAACCACTTGTTATAGCTGCTAGTTTGAGTGGTGTTCGACAACTATAACTGTTGGTTATCTCTAACCAAGTACCGGTTAGTACTTTTTAAAATACTTTGATTATGAAAATGACTACAACTGACAGTCTGACAGATTCCCCACGTAATATCTTGCAAATTTGCATACAGTAACGAGTTTTAATACATAAATGTTTACTGATTTAAATCTTTTAAAAATTGCATTAATTTCTCAAATACGTTATCATTGACATAAATCAATTCATAACAATATTGTCTTTCGAACACCCTCAACAATTCTTCGCCAGTGCCAAAGCAACACAAACAACCGAGTGACTTATTACTTCTTAAGTTCATTTTCAGTCTGCAACCGCAAACCGAGTGTACAAGTACTTATGGTTAACGCATTACATTTGAATTTTCTAAAATACTTTGTCATATTTGGCCTAGTGCCATATATGGAGCAACAACACCATGCCCACCAACTCCTCCAACCGCGACAACATTGTCGCCGCCATTATATGCCACCACCACCACCACATCATCACCGTGGCCATAATCAAGCTTTACGTTGGCAACAAATTTACACGCTGGCGTTAATTGTTGCCAATTTGATAACAACCTTGTACGGTGTAATATATATGCCATTCGAAGATACGTTCATAGTATCGAATCTGGTGAGCATCATAGTGTTTGTAATACAGGTTATAGTCGTAATAGTCATACTCCTGGAAACAATGTTGTCGTACGACAAACACTATAAACTCCTCGACAATATTCACATCGTTCAGCTAAAAATGCGACAATTGCTGCAAACACAACTCTGTGTGGAAACAATCCGGCAACGTCAACGGCGGAAATATTCCTTTTTTATTGTCAACATTTATGGCAGCCTGATTGGGGTTATAGTGATCATATCCATAAAATTTTATTATGGTTACTTTTGGCATGCACTGGTAGCTGTGCTGATATTAAGAACCCGCTGCCTGCAGATGTTATTGGTGCTGGACTACATCTACTACTATCTGGAATGGCTAAATCGAAAATTGAAAGCATTGGTTTCGTGTAAAATTGCACACGACTATGTCTATCTCGATGTGGACTATAGTTACTTGGAGTCATATGATTATTTGGAAAATTTCAAAATGGTCTATCAGGAAACGTATTTGCTGCACAAGAAATTTAACAATATCTTTGGTCTGTCGTTGGTGGGCATATTGACTGTGGTGGTTTTGGACATAACGATCCACTTGTATTGGACATTTCTTACATTGATGGATTTGTATGAAAAGTATTTCTTGTTTGTTACGGTGGCAACATTGGTACCATTGTCCACGATCGTACTTGAGCTGTGTTACACCGCGGAACAATGTGAGAATCAGGTAAAACGCGTTGGGAATTAATGCTAATTTTGGGTAGAACACAGTTGTATTATTCAAACCACACAAATTGGACAGTAGGGTGTCTTTAAAAAAATCGTATATATATTAGGATGGGTCACTAAAATAAATTGCTGTATTCACCCCCCAAAAATGAAGATTGGATTGTTTAATGATGATCTAAAAAATCACTGGGTCAAGCCATCTGTGAGCTAAACGCTCCTGAAAATACCTCTAAAAATCATGTTTTTCCCGTATAATTTTTTTCATGTTGCATTTTTGTCCATTTTTTTTTGAATAGATAGCCCAGCAGGCACTTTATGAAAATTTATATTCTTGTCTTAGCATAACTCATTAGTCATATTATTTGACGTTTATATTAATTTGTTTGTGGTTTTTCAAGATGGCAGCTTAAAACTCATACTTCTTGGAAGCATAGATAGACCCTTGCAACCATTTTAAATGAAAATTTATATCCTTGTCTTAGCATAACTCATTGGTCGTTTATATATTATTTTTTTTGTAGTTTTTTAAGATGACAGCTTAAAACTCATATTTCTTGGAAACATTTTGTAAGATGTGTAATGAAAAATAAATAGAAGGAATCAATACCTTTCGAATGATGCTTAAATGATGAATATCGGACGAAAAATTACGTCAGTGACTCCATTTTTGTAAAATAATTTAATGTAGGCGATGCTTTTCAGATCCGAAGTATTAAACTCTTTTTACAAAAATGAGCGCTGTGGCGTCAATTTCTTTCCGATGTTCATCGTTTAGGCATCATTCGAAAGGTATTGACTGCAGCTATTTATTTTTTGATTGATTTGATTTAGGAACGAAATATTTTGCAAATCAACAATCAACAAACACTTCATTTTCGTGGGGTGACTAGAAATCGTTTTTCCATTTGTATGGACCGCGACCCAGCCTAATATACATTCGCTATGAAGCCACATTATTAATGTATCAAAACAAATTTTCAAAAAAATATTTTATGTTGACTTTTTTGATAACCATAAATTTGACTTACACTGGATAATTATCCAGGCTAAGTCCAAAATTTTAAACAAAAAGTTATTTTTTCAAAATTTCACATTGATATTTGCGACAATTTTAAAAAAGATTATTTATTTTGAGTGAAATTTTAGAAATGACAGCCATTTAATTTATTGATATTTTCTGATATTCGATTTTTTCTTTTACTCTTTTAGTGTAATTTAATATTGATATCTTTGAAATCTCTCCTGAAGACGTCTTCGAAATCGTCTCCGAACACAATGGATTATAATGCACTGCTGCAAGACTTCATCATGCAAATTATGCATAATCCTATAAGGATAAGTGCAAATGAATATTTTACACTCAATTTGAAATTTCTAATGGGGGTAGGTGACACTTTGACTTTTCTGAAAAAGAGCTCGACGTTAAAGAAAGTCGAAGTTACAGGTTTATTCACATCGGTTGATCGTTCGATTAGCCCTCTATACAGTAAATCAAAATCGTCAAACGGGATGTAATGAAATTGGGATCGTATTGTCCGAACGAAATCGGCCAACTGTCAAGATTTTGAAATCCGGATCAAAACTGAAAGCTTTTAATTTTGCGTAAAAGTGCCTAATCGGATGATAAATCGCTGTGAGTATACAAGCTTTGTAAGGAGAGTTTACTCTTGAATATTTTTCGAATCGAATATAAATGACGTTTATCGTTTTCTAACTTCAAAATGTTAGTTTTTTTTTTAATAAAAATAAGTTATTTCAACTATATTCATTCAAAAGGATTCTACATGATGCGATCTCGTAAACCTATGCCTACTTGATGATGGAATATTGTTCGCTATAAAGTCTTCACAGACCTAGAATCCGATTCCAAGTTGTAAAATAAATGTGTAAACGCACCTATAGTAGATCACAAAAACACACTATGCGAAACGCTCTTCTTTAGACAGAGTCCCTAAAACACACATTATGTTAAATAATATGAATTTATTTTGCAGATCTGCGCCAATATCGTTACATACCTGGTAATTTTACTACAATTTCAAAAAACTTCATCTACAGTATTCGAAAATACCACTATGATGATGAATACTACCACCGAATCACCAGTAAATGACACAAACGGCAGCATGACTTATTTTAATTCTTATCGCTGAATTGCAGAAAACCAGAATCTTTGCTGGTGGTCCAAGCCAGAATCATGTGTGTCGATCATACGACTAAAAACAACAGACCACCAATCGTTCGATTGGGCTTACTAGCTTAATTTTTGTATGGAATTTAGTCGCTTAACAAGAAAGTAGCTTGTAACTCTCTTTGTGTTGCTGCCAGATTTGTCTTGTTGATTCATTTAAGAAAAACCAATTGGTAGCAACGTTGCCACCTTTTCAAGTATCTTAATTATAAACTAGTAAGCCCAATCGAACAGGCCTATTATGTTAAAAAGAAGACGTTTTTAAGGTAGCTAATTTTCTATTAATTTTCAATTCCGAAAAAAATGACAAATATACAAAATTAATAACAAAAAACAATATAAAAATAAAATCCTACGAATTGCTCCAATCCATACGTCCTCAGGGCAAACAATGTTCGAGGGGTTAGCAAAACGTATTGCGGAAATGTGAGGTCAAATAATCCCACCGATTCTGAATCTAACAAAAAAGAATTATAGTTTTACAGGAGCAGTATTTTGAAGAAGTTTCAAATGTTGATATAAAGAATGTTATTATAAATTCTACATCAACAACAATCTCAGGATATAATATTTTTTGTTTGTATAATGCCCTATTGACAGTGAGACCTACCTTTTTTCTCTGAAATCAATTTACCTAAAATGTCGTCCTGAGACCCTATCTGTTGAAAGCACGCTAGCATCTAAACGAAAGGAGCAAGGACGTCCAAATTTTCCATAAATGTGTCTTATAGTCGTAGATCGTTTGGGATTGAAACTGGGCGAAATCGGCCCGAAGGGAAAAATGTTTCCCTTACAAGGACTAATAATAACCCTTAAGATTTTAGAATATTTAAGTATTTATTTTTCAATATGTCTGCTTGTACTTACTTGATATTGGGTATGTGCCCCCTGTAACAAAAACGTGTACCATAAAGTGATTTTTATTCGTAGGGGTGAAATGGGACAAAAAGGGATAAAAATGGTACATATTAAACGACAAAGTTAGATACATTATATAAAAGTATTTTTTCCAAATTCGTACTTTTAAGGGGTAAAATAGGAATAGAGGGATAAAAATGGTACCAACCAAACGGCTGAACCTAGAATAATGAAATTCGGTGATTGCGTAGACACGTAAAATAAACGGATTTTTCGAAATTCGTACTTTTTGGGTTAAAACAGAGCTGTTAAGTAATGATTAGTAATCGTAATCATTAGTAATTAGATTACTTTTTTTAAGTAGAAGTAATGATTACAATACGATTACATTCAGTTTTATACGATTAGTAATTGATTACGATTACAAGTAATCAAAAAATAATCAGGATTGCTTGCGATTACTAAAAATAATCAAAAATAATCAAAAGTAATCAAAAATGAGTTCGACTACTTTAAAAGATTACTTTTGATTACTTTTGACTATTTTAGATTACTTTTGATTACTTTTGATTTTTTGTGATTACTTTTGATTCTCGCGAAATCGGTATGAGAGTCATAGTAGTCTGTTTGTCAAAACTTTTGACTTTTCAATATATGTCAGTTTTGTTTTTTTCTGTTCTCGTTCTTTTGCCAGCTAAAACCGAAAGGTAACGGTAATCGCAAGTAATCCTGATTATTTTTTGATTATTTGTAATCGTAATCAATTAGTAATCAGAAATTGTTGAATAGTGGATTGTATAATCATTACGATTCTTTTTAAAAAGTAATGTAATTGATTACTAATCGTAATCGAAATTTAACAGCTCTGGGTTAAAATGGAGAAAAGGGGATAAAAATAGTACCAACCAAATGACCGCAACTAGAGTCATGAAATTCGGAGTATACATTCCTCTGACTGCGTATACACGAAAAATAAAACGTTTTTTCCAAATTCGCACTTTCAAGGGATACAATGGGTACAGGTAGAATATTATATTTAGTTATAAAATTATTTTTTTAATATTTTTATTTGTATTGGTTTGGCTATATTAAGAAAATAAAATTTTTCTGTAATGTTGTTGCACTTCTACGAAAATCGACAGCCTCTGTGGAGTGAAATTCATGGTATATAAAGTTCGGCCCGGACGAACTTATTGCCATTTATACTGGTTTCTTTGTATAATGCTCTATTGACAGTGAGAAATAGATTTTCAATTGAGAATCTTGATGCTCTAAAAGTATTAAAAACTTATTTTAACCAAGAACCGATTGATTGTATCTCTCATAATTTTACGAATTGAAGTTTAATAAAAACACTTAAAATTCATCAAAACAAATAAAAGTGGTAAAAATCATGGCGCCCATTTTATAAAAAATCCCAATTTTTATCTTTTTGTCGAATTTTAAGTATTTTTATTGGACTTCAATTGTATTTTTCAACTTGTATTTTTGGCAACAATTTTGTTTTAGCGAAAACTTCAATAACTCAGTCAATTACTGGCGGGTTTTACTCCTTACTAAATGTGTTGTTTAAATAAATTTACAAATAAATATTTTCAAAGTTGAAAAATGGCTAAAAATTGTGTAAAAAATATTCTTGCTGGACAAAAGCTCACTGATTTCTTAAGCATTTCTTGGTGTTTTAAACTTGAAGAATATGAATTTATCCCGAACTCTAACTGCTATAGTCATAATAATTTACAAAAATGTTATTATAGATATGGGCGTTAGTCTTTAATGGTTCTAAATTTTGGCCTAAAATACCGTAAACTTCAAAAAATGCCTGTTGTTTGCATACATTAAATTATCTACGTAATATCCTTGTAGTTCGCATACAGTAACGAGTTTTAATTCATAAATGTGTTAATGTATTAAATCATTCATTAATGACATTAATTTCTCAAATTCGTTATCATTGACGTAAAGCAATTCATAAAAATATTGTCTGTCGATGGTAATAAAGGATTATTCGCCAATGCCAAATCAACACAAACAACCGAGCGGCGTAATACTTCTTCAGTTCCTTTTCAGTCTGCAACCGCAAACCGAGTGTACAAGTACTTATGGTTAACGCATTACAATTGAATTTTCTGAAATACTTTGTCATATTTGGCCTAGTGCCGTACCAACAACACCATGCCCACCAACTAATCCAACCTCGACACCATCACCGTCATTATATGCCACCACATCATTATCGAACTTTACGTTGGCAACAAATTTACACGCTGTCGTTAATTTTTGTCAATTTGATAACTACCTTGCACGGTGTAATATATATGCCATTCAAAGATGCGTTCATAGTATCGGATCTGGTAAGCGTCATAGTGTTTGTAATTCTGGTTATAGTCGTAATAGCCATACTCTTGGAAACAATGTTGTCGTACGACAAACACTATAAACTCATCAACAATATTCACATAGTTCAGCTAAGAATGAGGCAATTGCTGCAAACGCAACTCTGTGTGAAAACAATCCGGCAACGCCAACGGCGGAAATATCTTTTTTTTTATTGTCAACATTTATGGTAGCCTGATTGGGGTTATAGTGATCATAAGCCTACAATTTCATTATGGTTACTTTTGGCATTCTCTAATACCTGTGCTGATTTTAAGAACCCGCTGCCTGCAGATGTTATTGGTGCTGGACTACATCTACTACTATCTGGAATGGCTAAATCGAAAATTGAAAGCATTGGTTTCGAGTAAAATTGCACACGACTATGTCTATCTCGATGTGGACTATAGTTACTTGGAGTCATATGATTATTTGGAGAATTTCAAAATGGTCTATCAGGAAACGTATTTGCTGCACAAGAAATTTAACAATATCTTTGGTCTGTCGTTGGTGGGCATATTGACGGTGGTGGTTTTGGACATAACGATCCACTTGTATTGGACATTTCTTACTTTGATGGATATGTATGAAAAGAATTTCTTGTTTGTTAAGGTGGCAACATTGGTGCCATTGTCCACGATCGTACTTGAGCTGTGTTACACCGCGGATCAATGTGAGAATCAGGTAAAACGCGATGGGAAAGGAAGGTAAAATTAGGTTGAACTGACAGTTGTATTCCTCAAACCTCAATTGGTGTCTTTAAAAAAGCTTTAATCGTACATACATTCGCTATGAAGCCTCATTATTAATGTTGTTGTTTTTGAATGGTGAGCCATACTGTCAAAGCAAAATATATGGGATTTGACAGTTTCGGTTACTTTTTAATGAAAAAAATTTCAGTCAGCTTGGCTCCTGCTCTCACCTTTATAAATACTCCTTGAAAGGAGCGTTACTTAAGTAGGAGTTGCCAACCGTAGTTAATATAACCGCATTATCGCATTTTGAAGCCTGCTGACGTTAAAAATAGCAGCAAATTAATTTGTTGACATTTTCTGATATTCGATTTTTTTCGTTTCCTTTTCTAGTGTAATTTAATATTGATCTCTTTGAAATCTCTCCTAAAGACGTCGTCGAAATCGTCTCCGAACACAATGGATTATAATGCGCTGCTGCAAGATTTCATCATGCAAATTATGCATAATCCCATACGGATAAGTGCCAATGAATATTTTACACTCAATTTGAAGTTTCTAATGGGGGTAGGTGACAGACAAATACACAAATAAATTAGGGACTCTTCTGAAAAAGAGCGAGACATTAATGCTAGAGATAAGTCCGTGATAGCAGCAGAGCAAAAACACATTTGGCAACAACAAAATACAAGTAATTTTTTGAATGGTGAGCCATACTGTCAAAGTAAAATATATGGGATTTGACAGTTTCGGTTACTTTTGAATGAAAAAAAATTCAGTCAGCTGGGCTCCTGCTATCACCTGTATAAATACGCCTTGGACCAAAACTGAGAAATTTTAATTTTGTGTAAAGTAATCGGAAATAAAGTAAAGTAATCCAGAAATGAAGATTGGATTGTTTAACGATGATCTACAAAATATGTCCATCCATAAAGCCATCTATGAGTTAAACGCTCCTGAAAACACCTCTAAAAATCATGTTTTTCCCGTTTAATTTGTTTTATGTTGCATTTTTGTCCAATTTTTTATATGAATGAACAGACGCCTGGAAGCACTTTAAATAAAAATTGTTATTCTTGTCTTAGAATAACTCATTGGTCGTATTATTGGACGTTTATATCGATTTTTTTGTGGTTTTTCTAGGTGACAGCTATAAACTCATATTTCTTGGACACATTTTGTAAGAGGTGTAATGAAAAATAAATAGAAGGAATCAATACCTTTCGAATGATGCCTAATTGATGAATAGTGGAGGAAAAATTACATCACAGACTCAATTTTTGTGAAATAATTTAATGCAGGAGATGGTTTTCAGAGCCAAATTGTTCAAACTCTTTTTACATAAATGAGCGCTGCGGCGTCAATTTCTTTCCGATTTTCATCATTTAGGCATCATTCGAAAGGTATTGACTGCAGCTTTTTTATTTTTTATAAAATACTAAAATACACCAAATACGAAAAAGTTTTCAGTAGTCACTGTGAAAATCCACAAAAATACTATAAACGTTCAATAATTCGAACTATAAGTTACTCTAAGGCAAGAATCAACATTTGTATTTAAAGTGCTTTCAAGGGTCTATTATTTCAGAAAAAAATTTTGGGAAAAATGTACACAAAAACATGATTTTTAGGGTTATTTTCAGGAGCGTTTAGCTTCACCAAATACGAACAAGTTTTCAGTAGTCATTGTAAACATCCTCAAAAAATACTATAAACGTTCAATAATTCGAACTATATGTTACTCTAAGCCAAGAATCAAAATTTTTATTTAAAGTGCTTTCAAGGGTATATTATTTCAGAAAAAATTTTGTAACACAAAAAATACACCACAAAAACATGATTTTTAGGGTTATTTTCAGGAGCGTTTAGCTTCACAGATGGCTTGATCTAGGAACGAAATATTTTACAAAACATCTTTAAATAATGCAAACTTTATTTTGGAACTTGTTTTTCCATTTGTATTGACGGCGACTAAGCCTAGTGTACATGAGCCTTGTAAGAAGAGTTTACACTTGAAGATAATTCTTACATCACAGAATTAAAATCGAATTCCAAGTTGTACAATAAATCTACATCTATAAACACACTATGCGAAACGCTCTTCCTTAGACAGAGTCCCTAACAAAAAAATTATTAATTTAAATCATATGAATCTATTATTATTTCAGATCTGTGCCAATATCGTTACTTACCTGGTAATTTTGCTACAATTTCAAAAAACTTCATCTACAGTATTCGAAAATACCAATACCACGGAATCACCAGTAAACGAAACAAACTTCAGCATGACTTATTTTAATTCTTATCGCTGATTTGAAAAAAAAGAACAGAATCTTTGCTGGTGGTCCACAAGCCAGAATCATGTGTTTCGATCATACGACTAAAAACAACAGACCAGCATTATGTTGATAAAGACGACTTTTTAGCGGTTGCTAATTTTCTATTTCTCTCTTGGATACTGCACACTCAATTCCGCAACAAATGACAAATCTAAAAACAATTTATGGGCAAGAAATAATCTGCTAATGGGAATCGCCAATGATGACCTATAATATTTGTTTAATCTGTGAAACAAAACATGATCATGTTGAATGTTTTTTTTCTGTTTTTCTACAAACTGGATCCGTCCGGTTTATTTTGATAAGACCTTAAGGTCCACTTGAAATTTATTATGAAATAAATTATAACCGAACAAAATACAAAAATACCACATAATTTAATTCCTCTCCTGGATACTGCAAAAATTTCCGTAGCAAACGGCAAAATATAATCATCATTTGGCAAACGAAATAAAACATGATAGTGCTGAATGTTGTTCTACAAAAAAAAAAATCATTGTAGAACTGGATCTGTCCAGTTTATTGGCGTACCCGTTTTGATAAGACCTTAAGGTCCACTTGAAATGTGTTGATTATCACAGAAATAATCACCGAAGAAAATTATATATTTAAAAAAATATTGCAGTTTTGATGATAGAATTATATAGCACAATAACAATTTACTTTGTCTGACGAACAGCGACAAGCTACTCAGACAGTTGATGCAATAAAAAGGCCCGGGTGGCGGTTTTAACCGGTTCGCTGTTCGAAAGCAAAACTGGTAAAATTGAACTTTCACGTGTTGCTGTGTGATAAGGACTCGAAAGAAATAATTTATGTAAGTCTATTTACAATCAAAACAGATGAATTTTTTTATTATTGTGTTTTTGTGTCTTATAAAAAAATACACAATTCAAAAAGTTCTACCAACAAAAACTGACATTGATTGATTGGAAAATTAACAAAGAACTGTGTGGTTTGCCGCTCACTGCATCCCCCGTTACGGAGACATTTCAGAAATCATAATGAAGTTCAGCATTTACTGTGATTATATCGATCACTTCTTCATTACAATCGAGTATTTCTAAATTGCACTCCAAAATGTCTACATCCGGTGAGTTTAAAAAGGGTATCGAATTCGAATTCTCTTCGTTATTGCCGGTCATATCAGTTGGTAGGGGGTTTGTTGTTGTTGCTGAATCTGTTTTTAAATTCGAATTCGATTCATTTTGTGATGAGCACCAATTTGTCTGGATATTATCTTCATTATTGCCGGCCATATCAGTTGGTTGGTGGGACACGTGTGTTGCTGTATCTGCTGCTGCTACATTTCCGGATTGGTTTACACCAAGACCAGGCAGATTATCTTTAGAGGACTGTTCAAAATTGGTCTCCCAGTTGCACTTGTCGTAAAAGTGTGGAGTTATGGAGGCTGTATTCATTTGTTTCTGAAAATTATCATCCCTTTTCTCAGATATAACGACATTAAAGTCGTTTACAGGAAAACATGTCTCCCGATGTGAGACTGAAGTTTGTGTTAGTCTGGGAAAATATATCCTTTCTGTTTCGGGTAAATGTTGCAAAGGATCTTCCCCAGAAATTCGCTTAACTTCCATTGATGGGCATGAGTCGCTTAAATCGTCAACCACTGTGGCTGTCCCCTCCTCAGTAGTTGCAAATTCTTGCATGGGAACAGATGCCGACAATGATTCCGTTATATTTTCCTCAATATACTCCCCAGCTTCTTCCATTATTGTCTTCAATATTTGCGGATATTCAAAGAAATTTTGGGAATTTTCCAGGTGGCACTCTTTGTACGTCGAGTTATTAGTATTTGCAACGCCCGCGGTGGGAAACTGTTCTCCCTGTTCATCAGCGAGATAGTGGAAATATTCTCCTTTACTCTCCTCAGCAGTGGAGGTGAGGTTTTCAATGTATTCATATTGTGGCGTCGGAAGATCTTCTACTTGCGGCTGTTCAACTGTGGCAAGAATTCTGCGTTCCTGTGGAATTTCCACATCAGAGAGATACTGGAAATACTTCCCTTTACATTCCTCGGCAGTGGTGATGATTTTTTCAGTGCATTCATATTGCGGCATTGGAAGATCTTCTTCTTGCGGCTGTCCGGCTGTGGCAAGAGTTTTACGTTCCTGTGGAATTTCCACATCAGAGAGATACTGGCAACACTTCCCTTTACTCTCCTCGGCGGTGGTGGTGATGTTTTCAGTGCATTCATATTGTGGCGTCAGAGTATCTTTTTCGTGCAGTTTTTCATCTATTGCAAGTGTTTTATGTTCCTGAGGAATTTCCCCATCGTGATCTTGCATTCTTGTTGTTAGCATTGAATTGGAAATTGGAGAATCATCAACATTGATGTATTTAGAGGGGCATATCTCAGTGTTTTCAGGATCTGGAAGTGAAAAATGGTCTAATTGGTATAAATCTGTTGTTGGTAGTGATTGGGATTCGTAATCCAGGATATGGTCATCATTATGGTATTTAGCCAAATTAAGTGTTGCCTTACAAACTTGTGAATTTTCGCAGAGATATAGATAATTTCCTACTTCTCTTTCTGCAGAGGTGATATTTTCCGTGGTCTCGACTTCCACAGTTGGAGAATATTCTCCTTGTAGTCCTACAACAACAGCAGAAAGTGTTGGTGATGCGTTTTCCCGAATAGTTCCTCCTCCATCGTGGTCTCTTAGGGTAGATATCAAAGTGAAGGAGTTTTCGCAGAGATCGTGGGAATTTTCTGCTGGGAATACTGCAGAAGTCTCGTTGTCAATGCTTTTACATTTTGAACTAGGGAGATTTTCGAAAAATTCTTCTTTATCTGGCAACTCTGCAACATTTTGAAGTTCCTGGGCTACCAACTTAACATGTGGTTGAGTTGTCTCATTTGTTTTGACATCCTTTTCTCCGACTTTCTTCTTCAATTCTTTGTACGGGGTTTCTAACTCAGATCGTTTTTCAATCGTAGTTTCCCCTTTCAAATGCATGCCCTCAATATCCACATTATTTTCAATTTCGTTTTTCTCAGCTTCACTCAATTTACCAAGACCGAACAGGGTTTCAGTACTATTTTCCTTATAGTTTGGCTCTCTGGATTCAATAAGATTCAAATTTTCTTTGATTTGTTTTGAATCCTCCGTTTCTATACATGCTCCTTTGTCCAACTTACTATTTTCCTTCTCTGCGGTGTCATCATGAATGAAGTTGTAAACTGCAACATTAGCATCTACAACATTACCCGCTAGGTCATCTATATCAGGCTCCCAGGAATCGGGTTTCTCATTCCCTTCGCATTTGTATTCGAAGATTTTAATAGCTTCATTGGATTGCCAATAAGGTTTACCCTCATTTACAACATCGTATTGGTTGTTTAAACGTAACGACCCCTGACTCTCTCGTTCCATTCCCTTTTTTGTTGTTGTTCTCTGCATCATTTTTTGTAAAAGCCTCTCCTCATCATTTGTTAGCTCTTTTATAGCTCTCCCCTCCTCCTCAACCACTTTGGTCGATTTTCCATCTCTCATTTTCTCTAGCAAAGCATTCTCTTCTACTGTGCAACGTCTCTCTTCTTCGCTGAGAGTGAGTAAACTCTTTAACTCTTCGTAACTGCGAGTACATTGTACAACGTGATCCTCATCTTGCTTGCTAAATTTCAAATGATCTAATGATAATTTATCGAAAAATTCTTTATCAATATTCCCATATACATTCGTCTTCATATGAGGGTCCAACGAATAAAACTCGTCATCACTTTCTTCGACGTCCTGCTCTTTTGCTTGGAAAAAGTTGTATTGTATCCTTTCCCTATTAGGATTTCCCGTTCTTTGTCGACTGAACTGAACTCTGCGCGCCCTCGGTTTACTACAACATGCCCCATCATCTTCCGACTGAGCCGTATCATAATCTACATCACTACCACTGGAAGAGTGTGGTACCCGGGAGGAGAGTTCTTTCAACTCTCCAGTGTCTTTGTTGACCACCATTAACTTGCCATCGATTAATTCTATGCTATCATCATATCGATCCTTTTGGGCATATACACGATCGACCATTTGTCGAATTTCCAGTCTTTGCTGTTCTTTATATTCGTCTAAAAGATTGTCTAAGCTTTGGTGGGTATCCTGGTTAAAATCTTTAAGGTTATGTTGTCCAGTTAATTTCTTTAATATGACAGCTTTATCGTTACTTGATGTGGTCAATCGTTCTCGTTGTTGAATGTTTGAAAAATTGTGGAAATGTTCGTTTTTGAATATATCAGTTATGGAATCAATCACGCCGCGTATTGTGCTAGACAAAGGCAATTCACGTTCCTTCGCAGCTTTTCGCGTCTGCGAATAACTGTAGTCCTCCTCATCGGACTCAATGCCGGGGAAATCATAAATTTTGGGTTTTGTAGGTTGCAATGCCAGCGATTCTATAATATCACTCACTGTTTCCTCACATATATCCTCTGTTTTGTCAGTTTGCTCTTCTTTAATCTCAATGCTATCCTGAATACAATCATTCCGTTGGCGTAGCCTCTCCTCTTTGGTACTCTCCTCTTCTTCTCCCATTACAGTAGTATTCTCTTCATCATCTTTCAAACATTTGTCATTACTCTCTTGGCTGTTCTCTTCTGATTGACATTTGCACTCAGCATTCAGCTCTTTGAAAAGGTCGTCATTGTCGTTTTCAAGCTTTTGCAAAAGATCTTTAAGCTGTTTAGCTTCTTTCTCGAAAGAACTCAAAGCTTGATTTGAAGCACGCGTCAATGACGTAACATCTACATAGTCATCATCCACACCACTGGCAGCATTATACGTGAGAGTTGTCTTATTGTGATCTGCTTCTTTGGTTTCCGACCCTTGTCCACGTGTGACTTTTTCTTCAGGCTCTTGTGAAGTCTTGTAAATTTTCTCAGACCGTTCCGTGCTATTTTCATCAGCTTTCCATCCTTGGACTTGACCACAAACTAACAGTTCGGACTCATTTTCCTCTCTTGCTTGTCGCTCACAGGCATCAGGTTTATCTTCGAATTCTTTTACAAAGATATCAGCAACATCACTTTGAAGCTTTTCGCAAATGTAAGCTGTATGTTGCTCAATTTGAACTTCACATTCAGCTTTTTGAGGAGTATGTTTTAATTGTTTACAAGAACTATTCCCTTCTTTCGCCTGATTTTCATTAATTCTTCCATCATTATATTTCTCATCTATTGCATCGCTCTCCAGCCTCCCTCTAACCCCCTTCAATCGTGTGTCCTTATCCCACTGGTTTACTATTCGCTCAAATCTGCATTTATCCACATTACCTTCCGCTTCGCTACCACTACCACCGCTACTCACTTCATATTTGGCAACTTCCTCTGTAAATAATGATTCGAAAACTTCTTTTCTTTGCTCCTTTTCCTTTTGTAGTTGAACCATAACAGTGTCCATGTTTGTGGATATTTGTTCGAAATCATTTTCCAATTGTTTATTCGCCGCCGAACATTCTCTTTCGTATTCGATTTGAGTCGGAGTTTTGGTAGAAGATACATGTTGTCCATTGGATTTGGAATTTAGTTGTCGAGCTTTTTCTCCATCTAAGTCCTCTTGCTCCACCATTTTTTTCATAGCCGCTTCCATTTCATTAAATGGTTCATAATCTTGTGTTGTTTCAATTTGCAATTGAACTCGTCTTTCGGGAGCGGCTACTGATTGGGATAAATCGTTCATGGTAACCCGGGATATGACATCAATGGTATCGTTATAGGAATCTGTTGGGGTATTGTCGTCCTCCGAAGTAAAGTCTTCCGTGGTTGGATGCATAGGAATGTCATTTTCTCTCTGGCATTTGTATGGAAGATCACAGCCTCCTAACGCGTTATCTTTAGCTTCGTTTTCAAGTGCAGTTTCCTTTCTTTCGATTTGCTTCTCGCTAGTTTCCTGTTGCTCTAATGCTTCCATTTTATTACTTTGGTTTATGAAATTCAAAATTTCTCTCATATTTTCACTTTCTGCTAAACGACAAACCTTTGTGTCCGCATCCGTCGAAACGTTCAATAATTTCTCTTCATTATTTCTATTACCGGATATCTCTTGAGATCCACTGGATTTTGAATTCGAGCTAGAGTAATGGTCATTCGAATCGGTAGTGCTTATCACAGAAGTTGAAGAACTAACGTTCATATCCGAAGAAGACGCCGTTTCGGAGGTGTTGTCATCACCGGTCACTTCGTCCCATATTCCCAGCTCCATATCAACGCCTGCATCGATTTCTTGTTGTTGCCGCTTTCGTTTCGTCTTAGCCGGCTCGTCTTCGGAATCTGAGGACACCAAAAGGGTTAGATGATCTTCGGGCTTACGACATTTGTTACGCATGCGTATGGTTGCTGAAAGGTAAGACAGTGAGTTGTTATAGAGTGAAATGGTGTATATTTTTTTTGGTTATACCATTAACGCTATCCCTCATCTTTCTTCGTTCCTTACGATTCCAACGTTCGCTTTCTTTGCGTTCCTCTTCGTAACCACCACGTTTCCTAGAAAGAATCAATTAAAAAGTTAGCACGGAAGCCTAATTTCTCTCACAACATTGCCGGAAACGATGTAAAATATTTCAATAAAGAGGAAATTTTTGTATGCAATTAAGAATACACATGACCTTCAACATGACTACAATTGGGGAGACCATGTAAATTCCGTCACTGGATAGTGTCTTACACCAATATACACATCCTCACAAAATTGTAGCCTTATACCACGGCTTTATCAACGAAATTCGAAATGTCCTAGAACATCCTAGTGGTTGAAAAATCGCTGTGAATACTCCTGAAGAAATGTTAGTGAAGATAAATTCGGAATTTAAATAGCAGAGACACAAACCACAGTTAAACTGTTGAATGTTAATGACGGCTATGTTAAGTCGCTAACAGAGCTCCAAAATACCAGCAGAGGTGATTTTGTGCGTACAAATGGAAATACTTTCGTCGATCGGACTACTACCAAATCAAAGCTACTTACGTCTAGTTTCACCTTCTATAGGCCAAAATTCTTTAAAAGTCTTCAAAATATCAATTTTTAGTCAAAACCCTCCAAAATTTCTGATTTGCACGAACATTATGGCCAAACGGAAATACTTTAGTCCATGGGACTACCATCAAATAAAAGCTAGTAATGTCTAATTTCACCTTCTATAGGCCAAAATTCTGAAATAATCTTCAGAATATTAATTTTTAGCCAAAAACATAAAAAAATTCTGGAGAGGACGATTTGTGCATCCATTGCGGCCAAGTAGAAATACTTTAGTCGATGGGTCTACTACCAAAGCTGGTAACGTCTAGTTTCACTGTGTAAAGGCCAAAATTCATAAAAATCTTCAAAAGAAAAATTTTTAACCAAAAACCTCCAAAATTTCTGGAGATGATGATTTGTGCGTCCATTGTTGCCAAATTACTTTAGTCAATGCGATTACCAAATAAAAGCGTCTAGTTTCACTTGCTATAATCAAAATTTTTGAAAAAAAAATCTTCAAAATATCATTTAATAGCCATGATTAGACCGTAAGCTCTATTTACTGCTCCTCCTGTAAAATACTTGAAGTCTGAGGCTACTCATCTGAATTCAACCGTTAGCGCTGAAATTATGTGGCCAACGAACACTGTAAATACTGAATGACTAAAACCAAAATCATTTACATTTATTGGGGTATTTAAAAGACTAGTCTTTTCGAAACTGAATTAGAGGCAGGCGATTTTGGAGGGCCCTTAGACGAAGTGTTAAGAAGTAAAATATAACAATAAACATATATATATACTATATTCAAAGTCAAGAAATGACACGCTAATAGCCTTGTCACACTATATGCGAAATCTAGCTGAAATGACATAAGGTCGATTTTCAAAAGTGCAATTTTCATAATAAAGAGTGATTTTTTTGAGGTTAGGATTTTCATGCATTAGTATTTGACAGATCACGTGGGATTTCAGACATGGTGTCAAAGAGAAAGATGCTCAGTATGCTTTGACATTTCATCATGAATCGTCTTACAAACGAACAACGCTTGCAAATTATTGAATTTTATTATCAAAATGCGTGCTCTGTTAAGAAAGTTCATTGCGCGCTTCCATTTTATGGTCAGTTTAATCGATCCACTGAAGCGGCTATTCGGGCTATTGTGACTAAATTTCGCACCAAATTTACATTGTTGGACATTAAACCACCAACACGCTTACGTAGAGTGCGAACTGAAGAAACTATCGCAGCTGTATCGGCCAGTGTTAATGATGACCACCAATTTTCGATTCGTCGCCGTTCGCACCAATTGGGTCTCTGTTACTCAAAAACGTGGAAATGCCAAAATTGGACTAAGCGGATGGACCACCTAAGACGCAGCCGCGGTCAACATTTAAATGAAATTATCTTCAAAAAGTAAATGTCATGGACCAATCTAACGTTTCAAATAAAGAACCGATGAGATTTTGCAAATTTTATGCGTTTTTTTTTTAAAAAAGTTATCAAGCTCTTAAAAAATCACCCTTTATTAAATTTTTTACAAAAATTTAAAATTTTTTTTATAATCCGGTATTTGGATCACTCTCTATAAATGGTATTATAGGCCTGTTCGATTGGGCCTACTGGCTTAATATTTGTATGGAATTTATTCGCTTAACAAGAAAGCAGCTTACTACTCTCTTAGTTACCGATTAAGGTGGTGCCAGATTTTTATCTCTGATTAATTTAAATAAAACCAATGGATAAAAATGTTGCCACCTTCTCAAGACTCTTAATTGTAAGCTAGTAAGCCCAATCGAACAGGCCTTATGTTTAAAACTCACTTAATTTAATTTAAATTTTAATTTACGGTTACTTACCAGGCCTCAGCACAAGCACGATCTTTGGGAAACACTGGTCTCGAATCCAAATAGGTTAACTTTTTCTAAAATCACATTAGGAACATATTATGCCTGTTCATTGTAAAAATAAACCATACAACTTACACATTCCAGTATTAAAGTCTTACGATATTGAGGTATTTTCGAAACCACCGGATTACCTTGTAACACCAAGACTTTCAATTCGGGCATTTTAGCAAAAACCTGGTGTAAAATTATACAGATTTATCTATATAAATGATTATTTTTTTCTTTTTTTTTGTAAATCTTACCTTAACCACCAATATATCATCTATACGATTATTGGACAAATCCAATACAGATAGATTAAGGCAATTCTCCAAGCCCTTCAAGTCCTCACAGTCTTTTAGATAATTCGAAGATATATTTAATGTGTTCAATACCGGCAATACATCGGCGCCGACATTCTCGATTTTGCGTATATGATTTTGGGATAAATTAATCGTATCCAGTTCCTTACAACAGCCCAGATTTTCAATTTTCTTTATCAAATTACTTTGCAGAAATAAGCACTTGAGTTTCGTTTGATTTTCCAAACCCTGTATCTCTGATATGGCATTGCACTCCAGCCAAAGACATTTCAATTCGGTGTAATCTTCTAATCCTTCAATGCACTGAAAACCTTTGGAGCACATCAGCATCGTTGTAAAATAGGCGTTTCCATTATAATATAGAAAATATGAAATATATACATACCCTGATAATGCAAATATAAGACATCATTCAGTGATGCTGTCTGATAGAGTTTATCCTTTTTACATAATTCCAAAAGACGTTTTTTCGTTATACGATTTAAACCCAATATCTCTTTAGGTTCAGTACGTGTATTCGAATTATTAGCCATAGTTTTAAATGAACGTGAGCTCTGGTATTTTATTATTATTTTGTTTTTAATATTTCTTTTATTTTCAATCGTTTGTAATAAAAATAAATGTTTACTTCGCAACTAGTTTTTTTTTCTTTTCTTCGAAGGTATTAAGAATCAACTTGTTTATTGATCTAACAAAGTTTTTTGAATCTCTATAACAACGGACATTTCGATAACAACCAACGAAACTGTTTATATTAAGTATCGTTCAGACCGACAAGCTACACAAAAATAAGCTAAATGAAAAAACGACACGGCAAACGTATATGTTTGCTATGTTTGCACCATAGCGTCAGTCTGAATTAGTATATAAATTCCTAAACACAATGAACTAAATATACGCATAATTCTAAGCGTTTATGTCTCCAACAAATTTCAAATGTATGTATTCATATGAATAATCAGCCTTATTACGGATGTCGAAGACGAAAATCGAGAGCAGTCGAAGTCGTTGTCGATTTCGATTATTTTTAGTATTACGTAACATTTTCGACTCTTATGATTTTGTAATAGATTGAAAAGTAAAAGATGTGCTATACTGTCAAAACAATGTTTACTTTTTACATAATTGCCCGCCAAAGGCAACATTGAAATTTTCTCAAGATAAAATAAAATAAATATAATAAAAAAAATATGTATTTGAGACTCCAAATTCGACTCCCTCTGGATTTACTATGGAGTCTAGCTGCAGCAAACTTGAGGCTGCTTCCTCCACTGGCGTCAGTACAAACTGTTTGTGTGACCATCCTCCCGTTGCACGGCATTCTGCCTTGTTGTGCAGCAGCTTCTTTTTCAAATTACATTTGAAGTCTGCCCACACCTTCATCCATTCCGTACCTTGGCGCATGGGAGGCCCAATGGAATTTAATTCAATGGCAATTCAAAAAAAAAATTCCACCATTTTTGAAAACTGTTGTTGCGTGGTTATTTTATTCCTGGAATAAATAAATAATTAATTAAATGAATTTTCTCACAAAAAACAAATACTTACATTTTGCAGCTCATCTTTGTAAACAAATGTGAATATATTCAGAAAACGACGACTGCTTGTTCATTTTTACGGCGACAACTGACACAAAACAAGTGACGGCGACATAAACTTTATATCAGCGGTCGACATCAGATAAAAGTTTTTTGGTAAAATACCGCAAATTTACCCAATGTTGAAAATAGATAAATAATTTATTTTATACAATTTTGTTATATTTATTTATTGTCGAATATAAAATGTCAAAAAAGTGTGTTAAATTTCAAATTAGTTAACGGCGTGTTAGCGGATGAAACCAACGGCTAACAATTGTTGTCAATTGAATGCGGCGATGTCTCTAGTCGTATGGAAAAAATTGATCGACTGTTTTAGCCAACTTTGACAGTCGTTTTCGTCTTCCGTGTTACGAAAATTGTAACAGATTGTGCATTTTCGACAACCGTAGTACCGTTTTCCAAAAAAAATCGACATTCGACTACGTCTTCGACAACCGTAATAAGGCTGATTACTACCACAAAATGCAACTCTGCATCACAGCTGACGACGACGAAAATGACACTGACACTGTTTGTGAAGAAAAAATAAAAACGAAAACAACAATACAAACGCAAACGCAATAACAAAAAATAATAAAATAAATTGATTACAATGATTACAATTAACTAAAAAACAATTAAAAGAGGGAAACCAAAGTGAAAATACAATAAGTGTAAAGAAATAGAAAAAGAAAATCAACAAATGCGATCTTCCATGAAATAATTAGAAACAAAGGAAGAATCATATTCTGCAACTGGCCAAAGACCAATAATAATAGAAGCAGAAAATCACCAAAAATCAATCCATTGAAAAACAAGCGAAGAATATACTGAATAGCCATTTGCTTTTGAAACAAGCAAAAGTGGTATGACATTTTTCGTTTATATACTAGATAGACATATGATTGTTTAATAACTTTTCTTTTGCAGTCATACCAATGATCCCCGAATTCTTTTGTTTTCAATTCTACGCGTCATGATTTGATGTTCTTGCAGCAGTGCCATCGCAACAACGCCTTCACCATTTCATTCATTTTTCGCTTCTAATTGTTTATTTGCATATTAAATTATTAATGCTTTGCCATAAGACGATACACATACCAAGATAGCAAGCAATCTCAACAACAAACAATTCCCCTAAAAAATGGATCCACAGAAAATTTCTGAATTGGCCAAACTATTACGAAATAATGGCGATAAAATATTAAGTTCTGAATCAACTTTGACACTATCAGGTAATCGTATACTTTATTTTCTATTACGGCCAAATCAATAGTCCCTCAGAACAAACGATATTTTAGGCTCATATTTCCATTTCAAAACAATGACTGCAACGTGTTTGAAGCGTTTTTACGAATATAAAGTTGTCGTCTTATCTCTGTTCACAATAGAGTGCAACAAATATGGAACAAACAACCCATTCGTATGACTGTCTGCTGCAACTCGGTTCTGTGTTCTGTTTGTTTATATTGTGTGTAAAAACAATACGGATTTATAATGTACAGCGCAGCAGATTACACATGTGTACATACAACTTATATACCCATATTATGTACATATAACATTTAAACATTGATTTCTAACCAAAGCAAATCTCAATATACAAAATAATTTCTTAAAACGGTATTTCCCCCAAATTGAAGATTGCTATATTTTATCGCTTAATCATTTGGGTCCATTTATATTATTTTATTCTGTGATTATGATAATCATGGGAAGAGATGAGACATAATGGTTTTTGCCCTAATTAAGTGCAATAAATACGATAAATAAGCGCCAACCAAGAGTGCGAAAGGAGAAGCAAATGCCTTTAGTAAATCTGTTTGGTCCCTGATTATATTTATATATTCAAAGAAACTATAGATCCTCCCCAGCTTTTATTTTATTTGAAAGCTTCCCATTTGTGATAATATAAATGGTGTGCAGTTCTGTAGTTTGTCTGATAAATACTCAATCAATATCTTGAGCAGCATTCTGCCGAATCAGTCTCTGACCTTAAAAATATTTGTGTCAATTCTTCATCTAAAATTTCCATTAAGATTTTCTCTCCCTCATCTTATACTTGCAGGCTCTCTACTACGTGCCCTCAACGATGCCTTCACCCTCATCACTGATTCCCTGGAAGTCGGAGAGGTGCAAAACTTTCAAGTCCTAAAACCGATGAACTCAAAACCGCCGGTTTTTCGTGACCTCCAGCTAATACACGATTTCGTTCAGAAAACTGCATTACTCTGTGTTGTACATTACCCGGGCGATGAGTATTATGGTAAAATTGATATCTCAAAATTTCGAGCTCTCAAGCGTTTGGAAGTCCAAAAGATCGATATTAAACAATTGGCAGGGATACAGCGTTTGCGTGGCCAATTACATCACTTGATATGTGTGAAAAGTATAAGGACGGTCGACGACATCATAACGCATTGTGGTGGCGATAACTCGAACGGCTTTGTCTGGAATGAGTTAAAAAGTGCCGACTTCAGCTATAACAACTTGCAATGTGTTGATACATCGCTCGAGTTTGCCCAGTATTTACAACACCTGAATTTGAGGCACAATCAACTGCAGTCGGTACAGGCTATAAAATGGTTGCCACATTTGAAAATATTGGATCTGAGCTTTAATCGATTGACGCAAATACCGCAATTTCATATGGATGCCTGCAAGAGACTGCAATCGTTGAATATGAGCAACAATCTGCTGGAAGATCTTATGGGTATAGTAAAATTAGATGCTCTAACGGATTTGGACTTATCGGATAATTTTCTATTGGACCATACGCATCTCTTGCCGCTAAGTGCATTAATAACACTAAAATTTCTCAATCTCTATGGCAATCCTCTGCACTGTCATCCAAAACATCGTTTGGCTACTTGCCAATACTTGCATAAAAATTGCTCCACTGTAAAGTTCGTACTCGACTTTGATACCCTCACAAAAAATGAAAAGTCTCTGACGGGCACTCACCAGCTGAGACAAGTGGGAGCTCTCAATCGTTATGCCTTGCGCTCCTCTTCGTCATCGATATCAGCGTCGACTGGAGGTTTAACACCGGTCCATGGCACAGCAACACCTGCCTCAAGTGTTGGTTCATTGGTGTCGTTTAAATTCGTAAATGAAAATACTTCCGATTCTTCAGAACACAATAATACAGAACCGATAGCCAAACAAAAGAAAAAGTCTTCCAAAATACGTTGCGTGGAAATTGAAGATCACTCTCCAGAAATTTCGGATAATCTCAATGACAACGCAGAGGATGTAATGAACAGTTCAATAATATCCATGGATAAAACGAAAGCCTATACGACGGAAGCTAGCAAAGATCATTTGGAAACCAAACGACAAATTGTAGAGCTACGCGAAAAGTATGGCAATGAATGGTTGCACACAGGCAATGCTGAAATGATGAACAGTGCTTTGGGTACATACACACATGTTCACATTTAATTAATAGATTTTATTCAATATAAATATTTTTGTTATATTTCTAGGAAATGTATCTTCTACCACATCAGTTGACATTGATATGGAACGTCAGTTGTCGCGTGACATTTTCAAAGAATACATTAAAGACGTAACGGAGGATTCGGCGTCGAATAATCTAAACAATACAACAATAGCAACCTCTACACCCACCAATAACACTTTAGATAATACCATGGCTCAGTTGATGGTGTCGCCTATTAAACCACAATCCGACAGCAGTGATTCCTCTCTATATAGAAGTTTCGACCAAACACAAACGTTAATCAGTAATGACACCACTAATAAGAACAATGAAAATACTTTATATAAATCGTTAGATGCAAGTAAAACTGCTCAACATAATAATAACAACCCCTTTGAAGATGAAGTCATAACAGATGTTGAAAAGACCAACGAGGACGAAACGGAAACGGATGTGCAAGAAGAGGATGATCATTTGAAATATGTTTATTCATCGACAGAGAACGACGATGCAGAATGTGAGTACAGTACAGCGCAATAAGCACTTTTGTCAGCAATTTATTGTTAATTTTCAAATTTAGTTTCGGAACGCGAAGAAGACGAAGAGACTTACATTGTCTACACCACCAACCACAATGAGGCCATATTTTTGACAAAATCTTCAAACTTTTTAAGAGAAAGGGACCCGTTAACAGAAAAGTTTGTGCTCATAACGTTTACAATCTGTAGATAAATAAGATTATAATTATCATGTATTTTGCAGAACAAAAACAAAGTGGAGTTTGAGAATTTTGGAATCTTGCGATCGAATTAAATCCAATACAATACGTATAAATTTCGATACGGTGAAAGTGGATAAACAAGAGCGGCTTTATACTGTCGAAGAAGATTTGTGCCAGGTACTTGCATTGGAAGATATTTCAAATTGTCTTGATATTTATGGTATATTATGGTAGCTGTTCGCATGCGGATTTAGAGATCTACCATAAGAATCATCAATATTGTCCGCAGTGGCAGTCCATGCGGATTTAGGTTGCACCCTCAGTTTTTACAACGTATTTTTATTATTTCATTCAAAGCTGATTATTATTACTTGTATTATTTCAAATATTAAAGTTACATTTTAAAATGTGGTCATTGTAGGAATTGGAAAAGAAATTGCGTGCCATTCTATCGCAACGAGATTTAACCGAAATGAATCAAGCTATTTATCGATGCGTTAATTGCAATTGCCAATTTTCGCAGGAGATCAGAAATAAACTCCAAAATCTCGGTAAGCTATTGTTTGTTTGAAATATAGTTTATTTTGTTTTAATTTCATAATACTTGTACTTCTCTTGTAGAAATTCGTTGCCCCGACTGCAAATCGACTTTTGTGGCCGAAATACACGATATTCCCAAGTCGTTAGAGAAGTCTAGTACTCTTGCGGAAAAGCTCTCTCCCGCCTCTATTGTGGAGGAATTACCTACCTTTATTGCGCCGCTGAATGTTGTGCAAGACACCAGCTGCGTTGAAATGGCCGAAGACAGTAATAGCATTGGTATGTTAACGGTTGTGGAAACTTTCCTGACAGACATCGTTATTTCTGGCATGTTTTTTGATTTTATTTTAACTAACTGATGATTTATGATTTTTTTGTATGCTCTTCTTTTTTACGTTGAAATCTTGATTTTTTATTTATAACTAAACAAAATGAAATGGTCATCTAAGGTAAAGGCAAAACAAGGCTTTCAACTATTAATCCACTGCAAGCAACAACACTGAAGCAAATTATAAAAAGTTAATATCACATGTATTTCCTTAAACAATCAAAAGGAGCATTGGCTTTGTAACAAAAATATGCATTGAGAAGTACTAAAACCGTTTTCCTCTTTTCTCATTTGTTTCTCATTTGGCTACTAACAATCCAATGTTTCTTACAATTTACAATTTGATGAGTCAAAACTTACCGCACAGCCGGACAGATGATTCCAATTGTACATATTAATCTAAAAACATTCATATATCGCGAGCTTGTCTTTGAAATCTAGAGATTTGACTTGTCACTTTGTCAATCAGCAATTAGTTTTCTTAAACACCATTTTATAGCGATCTTGTCCTAAATCTTATGCTACCTCATTCTCTAGGTTCGGCCACTTCTCTTAATGATTCTTCGTGTTCGAAAATCACGAATACAAATTCGGAAAGTTCTTTCAACTCCAATCAATCTTTGGCGGGCAGTACAAATACGGATCGCGATTTAGATTTTAAAACCAATGGTGAAAGTGATGTTGACATTATATCAAATCCCAGTCAATCTAGTATCGAAGTATTGGATCATTACTCCAGTCGCAAAACCTCGGAGGAACGACGCATATCGCACATACCCAGCCTGGAAACTATAGATGATCAAAGTTATACACAAACGTTTTTGGAGCGTGAATTTGACAATATGATTAATTACGCTAAGAAAGATAAACCCGAAGAATATCCAGAGCGGCCACCAGAACCAGCACCGCAGCAGCAGGAGCAACAGGAAGCAACCAAGGAAAATGTTTTGAAGCCGAAAAAGTCATCAACTTCTACATTGGTGCAAAATAATTTGACGGAAAGCAGTTCGTCGGGTTCGGTAACGGACAGTATTTGTACATCATATGAACAAAAGGCTAAATCTGAAGTTACCAAAGAATTTTTACAACAAGAAGCTGAAGGCAACGCCCTTAATGCGGCAACAAAGAAGGAGGAGAATAGTGGATTGTCATCAATGCTTGGTGGTAAGTTTTTAGGAAGAAAATCTATTTTTTTTACATTTGTCCATAAAACTACACATCAAATGCAAATTTAAGGAATAGAACATGTACCATGCACTATTTTTGCCATTCTGTTTGTAACATCTGAGACCATATAAACTATATACATATAAAACAACGAGGGAGGTCCAATATGTTAAAATATTTAAATACTATTTCCCTAACAAAGACTGAAAAATTTCCTTAAAACCAACTCATATTACAACTATTGGATGGTTTTTGCTTACGATCACACAGCTCTTTGAAATCGAAGTCTAGGGTTCCAGAAAATATCTCTAAAATTCGCCACTATGCAACAAAAATGAAAAATTGTGCGTCCATGCCGAAAAAATATTTGTGAGTGCATTGAGGCATGCTGATTCATAAAATCAACGCAAAAAATGTTTATGTATATTTTTTATTTTTTTTTTTAATAAAATTATCGTCGTAAGTAACTTTTAATATTTGTACTCACATTTGAATATATTGGTCCGATCGGAACCGCTTGTATGTTCCATAAAAGATAATTAGGATATCTACAAATGTTGCGAATTACACTTTCATATAGGGACAGAATCCACAATTTTGTGAAACAAATATTTTTTGAAAACAATTATTTTTCTGGAAAAAAAACAAAAAAGTCGGTAAAAATGTTTTTGTATTTTTTTTAATAGCTAACATTCTAACGCAAAAACCATGTAAAAAATCTATGGATAAAATTTATGACAATCCTTGTAGACGCAAAAGAATTAAAAAAAAAGATTTTTAATATTTATTTAAATATCGCGAAAAGTCCCATTACAGAATGTGTTGTTTTAGTTTGTAATAGCTGACATGGAAAGCAAGGCATTTGAAAGAAAATCTATGAGTAAATGTAGTAAGGGAATTAAAAAAAATCGTGTGTCATTTTTTACAAAGTTTTTGCTTACATTGATATTGTCGTACGTGAAGTAGAAGTACATCTACAAGAAAGACCATAACTTCCACATTTATTCATAGATTTTTTATATATAAAAATTATTTTTTTTTTGCGTTAGAATGTTAGTTAAGTAAAACAAAATAATTAAAACTTTTTGTCACCAAAGAAAAATACTTTTTCCCAAATTTTTTGAGACGTTACTAAACCACTATTTCTATTTTTATTTTTACATATTGGACTTATATTTTCAAATACAAATATTTAAATACCTTCGCGAAATTTTAGTAAAAATTAAAAAAAATCCATAAAAATATTTTAATATCGTTTTCGAGATTAAAAAGCCAAAATACATCAGAAAATATTGTACGTGGCCATTCGACAAAATTTTTGTTGCATAGTGTATTTAGAGTATTTAAAAAATATATTTGCGTGAAAATGGGTGTGTTTATTTATTTTAATTACATTTTACCACCTTATCAATAATGAAACATGACAATTTATTTAAAATTATATTCATAACTAGCGTAGAAAATAGTTTAGAGGCGAAGCATATTATGCATTTGTCTAAGATCACAATTAACTATTGTGGCCCGAAGCTTACTTTCTATTTTCGGACTTAAGATCAAGTTCTTTTGATTTGAAACAATGAAATTGATTTTAAAAGTTAAATTATTTCATAAAATCGTTTGTCGCTGTGTTGCCATTCTTTTCTGATTGCACAGTTTAAGTTAACATTTGTCTATCCTTTCTTTCAGCTTTTATGCAATCGACAAACATACTGATGAGCAGTTCCAAAAAGCTCATTGATACCGAAAAGTTGGCAAATATTAAGTCGGGTACGATTTTACCTACAACCGCCCCAACTGCCTCCTCCAACTCACGATCATATAAATTCAACTACACCGATTTCAATGATATCGATCATCGTTTAAAATTGTATTTCTATCAAACGAAATTCGAAGAAAAGGATGAACACTTTAAGTGGATTGTGAAGGGACGTATTTACAATGAAAACACTAAACAATTGACCGAAGGCTGTGTTGTAGTGTCCACGTGCAAACTATATTTAATGCAAGCATTTGCTGAGGAAAATGACGATGTAACAAAATGGTTGAAACCCATAATCACATGTACAGTGGACCGTTTGGAGACCATTCAGCTGCTGCCATGGAAAATAGGTCTATCATTCGCCCTACGAGATTGGGGAGGTTTTCTGTTATTACTGCAAGATATTTTAAGGACCGACTCATTGATGTTGTTCTTTGCGAGTATGTAACATTTTATTTTTATTTTAATGAAACCTGATAATTTCTCTGAAATTTCAGACAATTCATTGCCCTCGACCTGTGATTTGCTATATCAGCCGGATGAGTTAATAACCAAACGTCTCAATTCGGCTGTTATCGACGAACAGTTGAATATGTGCTCCGTATTAAATGGCTGTGAAATTACGTGCGAAAATGCTAAACGTACGTTCAATATATGTTGTCTCTTAACAACTGATTCGCGTTTATATTTAAGCTCGCAGAAAGTGGGCTGGCTTTCGGCAGCCGACACTGACAGTGAAGATATTGAAGTTTGTATAACACAATTCATGTCAAATTTGGTGGAAGTCGAACACTGTAGCGACAATGTATTTATTATTAATTTTCTGGATGAAACGCAAGATAAATGTGAACTCTGGAAGTGCACATTTGAAACGACCGAGAATGCCAATACCTGTTTAAATGCAATAGCACAATCGTGGGAAAAACTTTTTGGTGTTCCTTTAATAAGTGCGTAAACTGAAAATAAAACTACAATTTATTATATTATTTAATCCAAAACTATCATATACAAAGTGATCTTAAACGTGACTCAAAATTAACAAAAAACTTTACTATTTATCGGTCCAGAACAGAAAACTAATTCCGTATTAATAGTTTTTGTCTTCGTAATACTAATACAATATTTGTTTAATTAGGCCATATACAGTGATTTACAAAAAACAGAAACTGAAACATATTACAGTTTTGGAGATGTGATTCAATAAAATATAATATAAAAGATATTTGCTCATATTTGGGGACATTTACGGTGCACAGAAAATAAAATGAGTGCCCCAGAACATATCTTTTTCACTTTCTCTATTTATATTTTAGTGGTTATTTCCATTGGTCGTCTGTATTAAATTTTTGAAGAAAGACAAGCTACATCTCCATCTAATAATTCTAACTAATATAAACTGTAAACCACTGTAAAAGTTTGTAATAAATATTTGCAATATTTAGTTAAAATTATTATAATTTTTGTATGTACATAAACCTGAAATAAGTAAAATCCCTTTGAAAACGATTGAAATACTGAGTTTTTGTTTTTTTTTTTACTGAAACATCGAAAACAATATTTTTTATTACTTCTTTAAAGTAGTATGTTCTAACAATTTTGAATTGATCAATCAATCATTTATCGTCGCCTGAAATCCACAAAAAATGCAACACCAAAATCACACCTCGAATTTTGAATTGATTGCTTAATATTGTCTATTGTTTATTAACAAAAATAAAAAAATCATAAATTAAAAATATTTATCTAATACTACGATTAGTTATATATTTTTAATACCGATATATAAATTTGACTAAACTACATATCCTCTGAAAATTACATTGTAAAATTTCGACTTTTGAATAACACACAAAACGCCGAGACGTGTAAACCTAATTTTGGTATATTCCGTTTTGTATTTTTAAGTTTGATTATATTTTAAAGCAAAAACTTTGAAAATTAAAAATATTTCTTCAAAATCGATTAAAACAAATAAAATAGTGGAATACCACTATCATGATTTCTGCAAGTGAATAATTCGTTTTTGGTTTCTCGGAGCTCCAAAAGAGATTTTATACAATGCAAGATTTTAATGGTCTATCACTGTGCATTTAAAATTATATGAAAATGTGAACTTTTACTAATCTTTTTCTGCATATATAAGATAAACTTGTTTTGGCTCTCCTCAACATTTTGATTTTTCGAGATAAGCGATTATTCTCAAAAACCACAGAAATAGCAAAAAAATTTTATATGCCAGACAATGAATGAGCATCATTTTCAGAGTTAAATTTCGTCAAATAAACAATAAATTATTTTATTTCAAGATTTTTGGAAGTGCTTTCATTTAAACATATCCCAAAAATTGTTTGAGAGGCAATACAAACGTAAAAATACAAATGCATTTCCTGATTCCACTATAAGTTTTCATGTCTCGTCGTCGTTTTCGCATGTCAATTTCACATACTTACAGTATTCTATACTCTAAGAAACAAAGTAAAATTTTTATTAACATACTACGAACTTCATGATGTTTACTACCCCTGTAAACTCGTGGGAATGTTGTTGAACGCCTTTTTGGATTTCAGATGACGATATGTATGTTTAAATTTTAAAATGTATATATATATATATGTGTATGTATATGTGTTGCATAATTCAAAATAAGCATTTATTTATCACTCATTTGATCAGCAATCCAATCAATATTTTCTTCATAATATCGTGGATCCGATATGGTTAGCGCTGTACGTTTATAGGTGTAATAATAAAAAAACGAAACTGCAATGAAATGGAGAAGGTAACGAGAAAAAATATTGAAATGCACACAACGAACTACACACATAGAAGGTAAGTGACTATCGCACGATTTTCAAATATAATTTTTTGGCGGTTTCGAGTTTATAAAATGTTCATTTCTTTTAAAAATGACTTATAACCAAACATCCTCTTCATTTGTTCCTCAGAAAAGAAAGACAACTGAAAAAAAGTTGTTTTAAAGGCAAGTACGACATTTAGAAACTCGATATCGTCACAAAAGAAGATGCGATTTGAAAATCGTGCGATTCTCAGCACATGGTCGATAGACTTTATGTTTTGACACAAAAAATAAAACAACAGTTTGTAAATGACATTTCTTAATGCTCTTCAAATTGGAATTTCTTTTTTTTTCTCTAGATCGAATCGAAATCTACAAATATGACAACATACTGTAACTAAGAACTATACAAATAATGTGAAGTTTTATTGAAATGAATTTTAAACCTTGTATTCGAAGGAAATCAACAATATCGGTAATTGTCAATTATCTATCTGTTGACAAACGATATATATAAGTATATGGGATTTTTGAAGCAGAAGAACTGAAACTGATCTACTTCAAGAAATTGACAAAGGAGGTGTACTGGAAGATGGCATAATTGCCACGCCTTCTCTAGTTTAGTTTATGTTTCACCAATCAGCTTCTGTGTGTACTCTTGACGTGAAATGCTTCCACAGATTCAGATCGGACTGATATTTGGCAGGAGTACGTACTGCTTTCCTTCGCCGTTTGGGATTGCAGTCGTTACCTTCACGAGAACAGCAATGACGTTTAACAATTTAAATTTTGTTTTTATATTCCGAATACTTGTACTTGTAAATTCAATACTTTGAATATTTTTACTATTATTATATTAGAGCTCTTTTTCTTTAAGACTGGATAACTAAGCTGCGATAACTAAAATCTAAATAAAATGTTAAAATTTTACTCAATATAAAAAAAATATTAAAATAGTATGTATGTATAAGAAAAAAATTAAAAAATAATTTTATGTTAAATATTTTGGACTTAGCCTGGATAATCCAGTGTATTAAGTCAAATTTATGGTTATCGAAGTTGAGTCCAAAAAAGTTAACCGATAAATAGTAATGTTTTTTTTTTTTTTGAAAATTTGTTTTGATACAAATAATTATATTGTAGTTGGCGACAATGTGAAAAAATAATTTTTTATTTTGATCAAAAAAATTAAATTTTTATTGACGTTTTTATCGCGGCTTGTTATCCCGGCTTAAAGAAAAAAGCCCTAATACATTTTCAATTTGAAATGGTGCAGCCCATGAACAACTACGAAGTTGGTGCAACCTAAAGACGTTCCTGCTTGTTACATTTTTAATTGAGATTTCCAATATGTGATAAAACAATTCATACCACTGATCTTGTTCTTATATTCAACATCTCTGGTTATATAAGTCAAAAATTACAGCTATAGCTGTTCGTAAGCTCTAACTGAACGTTAACCAGAAGTGGTAAAAATGGGGGTTACAATATTAAATTCAATGCCGAGGTTATATCCCAATCCTTAGACCATTAGATGCCAACAAAGTATTGCTTCTTTGAGCTGTTCTGTTTTGTTATCGTGATGACACGATTTAAATTTGCCCTTCTCTCCCAGGTCTTACATCAAATTACATATTCTATTTGGAATTAAAACAAAGATGACACTCACCTGTTCTTTGCACAAAGGATAGGGCTTTCATTGTGGTCGACCAATTTGTCATGGGATACCACAGGACATTGTAGACAAACCAAAAGTGTTGAGAAACCGATAGCAAAAAGTACAGCAAAATTGTAAATAAGAAAAATTTACAATTTCTGAGAATAACATGAGTGGCTCCCACCTAAAACGATTTGCAATAAGAATATTTTGGCCATAACAGATTTTCAATTTTCCTTACCTCATAAACACAAGTAGCATGAACGGCAAATGTGAAAAATAAATATTCGCATATAATAAACAAATCCTGGGTACTGAAACAACACAAAGCACATACAATAACAAGGACACGTTTAACACGTAAATATTACGACGATTTAGATTGTCTTCATCTTCAGAATCTTCACTTACACAAACAATAATATGGTCAATTGTAATTTTTGTGGCAACAGCAAATGGGCGAAAGTATTAAAAAACAAATCGGCGATTAGTAGAGAAAATTGTAGTCCTAAAAGGACACGATAGCGACTTAAAGTCAATTTCATAATGTCTGCTGTTATATTTCGTTTTTTTCTTAAAAATTTTGTTTATTAAATCGTTAATCGAGTAGTGACGTCAAAATTGTGAAAACGATATAACGTTTGACATTTGCAACAGAAAAACACAGGACATATCAAAAGGATATTTCGGGCACATGCGCTGTTCACTAAAGAAAATTCAACACTGTTTTGAAATTTCTTCTAAATAAATTTCGTCGACGAGTTGTCATTGTATGTATATTTATTTAAGCGAACATTGATTCTAAGCAAATCGATGGCTTAATATACATTTTTTAATTTCTCTAATATATTATTCTCAACCCATGAAAAATTAATTTGTTTCATTAAATTTGAAGTCTATTTTTAATAATGATACGAAAAACTATAAATATAAATTACATTTATATATTGAGTTTTTTGGATTCTATTCTATAATCGATATACATCTTTTCTGTGTTAAACAGTACAGTGTTTTACTTTTTTTAATTTATTGCTATAAGAAATTTATTATTGCACTTAGCAAAATTTATTTTTCAAGTTTGGAGGAACGTGGTCTTAGTTTCATTAAAAGGTAATAAAAACAATGTTCCTTTAATAATGGAAAGTAGAATTTAGAAAAGATTATTACAGTTATTTTTAGCAGACTGCAAACTCCAAAAGTGCACAAAAGTACACAAAAGTGCCGAGAAACTGCTTTAATAGCAGAAAAGTGCCCTTGATTTTTTCTAAGTGTTGCAGAAAGTCTAAAAGAGAACGACAAAACTAAAGCACATAAAATATCACTGCTATTATATTATGTACGATAAGGGTGGGATAGTGTTGTATGGGATTTTTAGGAATTCGATTTGGATACGTTAGAACACCCTATTATGTGAGGTTCGGAAAAAAATGCATGAGCCAAAAAATGTGGGTGGTTTGGTGAGTGCAAGTTGGGGCTCATCGGGGTCAAAGTTGAGGGAAAAGGGGTAAAAATAAACAAATAGCCTCAAAACTGCCTCAGAGTCGGCCCAGACCAACCTTCATTAATTTTTCCCTCCCAAACAGTTTTTTCGAACACACATACCCTCTATCCTCCTCTCTCCTTGATGACGGCAACATACAAAAACTATTTTTTATAAAAGTAGTAGTCAAATGTATGACCAACCTCCAATACTTTCCCAGCCCCAATATTTTGTCAGAATATACCTACCCTCTATCTTCAACCCTTAAGGTGGGACCCCATACATTTTTTATTTTTACAAACTTTTTATGAAAGAAAGGCCCAAAACTGCTCCGCAGAAGCCCCTAGAAGACAGACATATAAGACTGACACCCATTAATTTTCCTCCCCAACATTTTCCATAAACATACCTGTCCCCTATCTCTACTCATTAAGGGGCTCCCATACAAAAACTACATTTTTATAAAATTTGCGCCCACCGCTCTAACTGCCCCGATGTTTTCTCAGAACATACCTACACTCTATCTTCAAACCTTAAAGTGGTCCCATATTTTTTTATTTTTTATAAACTTATTTATGGAAGAAAGTGGCAAAACTGCCACGCAGTAGCCCCTAGAGGAGACAATAATTTTCCCTCCCCAACATTTTTTCGAAATGAACATACCCTCCATACTCACTCCTTAAGGGGAAAAGTTGATAGACTTCCTATTATGCTTAAGGGGGCTCCAATACAAAATTTGTATAAAATTTGCTCCCACCTAAGGGAGTCAAATGTACAAAAAGTTACGGCGCAGCACATTGTTGTAGTCATCTATCAATTCATCGCCTTTATCGACATCGACCAGTGCTGCGAAGCTGATTAAGGTGATCAGGGTGCCGTATAAGTTATATTTGTAATCGTATTACTCATTCGCACTGACTGTGAAAACTTACTGCATTGTGATATAGAATGGTTTGTAATATGCATACATATAAAGGGTGATTTTAGATGTGTAGAATTTTACGCCATTTCGCATTGTGAAATTAAATTTATATTCTATTTTTGGGTCAACGCACTGTGGGGCCTCTGCCCGGAATCAGTGGCAAAAATTTGATAACAGCTTTTGGTAAAACTAATTAAATTAATTTCTTCAGAACTCAAGAGAAAAACAAAAAGTGAAAAAATTTTAAGATTCATAATTGAGTTACAGACAAACTATCTACCCAATGGGTGGTTTCCAAGGCTTATTTACCCAAAAATCGCAGTAGTAAGAAACACTATATTTTGAACGTTTTTCAACTTTGGTGGAATAGAACTAAAAAAGTTTCTATTACTTTTGGAAGACATTACTTTTAGTTGATTTAGTACTCCTTACTCTGTCATATTCAATAAAAGTTGGCTGCCGATACTTGCCCATTCGCATGTTATTAAACGTCCAACACAAATTTATTTTTTTTTTGCATTTTATAAAGCAACATATTTGGAGTACTACGACCTTCAGAGTCTTGAAATTTTGTGAGAGTTCATTTTCATTGGGTATTAATTTGGACAGTTTTCCAATAATTGGGCGGAATTGAAATAGGGGGCGTGGTACCTCCCATACGAAATTAAAATCTATTATAAAATATATTCATATCTATGACAATGAAAGTTCTGAAATTTCATGTGAATTCATCCACTTTGGGAGAAAATGGGCGGTATTGTCGATGGTGGTGTGGCACATCCCATAAGAAGTTAAAACCACTTATAGAGTAGTTTCTATTACATGACACCGAGTTTCCTGAAATTATGTGTGTGTTCATTAAGTTTTTACTTACGTAGGCAAGATACAGATGGGCGGGATTTAAAAGATGGGGATGGCACCTTCTCTAAAAATTAGAACTCAACATATATTCCGTTATATGACAACGAGAATTTTGAAATTTTATGTGAGTTGTTTGAGTATTAATGTGCAAATTTTTGGAAAAAGTGGGCGTGGCACCTCCCACATAAAGTAAATATATATCCCTATTAAGATTATAAAAGCGCTTGTCTCTTTTTGGAACTTCACTCAAATAGAATCTATAGGCAATAGATTTAAAAAACTAGCACAAGGGGCTGGAGGGGCGTGGAAAAACTTTTTTTGAGAATAACTTTATACTTTATTCAGTTAGTTAACTATATTTATATTGCTAAATATATGAATATATGTTGTGTTAGAGCAAAAATAAATGAAACATTATTAGTTTGGTAACAAAAAAGTAAATGTAAACTAACTAGAAATATATTTTTATTTGAAAAGAAAGAAACACCATATTAGATATCTGTTTGTAAAGCTCCCAGTAAGTCATTGAATACCTAGTAACAAAACAAAATTTTACTTTTGTAAATGTGTTCACTAGTTTCAAAGTTATGATTTTTGCAACGAAAAAAATCAAAAGCCCCCCTGTGCAACGATTGAGTCGAATTTATGTTTTTTCCTTTCTATTTCGTAATAATTGTGTTCAGCTAAAATGTTAATATTTTTCTGCTATTTTCACAATTTGAAAGTTTAGACCAAATTTTACTTTCGACTAAAATAAAGAAATTGTAACTGCCACAACACTTTTTGTATGCTCTTGCTGACATTCGTTTTGCATTGACAATTGCCGGCTGCGAATGTCAAATGTCAATAGGAATTTTGAAAAAAAAAATGTTGTAATCCTTAGTGCGCATATCCTTGCCACACACAAAAATCACTTTCACTCTCATTCATTTAGGAAATGTCCAAAACATACTCTACTCTTTGTGTCTCTGACAGGCTATCACCACAGTACACTGGCTGAGTTGCGGTAAGAGGCTACCTTGACAACCCACATGTGTAACCAATCAACGTTTTATACAAAACACATGATTCCTCTTTCCCTTCCCACTTTCCATCTGGCCTTTCAAACAACACCAGCAGCAGTAGCAGCAGCACTAAGCCATCCAACATTTAGTCACTCGCAATACAAATTTTCCTTTTAATTTTTTTTCTGTTTGATTCTAACGGTAACTAAGAAGAAGGTCAAGATTTTATTGGTTAACACCTTTTCGGGGCACAATAGCAAGAAAGGAGTACATTTCGTCCCAAACAAAACATTGAGGTAAGTAGCAACAAATTGTGTTAAATTGAGATTATTAAGACAAGGCAAGGAAGATGTTATTTAATATTTGGCAAGTGTTATTGTGAAAATTTTCCGTTTCATGCAATACCTTATGAAATCGTCCTAGTTCGCCCAGTTCGGTGGAAGTTTTCTTTCTTGTCGTAAATCAATTTTATATATGTGTTATAATAAGCAAAGCAAATATATTGAAATCATATATAAGTATAAATAAATATATATGTACATAAATATTATATACATATGTACACATACGTATGAATATATGTATATTGGTTTGTTTCTATTTGCTCCTTGAATATTACATAAAACCGTTTTATATACTCGTACATACATACATACATATGTATAGTATATAGTATGTGTAAATAACAATACATTTGTAAAAAAATGTTGAGGTATCTCACACAACTCCACGTAAAGTGAAAAAAAAAATAAATATCATCCAAAAATACTTGGCAAACTGGGTGAAAACAAATAAAGAAGTTCTGCTGATATGAGTTGAAAAAGAAAGTTAATTTAATAGTAGTTTTATTGTACAGATGAAAATAGCACGAATCCAGAAAGACGCTTAATGAATTGCTCAAGAAGTCCTATATTATATTTATTTACTCAGAATATAGGATTGCTTTTGAAAGTTAAGACTGGTATTAAATCAAAATAAATGACGACTACAAGCAAAATCAATTATTCATATCAACAACAACGTTTGAGACTTTTTGAAAATAACTGCTATTGAAATTGGATCATATATTAAAAAACAAGTAAAAACGACGTTAAGTTCGGACAGGCCGAACGTTATTTACGCTCCGCCATGGAATTCCACAGATGCTATCGATTTTCGTAGTAGTACAGTAACATTACAGAAAAATATTAAATTTTTTAATATTGCAAAACCAAAACAAATATAAATATTTATAAATAAATATAATATTTTTATTATTTCAAACCTATATCGTATCGAAATAATACTTCAAATTAATTCAAAAATAAATATTTTCAGATAAGCTTAAAAGCCATAAATATTGGTGGATAATGGGTGCTACAGTTGCACACTGGTCCCAGATCCATTTTTTTGGCATAAAGTCGAAAAATAAACATACAGTCTTGTAATTTTGCACATTTGCTAGACATATCATACGCAAATATAGCATACAAATACTATACTTTAAACTGCAATTTAAATAATTATTTCAAGAAATAAAGTAAAATGTATACATGTGTACAAAAAGGTGAATGATGTTGTATATCATTTTAAAGATACTTCCAATACCTTTTAAATAAAATATTGATGGGTTTCGTACACAAAACTAATTCAGAGATATAATCATATATATGTCTATGGCTAATCAAAAACTGTGCTAAAATAAAATGACAATTTTTGGAGTTTGCCGAAAAATGCTGACGAGATATTAATTCCACCATAAACTACAACCTCAGACGAACACTTTCACATTTACACTTTGAGTCAAGTTGAGTCATACATATAACTTTTGGTCCAAGACATTTATAGATTATGTTCTCTACAAATCACAAATTACAATACCTTTGAATACTTACAAGACCACAATAATCATAAAATGTTAAATATATTTTTTCAACTACTGACTCTTGCCGTCAATTTTCATACTATAGTCACTTTATTATTTTCTTTTTAAGTCTTGATTTTAATTAATTTGTAAAACTGCTTTATATCAAAATTAATCCCACTTTTTTTGAACCGCAAAGTTTAAGTACCATTCAGGCTTGTGGTGTTGCCACCTAATATTCTCCAGTATATTTTCTTGATTGCTTGGAGTGTTGCCATAAAGAAAATATATACACATTTACCACTTTCCAATTTTAATTTTTTTGAATTTCTGCCAAAAAACGGATTTGGGACCATAGTGAGTTGGATGTATTTCCATTCAATTTTAATTCCCAAAGTAAAAATTGCAAAATAACCTAACTTAATGATTAAACCAATTTTTGCCATTTTGTGCGTCTATACAGTCCAGTGTATACACCGAATTCCATGGCCACTTGGTTGATACCATTTGTATCCCCTTTTTCCCATTTTACCCCCTTATGAATACGACTTTCTAAAATCTCTTTAGTTTACGTGTCTACGCAATTAGAGGAATGTACTAGGAACGACTAGCTGTAGTCGTTTAGTTGGTACTATTTTTTATCCCTCTGTACGCATTGTATCCGCTGAAAGTACAAATTTGGGAAAAAAAACGTTTTCGTGTCTACACAGTCAAAGGAATGTATACTCCGAATTTCATAACTCTAGCTGCTGTCATTTGGTTGGTACTATTTTTATCCCCTTCTTCCATTTTAATTTCAAAAAGTACGATTTTCGAAAAATCCGTTTATTTTACGTGTCTACGAAATCAAAAGAATGTATACACCGAATTTCATTATTCTAAGTGCTGCCGTTTGGTTGGTACCATTTGTATCCCTCTATTCCCATTTTACGCATTAAAAGAACGAATTTGAAAAAAAATACGTTTATATTATGTATCTACTCAATTAGGGGAATGTAAACACCGAATTTCGTGTTTCTAGCTGTTGTCGTTCGTTATATATAATTTTTATCCCTTTTTGCCCCATTTCACCCCCTTCGAATAAAAATCAGTTTATGGTGCACGTTTTTGTTATAGGGGGAATGCGCATACCCAATATCAAGTAAGTACAAATATTAGGGGTATTTTTAGTCCTTGTGAGGGAAAAATTTTTCCCTTTGTGACGATTTCGCCCACTTTCAATTTTCAATTATAAGACGCATTTATGGAAAATTTGGACGTCCTATCTCCTTTCGTTTAGATGCTAGCGTGCTTTCAACAGACGGACGAACGGACATGGCTAGATCGTCTTAGAATTTTATGACGATCAAGAATATATATACTTTATAGGGTCCCAGGTCGATATTTCAAGGTGTTACAAACGGAATGACAAAGTTAGTATACCCCCATCCTGGAGGTGGAGGGTATAAAAACTCGAAGCTATCGAGTTAAAAAGTCGTACCGCTTGTCATGGAATGCCTCATATTATACACTCCTTATGGATCTTGCAAGCCTCAATGACATAAAATAAATATTCTGCAAACAAACTACCAAGAGTGTAATACCCTTATAAACTTTTTGTGGGTAACAAAATTTCTCTGTCATTTTGAAATGTTGTGAAATTACAATTCTCATCTTAGATTTTCACATCAATCGGAAAATAGATCGAAAACCCCAACAACGAACATGGGCGATACAAAATCATTTGGTTCGCCACCAACAACAACTACAACAACAACCACAACGTCAGTCAAGGCCGATAGTAATCAATACGGTGCAACAACAACTACCAGGCGTTTGGAGTCGGCAGCTGCTACCGGCCGGAAACCCCTGGGAAAAGGTGCTGGTACAGGTGGAGCGGTCGTAAACAATCAACAACAGCTATTGCAAAATATCGTAAAACCTAATGATACTCTAGAGTATATAATCAAGTTTCCAACGCCGCAATATCGAAATGAACAAAACAACGGATTTGATCAACCGGAAGCGGATGATTTTGTTTTCGTGTATAACGATACAAATGTACCAATTGTGATGCTTTTGGGCTGGGCTGGCTGTCAGGATCGATATTTAATGAAATACTCAAAAATTTATGAAGACAGGGGGTAAGAGGTAGTCCGTCCATTTGAAATATGTATGATGTTATATTGTTATTTGCCTTTTCAGCTTGATTACTGTACGGTATACAGCACCCGTGGACACGTTGTTTTGGAAACGCCGCGAAATGTTACCTATCGGAGAGAAAATACTTAAACTAATATACGACATGAACTTCGATTCACATCCTGTTATCTTTCATCTGTTCTCAAATGGCGGTGCCTATTTGTATCAACACATATCATTGGCCATACGTAAGCATAAGACACCGCTACAAGTGCGTGGTATGATTCTAGATTCGGCCCCGGGAGAAAGACGTATGCTGGGTCTATATCGCGCTGTTACTGCTATATATGGCAAAGAGAGGAAAAAATGTCACTGCTTTACCGCTATTATAATCACAATAACATTGGGCATAATGTGGTTTGTCGAGGTGAGTGCAAAGTGAGATATAAAGGAATAAAATTTTCTCGAGAATCGTAAAAAAAAAAAAACAAAAAAATATCACTTCTTTTCCACGATACTTATATATGGCGCATTCAACGACAAATCGGACAGTTGGCAAAAAATATTTTTGATTTCCTCCATTATTTTTATATTTTTAGTACCCATTAAAAAACACCTCCTGGTATACTTTGAGTTTTTTCTGATTACTCGTTAAAAAATATAGCTTTTTAAAAAATCGTTAAATAGAAGTTCTTTTTCCAGTATTTTGATCATAACTTCTTCAATAATGGTCCGAATGAGATATTGTTTTTTTTTTAATATTTTTGTTTTTTGAGATACTTTCCAGAAAAAATATTCACAATTGTTTTGTATAAAAAATTTATTTTTTAAATTAAAACTTTATTTTTTTAATTGTTTGTACTCTTCGATTTTTCGAAAACTTTTTTATTTAAACATGTATTTATTCTGTAAATTTTGTGCCTTGGTGGTCGTGGAATGCCCCATATACAATGCCTTTATTTTTAGGAAACATTTTCTGCATTTAAAAGCCTTTTCGTTAAAACCGAACCAATTCAAACGAATCCTTTCAATGATCTTAAAAATGAGCCAAATGAATATCCGCAATTGTTATTTTATTTATTTTTTAAATTAAAACTTTATTTTTTTAATTGTTTGTACTCTTCGATTTTGCGAAAACTTTTTTATTTAAACATGTATTTATTCTGTAAATTTTGTGCCTTGGTTGTCGTGGAATGCCCCATATACAATGCCTTTATTTTTAGGAAACATTTTCTGCATTTAAAAGCCTTTTCGTTAAAACCGAGCCAATTCAAACGAATCCTTTCAATGATCTTAAAAATGAGCCAAATGAATATCCGCAATTGTTTTTATATTCCAAGGGTGATGTCGTAATACCCCATACGGTAAGTGAGAGATATTTAAAACTACATACATATGTATGTAGATGTTGAAATAATACATATCATTCATTAAACTTTCAGGATGTTGAACATTTCATAACTATACGACAGCAACAGGGAGTCGATGTCAGTTCCGTGTGCTTCGAAGATGCCGAACACGTTAAAATCTACACAAAATATCCAACGCAATACATACAATGCGTTTGTAGTTTCATAAATAATTGTTTAGCGGCGCCCTTCAAGCCCGCCCTGGAAACATTCAATAGTTCGTCGACTACACCATCATCGACGTCGAAATATGATTAAAAGATTGAAACTGTGTGTCCTCCTCCCATGGACTAATCAATCGTTTTTCATTCAATTACAATAAAGTTTCCTTTTTCCTTTGAATTAAAAAAAAAACGAAATAAACAAAAACCAAAGAGTAAATAATTGAAGATTTAAATAAAACATTTGTTCTCTCGAACTAGAGACGACGGATTCTGACAGATGTCGCTTCTATGAGCGGATCAAAGAAGTAAATCTGGTTTTGAAAATAACTATTTCTTATTGGCGTGTCTCAGTACGGTGCTAGAAAGAAGTAAATATATCGTGACCTGAAATGCAAAAAGACGTAACAACAAACAATCGTAAATCAAGTTTTGTATTATTATTATTTCTGATAGATTTCGCATGCTTTTTTTTAAGCCGGGATAACAAGCTGCGATAACAAAAACTTTAATAACAATTTAATTTTTCGTTCAAAATAAAAAAAAAATATTTTTTTACATTGTCGCCAACTACAATATAAATATATGTATCAAAAGAAATTTTCAAAAAAATATTTTGTGTCGACTTGACTTACACTGGATAATTAATTATCCAGGCTAAGTCAAAAATTTTTAACACAAAATTATTTTTTCAAAATTTGTTTTCACACATACATTGACATTGCTTTTGGCGACAATTTTAAAAAAGAATTTTTATTTTGAGTGAAATTTTAACATATTATTTAGCTTAGTTACCCAGTCTTAAAGAAAAACAGCCATATTATGTCTGTTCGATTGGGCTTACTAGCTAGCCGTTGCTACCAACTGGTTTTTCTTAAATGGATTAACAAGAAAAATCTGGCAACACAACTAAGAGAGTAGTAAGCTACTTTCTTGTTAAGCGAGTAAATTCCATACAAAAATTAAGCTAGTAAGCCCAATCGAACAGGCCTATTATATGCAACACGCTATTATTTTTTTGTTTTGTATTTTTCAAATGATGATTTTTTTAAATTAAAATACAAAAATTCATGAAAATAGAAAATATGCTAGTTCCAGCCGTTAGTCACTATCTGTCATGTGTAGTATTGTGTTTGGGCTCTAAATCATCTGACCGAAATATTAGAGATGCGTTTTTGTTTTGTGCAAATTATCGATAAATAGTCGTCGTCGTCCCCAGAGTTACAAGCCGAACCATAATTATCGGCGGCGGCGGCGCTGTTCAAAATGGGTCGGCGGCGGCGGCTTTCGGCTCATTTGCCGGCTCGTTCTGTCATTCGATTACTCCTATTTATTTGACAATTTTTGGAAAACGGAAGGAACAATTTTCTTTTATTTTTTGTCAAGTAGTTCAATATTCGTTAATAATAGCCAATGTTCCAATAATTTAATATTGTTATTAGGGTATCCAATTATTTGGACTTTTATGTTATTTGAAAACAAAAAATTTCCAATTAATCGAATGATGAAGTCGAGAGTTATTTGATTAACCGATTAATCGAACAATTGTCCACTTAAATAAAATATAATTAATAATAGTTATATAGACAAGACACGCCGGTTTACGGGTAGTTCCACTATATATTGAACGTTTATTACGTATCTGATTTTATTTAAAAATTGTAATATCAAATTCGAAATTCATTAGAAGTTGGCAAAATTCTTAACACAATACAATATCCGAAGTTATCCATTGATAATATGGATCATATGATTTATAACAGAACTGAATTTATTATCGCGGTGTTAACCTCAATTTTTCTATGAATTTACTATTCTATGAAATTACTATTCTTTAAATTTTAAATAATTCCGAAGCTATTGGCCAGTTTTTGCTATTTTTAAATAATGTCGGATAAATCATTATTTTAATATCTGTGGAGCATACAAATCAAAAATCGAAAAAATTGTGGTTTTATATTTGGTGTTTCATAGTTTTTTATCCAAATGGAGCAAACTGGCTATACAAAATCAATTTATCATACAAAGCATACGACGATTTCATTAGTTTTTAAGCCAAAAAACGATTATTTGGGATAATTTATTCGAATTATTTGTTATTCGGAAATCATGATTTTTTATTATTCGAACAAATGTTTGACAAAAATTATTCGATTAATCGCATATAGTCATCATATAGTGGGATACCAAATTCAAAGAAAGATCAATATATTTCACAGCAGTAGGTTGTCTAAGTCGACATTTATATTTTCTTTTGTAATTTTAAGTGGGTTGTCTGTTTTGCTAGTGACTGAGTTAGAGCTTCGTCAAATCTCGGCGGCGTGGTTGAAGTCGATATGAGTCGATGAAATCGGCGGCGTGTTGAAGTCGATTTGAGCCGATGAAAACGGCGGCGGCGCGGCTCGTGCGGAAACATGCGGCGGCGGCGGCTTGTCGGCTTAAAATCGGTCGGCTTGTATCTCTGGTCGTCCCAATAATGGGCCTGTTCGATTGGGCTTACTAGCTTAATATTTGTATGGAATTTACTCGCTTAACAAGAAAGTAGCATACTACTCTCTTAGTTGTGTTGCCATATTTTCCCTGTTAATCCATTTAAGAAAAACCACTAGGTAGCAACGTTGCCACCATATCAAGTCTCTTATTTGTAAGGTAATAAGCCCAATCGAACAGGCCTAATGTTATAGAATACCAAATAAGAGTTGAATTGGTGTTGCCGTTGATAGAAAGTCACGTTGACGACGACAACAGGAATAAGGGTGATTGAGTTCCGACCAAAACAAGTGGTATCAAGTACTCGGTACTCAAATACTCTACAACACTACAGTGGTAAACAACAAATGTGTTAAAAATTTAATTTTATCAATCAAGTTTGCGGAAAAATACAAATAAATGGATTTGTACGATGATATAGATACAAAACCCAAGACCTCGCAAATAGATGGTTGGTCTTCGGGTATTAAAATGTTACAAACTCAATTGGCAATTAAGAAAGCTGCACAAATTCCAAAGCCTAAAGAGTTTGCTAAGAAACCGGTGAGAGAATGAATTGCAGCTCACTCAAGACTCAATGCCTTTACTCGTTAAAAACCCTTTATTTTTAGTTAATGACACCTGTGAACCTGAAAGCGAAAAAAATACAAACTCCATCCGATATCAAACCCATCATAAAAACACAACCTCTGGTGCCGTCTTTTGAAAATATCAAAACTGATGACTGGGACTTTGTCGATGATGAGTATGATCCTTCCTGGCCAAATGAATATGAAAAATTAAAAGAGAAAAAGAATAGCCTTAAGGACAAAGGTCGCGATGATCGGGAGAGGGACCGTAGTCGGGGCGGTCGTGAAGGAGGAGAACGGGAACGAAAACGCAATCGTCGAAATTCACGTAATCGTGAATCGCCACCGGTTAAATTCAGCGGTTTTGGTCAACGTATGCAAGATGAAGATAGTCCACCGTCCTCGGCCGGATCCGGGCCAAGCAAAGGTGGTGGTGTATCCATTGCACCGCCTCCATCTTTGCAAGAGATTTCAATTGCCAATGACGGCGGTGATCCCTCGTCTAACGTTACTATACCCTATTCTGCTAGTTCTGTAGCTGCTAAAATCATGGCCAAATACGGATTTAAAGATGGTCAAGGTTTGGGCAAGCAGGAACAGGGTATGTCCATGGCTTTGCAAGTGGAAAAGACTTCAAAGCGTGGTGGACGCATTATACATGAACGTGATGTATTCTTGCCTCCGCCACCTGCACCAGGTAGTCCAATTGCTAACATGGCTCCTCCAGCCCAACCAGCGCCAGCTGTTAGTTCTCCAGCGGCTCCCGCTCCATTGGCTGAAACGAGTGGGTCAAATCCAAGTATAACAGAAATCATGAAGGCACCTAGCAAAGTTGTATTATTAAGGGTAAGTTTATTTTACTTCAGCATAAATTGCTTCAGAACTAATTCCAAGAAAAAACAAGTATGGTCCCTCCGCCATATTTTGTCCGAGTCCACAAGCATATGAAATCAATCAATGAGCTATGAACTATATAGCCGCTGAAAAATATTGTGCAATTTTCTTATATTGTCTAATAATACGGTGTGTGGTGGAGGATGTAAAATTTAAGTGTTAGCTCAATTCTCTATTGGGAATGAATAATTAACTACTTTCTAACCACTTGAAGAACATGGTTGGACCCGGAGATGTTGATGATGATTTGGAACCAGAAGTCAAAGACGAATGTAACACCAAATACGGAGATGTTAATAAAGTATTAATACACGAAACATTCGGTACAACACCTGAAGATGCTGTTAAAATATTTGTAGAATTTAGGCGTATGGAAAGTGCTATTAAAGGTAAGTGGTGCAGTAAAACATCTGTTATTGTCTGTTACGGTGGATGTCATAATATTAAATTCGTTATATAACCATTTCTAAAGCTGTGGTGGATCTTAACGGTCGCTTCTTTGGCGGACGACAAGTACGAGCTGGTTTTTATGACTTCGATAAATTTAGAAATTTGGATTTAAGATAAATGATAAGCTTACAATACAAACATTATGAAAAGAACAAATAAACGTACTACACACTTAATTCTTAATTGCGATTAATTTATTTCGTTTAACACTATATTAAAATAATACTTGTTTGTTAAGGAATTTGAGGTGATGGTGCGATGAAATCATCTGTGGAATTCATGGAATTACTATTCCATCAATGAATCCATTTTTGGATCATTTATTAAATGTTTTTTATCGCAAGTAAATGATATGGTAACAGCAAACCTGAAGGGAAATTAGAAAAAAATTTGGTTAATTCAAATTCATCATTTCATATTTTTTGAATTATAGATAAGTTGTAATTTTTCATTTGAAATTTTGTCATATTTGATTTATAGTGGGTAGAGGACGAAGTGCTACAGGATGTCATTCATTCGAATAAGCGTTCCTCTCAACTCAATTTACAACGACTTCATTTTTGACGGTTGCTTTGTATCAGAAGAATACAAGACAATCGACCTTAAAGTCACTTCAGTCTAAGTGATCCATATTAATTTTAGCTCGCAGAGTGCTCATGAAATGTTTAAATATATTATAAAGAATAGCTGTTGTACCTAGTGCCTTCAGTAACTTTTTCAACATGATGTCGATTCTCCAAACCCGATGTGAATGCACTCACTCGTCCTTTTTTGGGTTCAACAGAAGTAGTAGTGCGATTTTCCTCATTTCCATCTACAAAAACGAATCTGCCACCCTTGAAGTCGTTGTTAAATGTGGTTAAGTATAGCAATGAAGTATAATGAAAAGAAGGGTAGGTTTCCTAGAAGAAGAAAAACAATATTAAAAACTGAATGTTTTTAAAGAAAAAATATTACTTTATCAACATGTTCCTGCCAGTATTCATCATGGATAGTTTTTGCAGTAGCATTTGTTATTCGTGAGAAAAACGTGGGATACGTTAGATAAAGATATTCCGGTTCAATACCAAACTGCTCAGCTATGGCCAATTTGATTTTACCTTTAACCAACTGAAAATGTATGTATATATGAGAAAAAGTTTTTAGTAAATTAATCTTTTAATAGCAGTAAATCCGTAAATCTTGCTTCTCTTACATTATATGTTATTAAATGTTCGGGTTTTATCATTTCTCTTGCTTTGGGCATTTGAAATATATTCAGAAATTTATCACCATATGATAAAGCTCCCGAATGTATATCCAGTATTGAAGCTCCACCCGACGACCCAGCCAATTCAATTATATTTGTTGCCATACCCAAAAGCAATTCAACTTCGTTGGGTTCTATAAGTTTATCTGCGACGAAACGTCCGCATTTCGTTGGCACACACTGGGGAAACTGCTGCACTTCCTTTTCATATTCTTCAGAACATTTAAATTTTTGTATGCGTAGTGGTATATTTTCCCGGACCAAAGCAAATTTTCCCTCTTTCGGTTGATTCTTAGTATAGAAATATACTATGGTCATAACAGATAGTACGACGACGGTGCGCGTCCAAAGACGGTGGGTGAAAGAACTCGTGGCATGTTGTAGTTCTTCGTGAGCAGCGGCACTAAACAAGACGACATTGAAAAAAATGGTCGACGTAGTTACTCATATTATCATGTACTTATGATCTATTTTTTTCTGTTTCTACACTTCAAACTACCGGATCTATGTTGTGTTCGATATAAAAGAACACGTAACTACAATAGAAATAGCTTCTATGAGAACCAGTCCTTTCGTTCTGTATCCCGCATCCCCCACCCCTTATTATGTACGTATACTTACAATTTATTTGTTTTCTTAGGTTTTTCATTGTCCTTATTGGTATCAACGGTCTTTTTAACATTTTTGACATGTCCTTGCCGTTGCCTTAACTGCTTTTCAGTCATTTTTCTGTAATAAAACGATATATGGCTGAAAACATAATAACGAAATAAGCACAACAAATAATTCTAGTGATGGTAAATCGATTCCGATTTTAGCTGTAATTTAATGTTGGACTATTAAAACGATATATTGTAGTAAATCGATTTATTGTTCTTTAAATACGTTAACATCTTTCAAAATTTGAATTGAATGATGTGCAACTAGTCAAGTTAAGGGGTTTTTCGCTTAACTTTATTCGTTATATTGACAGAATTTTTAATATTTTTAAAGCAAAATAATCTATACCGCTAAAACCTTAATCAATGACATCGCAGTACGATAGACTAGAAATGGATTGTAGTGAAGACCTTCTGTTGAACAGTTAAGCTGGAGCGCTTAGTCTTCTAGCGTATTTAGCTATTTTATTTATATAAAGAGTGATTTTTTTGAGGTTAGGATTTTCATGCATTAGTATTTGACAGATCACGTGGGATTTCAGACATGGTGTCAAAGAGAAAGATGCTCAGTATGCTTTGACATTTCATCATGAATCGTCTTACAAACGAACAACGCTTGCAAATTATTGAATTTTATTATCAAAATGCGTGCTCTGTTAAGAAAGTTCATTGCGCGCTTCCATTTTATGGTCAGTTTAATCGACCCACTGAAGCGGCTATTCGGGCTATTGTGACTAAATTTCGCACCAAATTTACATTGTTGGACATTAAACCACCAACACGCTTACGTAGAGTGCGAACTGAAGAAAATATCGCAGCTGTATCGGCCAGTGTTAATGATGACCACCAATTTTCGATTCGTCGCCGTTCGCACCAATTGGGTCTCTGTTACTCAAAAACGTGGAAATGCCAAAATTGGACTAAGCGGATGGACCACCTAAGACGCAGCCGCGGTCAACATTTAAATGAAATTATCTTCAAAAAGTAAATGTCATGGACCAATCTAACGTTTCAAATAAAGAACCGATGAGATTTTGCAAATTTTATGCGTTTTTTTTTTTAAAAAAGTTATCAAGCTCTTAAAAAATCACCCTTTATTTGTATGGTATAAATGACAAAATCCATTTCTATTAATCTTAATTACAGATTAATAGAATTTGTTATAATTTTGATTTGATCACGGCATCCGTTATCAAGAATGTTTCGACAGAAATGTGCTTTTGTTTATTGTAAAAATAACTCAAAACATATCGAGAATAGTTCCAATATTCTTATCTCAATATCCTATTGGTTTTCTTTGAAAATTTATACTTTTTAAGCAATAAATAAAAATTGATTTCGATCGTAATTTCTCCATTCCGAATCACGTGATTAGCCCCCTGTATATCAAGTCTATTTCAATTAATCATATTATTTCAATTTATTTAAAAATAATATAACCGAGCCAATAAGCCCCTATATAGTTACAAAAAACTTTCAGAAATTCCATTTAATTTTCAGAACTCACGAAATACATTTTCATATTCAGAACCCCTCAGTTGAAATTCAGAGCTTATCATTTCATTTTCAGAAATTCGATTATTTCTTGGTGTTACAAACATTTGACGTGAAACTAACTTGTAATATGAAGTGATGCAGCGTATTTGTACGCTTTACCTTTTATTGATTCTTTCTAACAAGATAAACTTATTTAATTCAAATATCAAAATATTCGGCTTCGGTTTCGGCCGAAGGTTGTAAATTCGGCTAAGGCTATAAAATCCCACTTCATTCGGCCATTTGTGATGTAGATAATTACTTTGATGATTCTGATTAATAGGAAAAATGTTAGCAGATGCCACAATGTTTATAAAAAATGTGTGAATATTTTTTATTGCATATTTAACATATAACATCTCCACCTACATACATGTAATAGTAATTTTATATTATTTTTGCTGCTTCTTTCTGATTACCATTTTATATTTAAGGCCGTATTCATTTTCTCCACGGCATGATAATTAGTGTGTAACAAAACTTTTGCTTTATCCGTATGAGAGCCATCGAAAAAGTTGTTGTAAATTGATTTTGTTGTCGAATTGTCTGGTTGCGATTGGGGTAACTCGCGATATAGCTTTTCCAGTTGTGTCGTAAGATCTCTTACGTGCTGTCCCGTTGGAGGTCTTATTTGAGCTCCACCATTGATACAACCTGAAAATAGTAATAAATATATGTAATCTTTATAATTGATATTCTAACACGTTATTACCTGAAGGACACGCCATTACTTCCACAAAATGATATTGTACTTTACCTCTTTTGAGTTTTTGTACTAAATTTTGTATATTGCGAAAACCATTAGCAATGGCAAATTTCAAAACCGTTTTTCCTTCAATTTCCAATGAAACTTCGCGAAAGTCGGGGTTTCTGCAAATATAAAACAGTAACTTTATTAAAAGGACTAACAGGCATATATAATTAATATAATAAGTCCTAAATAATATTTATTTACCTTAAATTTTTATATTCAACTGTGCTCAGCTCTACATCGAATAATTCTTTAGCTGCATATTTATAGATATGCTCTGAATAACCTCCAGAAGTACTCAGCTCATGGGCCCAAACGTGTGAATTGTCTTCTATGGCATTTTTATCGCCCCAGGGCCAGTCGTACGATGATGAAGGATACGAATCCAAAGTTGTATCATTCAACATTTGCTCAATTTCAACTAAAAGAAATAATAATATTTAATATGATTTTAGACAATTTGGCAATTCTTACTCGATGTTATTACACAATCCACATCTCTAGAATTCAAAACTTCATTGAAGAAATCTTCCCTTGATGCTTCCAACTTTTTATCGTAGCATGGCATTATGGTCACATGGTAGATTTTCTCTGGCGCTATATTCAGTTTTTGTCCCAGCCATTGTTTCACCAGTACACCCATTATTTGTTGCGGTGACCGAGTTGTCGCTATATAGGGTAATATGAAATTACCATGTGTCTTTTCTGCATAGCACACCCAACCCGGACATGACGAAGATAACATTGGAAATGGTTTATCTGGAGTATTGTCACGAAAACGTTCTACAAACTCGTTGCGTCCTTCCAGTAAAGCCAGGTCATCGGCTACTTTTGTAGTGAGAACATAATCAGCTCCTAATTGACGCAAATAACCGCAGAAATGTTCTGCAGCTTTTTCTACCGGCAGACCATAACGTTGCGCTAAACTGACAATAGGCTGCTGGCTCACCGAAAATACTATGGTTCGTGCATTTTCTGCAGTTGTTTCGTTGGCCTTCAACTCTCGATTTTCATTTAGAACTTTCATTACTTCCTCCTGACTTTGTTGGGTTATCAGAACACCTTCAGCTGATGTTATACAACCAGAGCAAGCTAAACAATCTTGTAAGGTAATTTCAACTTTTTGTAGTTTTTGTTTACCAGCCTATTTATACATGATATATACAAATGATTTGTGATTAGTTAAAGTTGTCTAGTATTATGTTTTGGATTAAACTACCTCTGTTTCCTCATAATATCCATCTTCCTGTATGGAGATTTTAGCGCCAGTTTTCGTTTTCGATTTTTCTATTGTTACAGGCTTAATACATTCCTATAGATAACAATTATAAAATTGAATGCATGAATATTAGTGTCAAATATATTCAAAAAATATTAACGTCCATATGAAGGGACTTCAGAAATTCCAATTGAAATTTGGGACATCAATTGATATTCTTTGCATTTACAATTCAGAACTCATCAAATGATACTCAGAAATTCCATTTTAAACTCAGTACTCGTCAGTTGATTTTCAGAAATTAAATTTGAAATTCAGAAATTATCGTTTGATTTTCAGAAATTCCATTTGAAATTGAATTCATTTGCACTATCACTTTAATTCAAAGCGTTTTACAAAATGAGGGATAGTAGTAACATCAAGTAGTTACTTCGATATTGTTATGTTCTTTCAATTTTCAATACTTTACCTGCGACGGTGTTATAAAATCATCTAGATCTGTTAACTGCAATGCTCCGCTGAATCGCGACATTATTTTTTATAAAATAAATCAAAATTATTAGTGTCCACCAAAACAATATTTCGTTTATTTCCTCTTCCAAAGAAAGCAAAAGATAACTAAACAGAATCAAAACATATGTTCATATGTCATCGTCGTCTAATGACACTGACATCTGCCAGTTTGCATTTCGTGCTATCACTTCGTAGTGCATGTGCATGTATGTAAATAAAAAAGAACCGGCAAAAAGTAAACAAACAAATTAATTTAATTGAACAAAATAACAAATAAAAATGAATAGTAACGATTATGAAATGTTAGATGAGTTCCCCTCGACTTCCAAAGCGGCTAGGTTATCAGCTTCGAATAATACTACTGACGATATTGAGGATGACGATGAGGAACATCAGTCTTTGTGGTGGTGTGTTGATGATACTATGTTCTTTCCATGCGGATTAACGAATCATAGTGCTGGAAAGGGTAAATCCGTGTTTGCAACGTGGAATGAAAACTATTTAATTAATTTCGTATTTAAAACCTCCAACAAAAGCAAGAAAACCACTTTAACAAAAGTATGTCTTCCGCTGCCCTTGCACAATGATGACGAACCTGAAGAAATTTTGGATATGTTAATATTAGAAATGAATACGTTGCTTTTAATGAAAAGTGGCCGTGTTTATTACTTTAGTTCGGTAAAGTCTATACATATTGTTCCGTGGTTGACAGATATTAGATGTATAACTTCTTGCCCACACACACAATTTGGTGTTATACGTTTCTTCGAGGAGCGGGAGAAACAAACAAAACAACTTCTTTTGGAGGTTTATCAAGATGTGCCGCAATTAGGGAAATGTGCTAATATGAAGGATGTACTTCGTCACAGATATGATATAAGTTTCGATTTGCAGAATTTATTTAATTGTAAGTGGGCATGTGAAAAATATATTTTGTTGTCGTTACTTACGGACCAAGAAAATATTGAATTCTTGAGGCGGCTTGTATCAATTGGAAATATTATACGTACTGACGAGGAAAAAGTTACATTAGAACTCAACCAGGAAGTTCATATTTTTACAATTTCGGGAAATATATTTATATTGGTTGGAGGTAAGTCTAAATTTAAGAATTTTGTGTATAAACACCGACTGTACCCAAGATCATACTTTTCAATGTTACCGTTAACCATAGACGAATACTATTTGCTTCATGATAAAAATAATTGTAATTTTCGAAATTAGTTGACAGATACAGATAGACTGTTATCGGTGACCCAAAATCATTATCTCAGACAGATATTTAGTAGATAAAAAATTCACTTAATATGTAGTATTAAAAAAAATCACTCTTTCTAGCTATGATTTCCGAAAATGATGATAGTTCCTCCTCTAATCCATCCGACGTTGAAGATTACACAATACAACTGTTGAATACGTATGCCTCAACAATAGAATGTGTACGAATTGACTATGGGAAAAATCTTTTAGTGATCCTGCTCCAGTCCGGACATATGGATATATGGTATAAAAGTCAAAAAATGTTTGGATCAATACGTCATTTAAGCCATGAAATTTCATATTTCACGCATTACGACTATAATTCTTTGGATAATACATTTTACTTTGCCAAACCCGATGAAGTAACCCAACTACGAATAATCACCAATAAAGATCCAGGCCAAAACGAATGTATGATAGCAGAAATGCATAAGGCTGTAGGCGGCATTATTGCTTGTACATGGGTTGAAAATTTACATCAGTTAATTTGTTTAAGCTTGAATAACGTATTCTACAGGCTTTACTTTGACTCTGCCGCAATTTGCCAAGATAATGCTAAGGAAACTGATGTGAAGTATGAAAATTTTAATGTTCTATATGCACTGACTGCTAAAAAAATAAAGGAACTTTTGAGCAGAGCTCAAATAGTCAATGACTTGGCTGAACAGCCATCTCGCTTGCACGAAGCTGTAGAAAGCGAATGGCAGAAGCAACAATTATTGTCTTTGGGATTCAAACAAAAATTATGGAAAAAGATATTTAAATGTCACATTGAATACCACTTGGAAATACCAACAATTCAGTACTTTGCCGAAGACTTATTAATCATAAGAACGTCATTTGATCGTTGCAATCAAACTGATGATCAGGACATTATTTATACCTTAATATACTTAACGCCTGCTGTTAAAAATAACACCTTTTTGCCAATTATACAAACTGCTATATGGCAATTACAAATCTCCGCTGATGGCAAATGTTTACAAATTCAAGTACCTTCTGATATGATTAACAAGAAGCTTTGCTTTGTAATAAAATATTCTAGCAAAAACATGAACATATTGCCAAACTTCTCAGTCAGATTGCTAACATTTGTGAAGCACTGTTCTGTATATTTATGCATCAATTTTGATATTGATGTTAATAAAAACGCAAACACGTATAAGCATTTATTTTCTCGTTGTGTGCAAATATCACTGTTTAGCAGCAATTGTAATGATGTTGATTATCTAATAGAAGAATTCAACAGATCAACAATAATGCCAAATCCATGTGAAACTGTTGCGTCTCCAGAACTAAAACAAATATTTAAAATACCCAAACATGAGCTCACGAAAGTATTACAAGTTTTCCATAAAAAATACGAAGATATTTTAAATACAGATTCCAAATTATATTTCCTTCGCCAGCATGAGTTAATTTTGAAATATGATGAAAATCAAGAACTATTAATTATAACAGCACAGCAACCTGGATCATTATATTATATTAAATTGTGTTTAATGTATGAATTAAAATCACATAGAAATATCGATTTAACGAATGCAAATAGCTTACAACAAACGATTATGGTGAGTGGTTTAATACAAGTCTAATTCAATTAAATCAATGATCTCTATTCTAATTTTTAGCAATACCAATCCGATATTGAACGTTTGTATGGATCTTTAGTAACTACTGAATATATGGATGACGGTTCTGGAACAACGTCGTTACATTTAGAAAATATGCTCAAAATTTATTCAAAATTACGCTGTGAATTTAATGAAATATTGAGTTAATACTTACCTAATACATAGTTATGAAAATATATTGTATATATTTAGATATTTAGGTTAAACATGGTGTATATTTTTTGTATATTAAAAATGTTTACAACTTTCTAAAATGAAATATCCATATATTTTTTCTTTTTTACCCCAAATGTCCACCAAATTTAAAAAGCTAACATACGAATATATGTGTATTATGTGGAAATGGGCAAATAGCGAAAGAGTTCGCCTATTTTGGTTGCCCAGTCATATGACAATTACAGCTAATATGGTTTACACCAAAAAAATCCGACTGAAAATTACCATTATACAATATTCAGATATGCGCAAAACTTCATATAAAAAAATCAAAATCTGTGAAAAGTGGATTTTAGGTGTAAATTCGAACGCAACATAAGAATTCATGCAATCAAAATTGACCGCAGTGGCCGACCGTGCGGATTAAAATTGTACTGCCTTTTGATACTTACCAAAAATCCTCTGTGACGGGATCTCTACAAAAATCGGAAATGGTGATTTTGTGCGTATATCCGAACGCAGCATAATGTGTTGTTTTTCAGTCAGAGATTAACATTAATAGTATTTTCAGACTGCATGCGAAATCAAGCTGAAATCGATCAAGGCCGATTTACAAATATTTGATCCCTTATAGCTTTATCACACTGCACGCGAAATCTAACTGAAATGACATAAGATGCCATACAAATTTGACATTTGAAAATCGACCTTAGGTCATTTAAACTAGATTTCGCATGCAGTGTGACAAGGCTATTACAAATTTGACACTACAAATCGAGTAAAGCTCGATTCAAAAACGACGGTGATATTTAAAAATGTATGTTTTTATACGGAACGTTTGGATATAGGTATGGTCCTAATAAAGAAAGAAAGCAAATAACAAACACACAGTTGCAAAATGTCTGAAATCACATACGAATATAAAGACCAACCTAACTGAAAGCGACATCGTTATAACATTTTATGTGTTAATATGTCCCTAAAAGTGTGCGACGCTAAATACATATATGATTCAATATCACCGTCGTTTTTTAATCGAGTTTAACTCGATTTTTAGTGTTGAATTTGTATTGTATATGATATTTGTAAATCGACCTTGATCGATTCTAATAGATGCCGTCGTCAGTGAGAAACGGCCATTCACGTGCACTATATTATAATGCTAATGTAGTAGATAATCACAATACGACAAAAATGTGTTCACATGACCTTTGACGAGTTTTGCTCATGTAGGGCTGTTTACACATGAAGATTTATTTGAAAACTATGAATCCGATTCTACTTCTCAGATAAAAATATTACATCATTCAGTAAATCCATGCCTTATGTTACCGATAAAACGTATTTTCCATGGAAAAATCATATATTTGTTAAGTTCCCGTCATAATCTACTTTCTTGTTGTACAATAAATCTTAAAATATGATCCGTGTACATTTCAATGTACATTTTGTATGTGTTGTCCAATAAGCGTTTGAAATGATTTGTGAAGTGATAATTAATTTATCATGATAAATTGTCTCTATATTTATTGCAAAAATGTATGGGAAATAACGTGACTTTAGTATTATCTGTATATTACCGTGTTCATTTTTTAAATCACGAGCATTGAATGTGACACTCCCCATTTCGCATAACGCGTTGAATTAGGTACCGCCGCCATAAGAACACTTATATTTTTACGTTGTCAACGTCGTCGCTATTGTTTAAGCATGTGTCCTCTCTGATATGTGCGTAACAGTAGTGCCAACATATGTTAGTTGTTAGTACTACGAAAATACAACTGTGCTCCTTTTCAGTACAAGTGAAAAAAGAAAAAAAATCGAAACAATTGATTAACAGCGGGGAAAATCACTTAAAAAACATAATTTTTAATAAATATTTTATAAAATTTCATTACCGATCTAAACAACAGTAAATAAACGTTAATATAAAGTTGTATACAAAAAGTGAGTGAGTTTATAATTGTCTTAATGGTCAATCGAAAATAAAAGAAGAATTTCGTGAAGAAGAAGAAGAGCGAATGCGACGAACGAACAATAAAAAAGAAGAAAATTGAAAATTATCGGGAAAATAGAAAGAAATTGGAAAAAGAAAGTTTTGATCGATTTTGAACACTATGCCTGTTTGATTGGGGATCGGGCTTACTAACTTAATATCTTTAGGAATTTATTCGCTTATTAACAAGAAAGTTGCTTCCTACTCGCTTAGTGGTGCTGCCAGATTACAATTTGCTTTTATTGGCAAATTGTTAATAATCTTGGAATTTAATGGTTTCCATCAAATTGCGGCCTTTTTAGCTTAGCCCTCTCTTACATTTGTGACGTTTCTTCTTTTTTCTTGTACGAGTGTTGCCACCGACCAGCCAACCAACCATTCGATTACATTAGTAACAAAAACAAAAACCATTATGATTATCTGTCTTCATCTATGTGATACAACAACCAATAGCCACAAACTTTGTATATTATCCAAATTTTGTAATATTTCGCTTGCTTTTTTATTTTCAGTTTTTTAAAGGAGAATTAAACATTGTCCCATTTCTATCATCTTTCTTCGTAAATGAGAAGCAAATAAGGGATTATACGACTGCATTAGTGCGTGTGTATGTGTGTGCTTGCGCGTAATTAAAAAGGAACATTTTAAATAGCTGTAGTCTCTACTGGACTATGTCGCATTTGCATCAACAAAATAAACAGTTGTTTACATAGCCATGGCTGCGACGAGAAAGTTGCAAGGTTAGTAAATGATTTAAATATGCTATCATCATCGGGGGAATGGAGAACTAGAACGTTTTCTATCGGAACATATTGATGCTACTCTATTTTTCTTCTTCTAGGAGAAATTGATCGATGTCTGAAAAAAGTAGCAGAAGGAGTTGAAACGTTTGAGGATATTTGGAAAAAAGTACACAATGCCACAAACAGTAATCAGAAAGTAAGTTGCTGATTATTTTTTGTTTCTGGCCGATACCAATTTCACTTATGATAATTTTGTTTTTTTTTTTCCACAGGAAAAGTATGAAGCCGATCTCAAGAAGGAAATCAAAAAGCTGCAACGGCTTCGCGATCAAATAAAATCCTGGATTGCATCGGCAGAAATAAAGGATAAAAGTTCACTTCTTGAAAATAGAAGGCTTATAGAAACAGTAGGTGTTCATTCAATATTGTTTTGGAAAAATATGAATTTATTAAATAAAATTTTACTCTCCCACCTCCATCCACTAAAGCAAATGGAACGCTTCAAAATTGTCGAACGGGAGACAAAAACGAAAGCCTATTCAAAAGAAGGATTGGGTGCTGCACAAAAAATGGACCCTGCACAGCGTATTAAGGACGAGGCCCGTAATTGGTTAACAAATTCCATAAGTTCACTGCAGATACAAATCGACCAGTACGAAAGTGAAATCGAATCACTGCTGGCGGGCAAGAAAAAACGCCTGGATCGAGATAAACAGGATCGTATGGATGAACTGAGGTCAAAGTTAGATCGCCATAAATTTCATGTAACAAAGTTGGAAACGTTATTACGTCTTTTGGACAATGATAATGTGGAAGCGGAACAGGTACTTAAACGGACTTACATATTCATAATTTCTCTTCAAAACTAATTTGTTGTATTTATTAACAAAAAGGTTAATAAGATCAAAGATGATGTCGAGTACTATATTGATTCATCGCAAGAACCCGATTTCGAGGAAAATGAATTCATTTACGATGACATTATTGGCATCGACGACGTTGAATATTCAGGTACAGGTAAGTGGGGTTTACTAAAACTCCCGTTTTTGGTAGTGTTGTTTAAAAAATCTACAACACTGCCGTTTTTGCTTGTTATATGTGTAGATTTTATTGGTATTAAAAACAACACTCTTTCATACTTGTATGTATGTAATATTTCTCCTATAATAAGAAGTTTCTTTTTGTAACACAGTAAACATATCCATAGAATTTCAACAACAACAAACACATATTACCTTCAATCACAGTTCCCAACAATATTCCCAATTATTTCTCTACTCGTACTCCCTGCCAACAAAACCGGTTAAAAAATTACAGTATTTGTTTTGTTTTCGTGGAAAAAATTGACAACATATTGTTTTTATCAAGAAAAATTATAGTTTGAGTCGCATATTCCTGGATAATTGCATACTATACTACGCTATTTTTAACGAAACTTTTTATGCATAGGAGTCCCCAGCTCTAATGAAGTGAAATTGTCACTAAATATAATAAAATAGTTCACAATATTTGAAACTGCACGGTTGGTCCAAACACTACCTATGACACCACGTTTATAATCCGGTGATATATACAATTATAATTTATATGAATCAATTTGTATGCCTAAATGGTATTTCATAAAATCAATATTTTGTTTTTCGTGTCTATTAAGTAATTTAAAATACGCAAGAATATTAGTGATAGGTAAAATCTCTACCTGTCCTAAGTATTAGTGTTGTACCCACACAAATTATCTGCCGAAAAATTTTTGTCAACCCTTCGTAGTAAAAGAAAAGTGTTTGAAACGAACAGATAGTTTTCGATCACATGTACATATATTCAGTGAAAGCTCTAGTCGCGATGACGTCTCGATGTGTAAATGTGTGGATTTGCATATGCATCTGATGTTTATTTTTTACACAATTCATACTGAATACCTCCAATGAAACATCGACTCAAACATAACGTATATCTATACAAGATCTGTTCATTTCTTCTAAACAGGTCTGTTAATCTTTGCACTTACAAAACACACTTTAGCGCTCACAACTGAACGAATGGTTTCTACCCCCATCCCTTCCACCTCTTTTTAAACCTCCCAGAAACATTCAATTTTATTAGTATCCAATTACATACTATATTTTGTTTCCATATTCAACATTATACATATTCTATGTGTGTTTTTATGTTTTCTCTTTTTTTCTCTCTTTCTTAAAAAAAAAAAAAAATTCCATAAACGTGCATATTTATAATTTCGAAACAAAATTTTTATCTGATCCTGTTAACAAAACAAACAAATCCTGTGTCTAAATATGTGTATGTGTGTGTAAATCTTCTGCAAACTATACGAACCAATACTTCTTAATATTCCACAAATGTGTTGTCATATGAAATGATAAATAACCGAATGATACTTCTATTATGCGTCCCAATTTAACATATTGTTGAAAATATCAAAAACAAATAATCCAAAACATTACCATAAAATACACGTAACTACATGTAAAAACAAAACAAAAACAAAAAATGGCATGCCATCAATTGTAAAGGTGTCTCACTTGGTATTCCATCATCAGCAACAACAGACAGTAATAACAGTAATGAAACCAGCGGCTCACCAAGTAGTATAACATCGGGCGGCAGTCCAGTACAATCGCCATTGCCAACTCAACAGCGTGAACAACAACAGCAGGCCTCAAATACAAGTGGAAGCGGAGGAGGATCGGCACATCAGCAAATAAATCTGAATTATTCGAGCGATTCAACAGCTGCTGATGGAACGGCAAAGGATAAACACAATAAGAACGAGAGCAACAATAATAGTAAAACAAAGGTAAACAATCTCTCCCAAAAGTATCTTGTAATAGAATTGCCTAAACAAGTATTTTCTGGTCATTTTAGCAACCCGTTAAACCTACAGCTGTACGAGCTAATAATAAAACAACCATCGGCGCATCAGATGGTATGTATGGCGACATACATTTTCACTTTCCTATTTTTAATAAATGTATTTATATACATTGTACTATATGTATATTGTTTTACTTTTTTCTAGTTACCGTGACTAAAATTATTAGTTCTACGCCTAGTAAAAATCCTCATCAACAGCAGCAACAGCATCATCCTACACAACAACCAACAGCGGCAGCCGTGGTCGCAGCCTCTGTTGTCGGTAATCACTCAACGTCGAACAATATAAATACATCAAGTGGGGCGACAACGTTAGCTGCTGCTGTAGCAGCCGCGGGCCATAATCCTTCGGTACAACAGCATGCGCCAGCGCCCACGTTACAAGGAAATCCGACATTAGCGTCTGTTGCGGCATCGTCTACAAATTCCAGCAATGCAACACAAATTCAAGGCCAATCTGTGATTCAAGCTACACCGACAATTGCATTTTCAGCAGTTGCAAAACATAATACATGTAAGTGATGAAAAACAAATTGTTGGAATATAAGTAACACATGCAAACATAAATATGTAGGTGACATTTTTGTACTCTACTTATTATCTATTGAAATTCCAAATCGAAAATGGTATGATAATTTTAGAAAAAATTTAAACTAAATGAGAGCTTAAAAATGTTGATTCAATGTTGGAAACATAAAACATAAGATTTCTTTCACGGTAAAGTTTTTTTTTACATACTCCTCTCTTTTGCTGCATTCTCCCTCCCTCTCTCTTTTAGACAATTATACATGATTTCACCTTATGTTTTGTTTCTTGACTTCAAAGATTAAAAAGTTCTTCATTTCATTTAATCTTCCTATATAAAATATTTCGATAAAAACGAAAATGCCAACATTGTGACCCCTAGATCAGATAGAGGACTTTCACATGGCAAAATATGTAGAAAATGCTTTTTCTGGACAAAATACAACATTTTTTGCTAGAAATAAACAAATAAGTGTTTTGCGTTAATGAAAAACAAATTTTGCATAAAATACAAAAAAAATATAGAATCATAAAATTTTAATTCTTTTCGGATTAGTTTTTGCAGTAAGAACTGCTCCCTCCAAGTAAGAACTGTACAAAATTATTGTTCCCAGAAACCTTCTGGCCAAAGCAGACGATAAGATTAATTTATTCAGTCTGTATATTGGCAGACTTTTTGGTATAAAAATCTGAATTATGCAATGATCAATTTTATTATCGCACTTCAAATATAGTAATTTATTTATAAATTATATTTATGTTAATAGTTTTGTCGCGTTTATATTTATTAATAAATTATGTTAAATCAAGAGATGGTTTGTGTCATCTTAGATTGATTCGGTTTGCATAGTTTAAATTAGAATGATTTCAACAGAATTTTTTATATGTTCAATTGTAGCACATCTTGAAAATGGCCCTGTGCTTAGCGGAGCGTCTTATGCTATTGTCGGCAGTTCAGCACAGCAACAGCAATTATCAAATCTTCAAGCTAATTCCTCTCATTTACAAAATGGTTAGTCTAAACACAAGAACACATTTTTGAAAAATTAATTGACCCCATAATGTATGTTTTTATTGAACAGCCCATAATACTTCCAATAATTCAGCAGTAAGTAGCATTGCGAATGTAGTGCAGCAAGGAACAAATGCTACAAATGTTAATAATTTGGCAACAACCGCCGCCAATTGCATTTCACCCAATGGTATGGCCGGTTTGCAGCAAGTTCTTAACGCACAGCAACAAGTTCTGGGACTGGGAGCAAACAGTAATGCGCGAGCTTCGCCGGGACTGCTTTCACCCAAGCACATGAACGGTAAGACAATGGATGCACACAAATATCTAAATATGAATATTTTTCATGATTGAATGTCCTCCTCCCGTCTTTGACTATCATTTAGGTTTACCTGTGACTAGTGTTGCGAATAATTCAAGTTCTGTGGATGCTATCTCATTGAAAACAATGGCTCAAGAAGCCATCAATCGATCTGTGATCGATACAAATAGCCTTTCACAACAACAAGCATCTAATATGGATAATAGGCAACAACAGCAGCAGCAACAACAAGTACTACAACAGCATTTCTCATCCGAAACAACTGCCAATCCACATCAACAACAGCAACAAGGAAACACAGCTACAGGTCTTGCCGCTGCAGTGGCAGCATCAACAAACGGCCCTTCATCAGTGGTTGGCAGTAATGGTGGTGGTGGTGGTGGCGCTGGTAGCGGTGGCAATGGAGTCGGACCCATTGGTAGTAATTTAAATGCATCGGCTTTAACAAATGCTGCCGGTCAGCAGCCTATAGGAGCAGGTGCATCATCTGCAAATAATAAACAATTACCCCAACAGCCTACGAATGAAGCACATATACCACCACTGCTTGGTGTTGCACCTTTGGGTCCCTCACCATTACAAAAAGATCATCAATTACAATTCCAAATGATGGAAGCAGCATATTATCATCTACCAACCCCAAGCGATTCAGAGAAAATAACAACATATTTCCATCGAACACCAATGCAAACACCACCGCACTATCCACAGGTGGTTATTTTTATGATGTTGCCTTAAAGAATCCCCTTAATATATTTATTTCCGTTTTTAGCAACAACTTCCAATTTATGATACTGTTGAATTTTATCAACGACTCTCGACAGAAACACTATTCTTTGTTTTTTACTATATGGAAGGCTCGAAGGCTCAATATTTGGCAGCTAAAGCATTGAAAAAACAAAGCTGGCGTTTCCATACAAAATATATGATGTGGTTCCAACGCCACGAAGAACCCAAAATTATAAACGATGATTACGAACAAGTATGTTGTGTGCCAGATCCATGTCCGGCATTTAAATGCGGATTCTTATAATTAATTGTCTAACAAAATTCCAATTTTAGGGTACGTACATCTATTTTGATTATGAAAAATGGAGTCAACGAAAAAAGGAAGGATTCACTTTTGAATACAAGTACTTAGAAGATAAAGAATTGAATTGATTGTATTGAAAACGATAAAAAACAAACAACAATCAGTCAACAACAATGATTTCAATGGATCTTCAAACACAATAACAACCAACAACTGCAATTGCATAAAAGAAAAAAACCAACTCCCCATGTAAAAAGAAACTGCTTAAACTTTATTTGCATATATTTGCTTTTTTTCTTCTTTATTATTACTTTCTATCCCCCTTCTTTTTGTTTCTTTCCTTCGTTTTTCCTTCCTTGATTATAATTGAGACTTTAAATATGAAAAGATTTGAAAAAATTAAAAGATATTTTTTAAAAAAATTAAATTGTTTAGAACTTTGTTCTTAATTTTTTGTTTTGTATACAAGTACTATTTTCGGTTAGAGTTCTAAAGCAGCTAAATACTGCTTTTAAAGATTTATTTCCTCTGTCTTTCTCTCTATTACTCAAGTAAGCAGAAACTTGAAAAAGTTGAATTTTTATAAAAAAAAGAAAACGGAAAAAAGAAAAAACTACTGAAATTTTTTGCAAATTCATATTACGTTAGTTGTACTCATACTTTTTTCTTTTTTATTTTAGTTTATTTTCATTTTTTATTTTCTTAATATTAAAAAATTATATTATAAATATGATAAAATTCAAAAAATTAAAAACAACATGGTTTTATTTTTTAACGAAAAACACTTCAATTCAGAATGAATATATACAGTAGCAAGAATATTGAATATCCGAGACAAAACATAGTTAAATATTCTATAATTATATTTTTCAAACCTAGAATAGAAAACTATACTCTGTTTTTCTTTCTGGCGTCTTTAAGCACTTTATATAAAACGAAACTGTAGAAATTGAAAAAAGCGAAAAAAACAGATTTTACAATTACCTACCCCTCATATGAATAATACCCACACACACACACAGAAATCACTTATTACAACAATAATTACACAGAGTAAAATTAACACATCTGTATTTGAAAATAACCCGTTTTTTAATTAACACTGAAAACACTCGTTATTTATTACTTAGAAATTAAAAATAATAATAAAAAATGTCTTCAAAAATAGAGAAAATTTTTGGAAAACAACATACTACAAAATTCTTTAAGTCATACATACATACATACAAGCATACATCTGTTTTAGCTAAAATTCATTTAAAATTGGCTAAAAAATCTTTTGAATAAATACGCAACGTTAGTTCAAGTTGCGAGTATTTACAATTGTGTAAAAAATAAAACGCTTTTACTAACATCATTTTTTGCTATAACATGAAGTTATGGCATGGAAATCCACACACACAGAGAAAAAAGAAACATTCACATAAATTAATATTAAACAAGAAAATTTTAAAAAATATACACCCATCAACAACAAGAAAATAAACTTTTTAAAAAGCATCATAATAATAAACATATTTATGAAATATATACTTCAATTTTTTAAAGTATATAATATTTTAAATATGTGGTTATTTATTAACAACAAACAACATGAGTTGTTTTAGGACTGCATTGCCAAATTTGGTTGGTAAGAAAAACAATAAAAGTATGCATAACAAACAAAATTTCAGCAACATTTTATGGGAATATATAAATTCACTGCCTTCATCACGCAAAATATCAAACTAAATCCATATTTTTGCAAATTGGATTGTAATCCAAGGGAAGTCGCAGAAAAGGACGATCGAAACATTGATGGATAGACCAAGTACCAATGACCGCATAACAATTTATAAATGGTTATTTAAGTAAGTAAAAATGTGGATGTAGCTATATTATAGTTGCCATAAGTTCGGTTGTCTCCATTGTCGTCGAGCCTCAGTAAAACAGCGATGGTAAGGGTATTGTTTAATTAGTACCAAGGCGTATTTATACAGGCGACAGCACTAGAACAACAACAAATTCGGCAACAACAAAATACAAGTAATTTTTTGAATGGTGAGCCATACTGTCAAAGCAAAATATATGGGATTTGACAGTTTCGGTTACTTTTGAATGAAAAAAATTTCAGTCAGCTGGGCTCGTGCTATCACCTTTATAAATACGCCTTGATTAGTACAAATGGATTGATTTAGGTGAATAATTTATTTGTCAATTTGAATTTTAGTAAATCGAATCAGAAACGACTTAAAAATAGACAAAATAAAAATTTCCGAAGAAAACTTTCAGTCCCATCTCATCTAATGATTTAACGGTCTTAAGAGGATCTTCAGATGTGGGTTTAATGGTATTTAAAAATTCAAAATAACTGACTTTGCGTTTTTCTAGAGCGAGTGCTAGTGTCAAATTTTCATTGCCTCTGTATTTTGAAAATGATCGATTTTATATGCAGTATGAAAAGCTCATAACAAATCGGAATAATGAGGATATTTTTAAATAAACAGGAAACCCATATTTTTGTGATAGTTTCGCTGAATATGGCAACTCAAGAAAAGCTATGTACGTACGTCGAACGTCATAAATAGAAAGCGGTTTCCACAAACACCAAAAGTATGATTTTCTTAAACCATTTAAATTAATAAATTTGGCGAAAAATAAATGTCTTCAAATCAAACTGAATAGAAAGCAATCAAACTTAATATTTATTTAAGCAGACAATGTATATTTTCTTCATAAAAAGTATATTGAATTTGCTTTTTCTGGCGAAATGATTCCACCTAATTTCAGTGAATGTGGAATGGGTGAAACTGTTCTATTCAAAATGTGACTAATACAAGTCGAGTTTTATTAGCTACTCGCTTATATAAAATTTTAAATATTTTTTAAAATTGTTTTATTTGTAGAATGGCTCAAAATAATGGCATAATTAAAAAATATTTAAAATATGACTCAATTATTGGTCTAAAACCAAATGAATTTGTAACAAGTGACTTGTCAATAAAACTCTACAAATATCCTACAGAAATTAGAATTTTGGGTAAAGTTCAATTCAATTTACGTGTTTTATCTTCCATATATATGGTGGATTTTAGACTCACTATTTATGTAGCCAACTCCTTACTAGAACGTTTTTTAGTTTCAGTTTCGACTATCGCAACATTTTTCTCCCATTTACAATTTGTTCTAAATGTTCCCAAATCAAAATACACCTACATATCTATGTAGTTTTTATATTTTATTTAGTGGTAGTACGCATTCCATTTGGGTATTTTAACCAATCTGTTAAAACAATATAAATACATTTAATGTGTATATGATTTTCAATGACTTCACAACAAATAATTGCAATGACACAAACAGAAAATAATTTACACTCCACGAACGAGGTCGCCCGCCTCCACATTTCCGATAAATATAACAAATAAGTCTACGCCACAATTACGTTAAAATATTAATTTAGAAATTACAAATAATTAACGCTAAAATTTCCAAAACAATTACATATGTTAAAAAGACTTTGTTTGTCAAAGCTTGATTTACGCGAAGAATGTAGTTGTTTGCATTAAATACTAAACGTTAGATGATGTCGACGTTGACACAAATTCGTCTAAACCCTCAACATCGTCCTCTACTTGCCACCCGCCAGTGTCATCGCCAACTTCAAACTCTGTGGTGACAACTGAAGCGGCAAATCTGGAAGAGTCGATGGTAATATTTTCAGGCTCCAACCATTTATATGTAGTTGGTGGTGGTAATTGCGATGGTTTGTTGGTTTCAATTACCGGTTCCATATCTTTGAAGAAGTCAAATTCGGAACTTTCCGGATTGTTTGAGGTCGATTTTTGTACTTGAATATCCAGACAAGACAAATCGTCAGTGACGGGTAAGAGCGCAGAAGGCTTCAACGAGGAATGTGAGGACGAATTTGTAGACTGAGCCGTTCTATAGGAATCACTTAAAGAGATCTGAGATGGTAATGTATTAGTAATTGTTTTCGTGTCCGGAAATGTTAATTTGTTTGCAATGTCTTCAGTCGGTGCAATCTCAGCCTCAATTCTATGCGCCTCCTCTTCATCATTCTCCCAATCTGACCACGGATCGTCATCTTCGTCAATATTGTTACTTAAGGATTTAGTTTCGTTCGTGTCCTTTTGAATTTGTTCTAAATTTGTTTTGATATCTTTTTCATTTTCTTCGTTGGAACAATACAAGATTGTTGTAGACTTGATATCTTCACCACCGTCGGGACTTAAACGTGGTGGCATATTATGCTCATAAGTTTCCGAATTGACGGCTTGCGATAAAGATGAATAACTATTGCTTTTACTTAATAGGTTGTCCGGGATCGGACTTCCGGAAACCATTGGACAATCACCATTTTCGCCTAATACAGGTGTTATGGATCTAGGTTCTACCCAATGTGTTGTGGAGTCAGATACCGCAGCTTGGGGTCTACCATCTGAGAACAAACGTGTTCTTTGGCCACCCAAGACAGTCGTTGCCCCCAGGATCGGTACTAAATCTGCTAAACATCGCAGAGTTTTGGCTACCAAAACATCGTTCGTATCTTGCATTCCAATTACTAAATGTGGCAAAATCTTCTCTTCCAAATCTTCTTTACTCAATAAACGTACAAACTCCATGAAGTATTCAAGTAGTATTAGTCGAATTTGAGCATCTCTCAAACGGAACATTTTTAAAATATGAGGCATTAAATATTTACAGTACGTTGGCCCGGAGAATAAAGCCGATGAATGGTCAGTTTTTGTGCGTAACACATAAGGAGTAACACACAATTGGGCGGTGGTATCTAATAGAACCATGCGTGATAATAAATCTCCCGCGAACTGAGACCCCACAACTTCCTCATCAAAGTAACGCAACCTATCAATTAGGCCGGTGAAGAAATCTTGCTTCTCATTGTTATTTTTCAGAGGTAGTTCGAAGAGAAAAGCATGAATCAAAACAAATTCGTGGTTAAAGTATGGATGCAGCAAAACAGCCGACAGCTGAGGCCTCATTTGCGTATTTTTATGCTTCAGATGAGTGCTGCAATAATCCTTGAATTCTTGAACATGGGGTATGGGCGCTGATGATGATTGTTTTTGATTTTCTAATTGTTTCGACAGAATCTCTTCACATAACGTGGCAAAGGCATATTGTTCGATGGCTTCAATGTTTTGTTCTTTGGACTCCTCTGGATCAACGGCTGATTGATAGCGATAAGCGTTGGCAAAATCTAGCAGAGTTTTGGTTACTTCCTTCTGCTTCCATACGTATTCGAAGCCTGCCAATCGCCAACTCCCTGCGTCGGTAATGTAAATAGATTGCGTGCATATATTCAAATGCCTTGCCATTGCCTGGAAAAGATTATGAGGAGGCAATAGTAAAAACATTTTTCAAGCGAATATGTGCTTATACAAACCTTTTCGACTAAAAATATTAAACTACACAATATAGTTCGCAGTCCCAAACATATTTGTATATCGGACTGTTGATTTAGTACGGTTTGTAGTGGACGTACACGTTCAGTGGCCAAGTGTTTTTGACCTCCTTGTTCCCATGTGCAGACGTACTTCAGTATATAAGGGTGACGATAAATCATCTGATTCTATAATAAAATGTGCGCGTATGTATAGGTGGGTAACATCACTATCAATAACAGAATATAGTACAAGACTTTACCTTAATGGCTCTTTCCATAGGACCTTGGGCCACCCACAACTGCCCCGTCACCACAGGCTCTCCTTGGAATACAGAAAGGTACTGTTTACCTTCCTCATTGAATGTGGACGCGACAGCATTAAATAAAACCCAGAAATCATTTGCCTCTACAGCAGAAGAATCAATCTCCAAATCTTTCAATTTGCTGCCCTCGTTCCCCATTTTGTGGAATCCGAATAAAGTAATATGAATTCAGATTGAAGTTATTGTCTTTTGCTGTTTTTTCTTATTTTAATATGTTTTCTTATCCATATTTTTTAATCTTAAAATTTACAACTTTTTTTTAGACTCCTCTCTCGCTGCTATTGTTTTTAATTCGTGTCATAGATATTTTGACAGTCGCACATCGTTGCCAGTTTATTACTTTAAGTATTTTTAGCTCAAAATGGGTGTAGTTTCACAATTTGTCGAGAGAAATATTTTTACGAATAAGCATTTAGGAATGATAATACAATACAGTACGGCTATTTTTTCTGCTTGACAGATTAACATTCCAATTAGTCCCGTACAAATTTGATTTCGCATGCAGTGTTATAGCCTATGTCACACTGCATAAGAAATCTAGTTTAAATAGTATGGGATATGGTATAGTATGGGATCTGACATTTGTAAATCGACCTTATGTCATTTGATTTGATTTATTTATTTCAACTTGTAGTTCAAAGCCATCGGGCCAATTTAAAACAAATTAAAAAATTTTTAGCATGGCTAAAAAAACTACTCAACAAAAACTACTTGCAGTATGTACAATTAAAGAACTAAATAAAGATCTTAGATAATGTATATAATAAATTAAATAAATGCATATACAGAAATTATTTTGTAGAGCTAAAAACTACTCCATTAAATCATAAATTAATTAAATTTATCAGTTAGATTTCGCATACAGTGTGACAAGACTATAAAGTCGATTTACAAAATCGAGCCTATGTCATTTGAACTAGATTTTGCATGCAGCGTGACAAAGCTATAACATTACAATTGGAAAATGAGATTTTATTCGCTAACCGCCATTTTCACAAACTCTGGTTAAAGCCATTTTAAACACACAACATATTTTCTCAAAACGCTTTGCATAAAATTTTGTATTTGTGTCGCAACCCCAGTATGTAAAACACAAACTAACTGTAGGATTTGGTCAAAATTCACTTTTTTGTATGACTTGGGTATAGATTATAGCCTGCATGCAAAATCAAGCTGAAATCTATCAAGGTCGATTTACATATGTCTAATTTATATGGGCTTGATTTCGTATGTAGTCTGAAAAGGTTATTATGACGAAATCTTAACAAATCCGGTTATCTCTAACCGGAGATGGTGATAAAAGATACGAAAAACCTCCACAGAACTAGAATTCCATGTTGTATAATAAATCTTTATGTGTGAACAGCGATATTTACTCGAGCAATACTATAGTCACACTACATGCGAAATCTAGCTTAAATGACATGCTGTCGATTTACAAATGTCAGATCCTGTACAAATTTGACATTTTTAAATCGATCGTATGTCATTTCAGCTAGACTTCGCATACAGTGTGACAAAGCTATAATGGTCTTTTCAGACTGCATGCGAAATCCAGTTTAGCTCGAATGTTAGTGTAACATTTGTATGGGATCTGACATTTGCAAATCGACATTATGTCATTTCAGTTAGATTTCGATTGCAGTGTGACAAGGCTATTTTAGCATTTTCAGATTACATTCTTATATCCTTAATATTCTTAAACATTTTGTGTGCGTAATTTTGACTGTGAGCCACTGTAAATAACTGAATGAATGTGAAGTTGGTTGCAGTTAAAAATGACGTTTAAATTATTTCCTTTGTTGTGTCAAAACAACAACACCATCTTTCTTTTCTTTTTTCACGTACGTGTGAAGAACATCGCGTATTTTTCGACGTCGGTGTTTAATTTAACCTAAAAAAGTGAAAAATGGTAATAATAATAAAAAATTTAAGTGAAATGAGAATTCAAAAGCATTAACAAGAATGGTGACCAATTTGTGAATTCCAATAAACCGAAGATGTTAGAGAAAAAATGTGATCATCCATAAATACTCTAGTTTTGTTAGGACAAATTGTATTGTCCCTCCTCGAAAGTGATTTGTGTTTTGGTTTAATGAAATCTTGTGTTATTTTTAGGGTTTCGTCAAAGTAGTCAAGAACAAGCAGTACTTCAAGCGCTACCAGGTCAAATTCCGCAGGCGTCGTGAGGGTAAAACCGATTACTATGCCCGCAAACGTTTGATCTTCCAAGACAAGAACAAATACAACACTCCCAAATACCGTTTGATTGTGCGTTTGTCCAACAAAGACATCACCGTACAAATCGCCTACTCCCGCATTGAGGGTGATCGTATTGTATGCGCTGCCTACTCCCATGAATTGCCAACATACGGCGTTAAGGTAATGTTTACATTGTGAGGTTAAATTTTTATGCGATATCCTAATATTCCATTCCTCATTTACAGGTTGGTTTAACCAACTATGCTGCCTCTTACTGCACTGGTTTGTTGGTAGCCCGTCGTATTTTGAACAAACTGGGTTTGGATTCCTTGTACGGTGGATGCACCGAGGTTACTGGTGAAGAATACAATGTTGAGCCAGTCAATGAGGGTCCTGGTGCCTTCCGTTGCTATTTGGATGTCGGTTTGGCTCGTACCACAACTGGTGCCCGTGTATTCGGTGCCATGAAGGGTGCTGTTGATGGTGGTTTGAACATTCCTCACTCCGTCAAGCGTTTCCCCGGTTATTCCGCTGAAAACAAGAGCTTCAACGCTGATGTTCATCGTGCCCACATCTTCGGTCAACACGTTGCCGATTACATGCGCACTTTGGAAGAAGAAGACGAGGAAAGTTTCAAACGCCAATTCAGCCGTTACATCAAATTGGGAATCCGTGCTGATGATGTGAGTATTTTTATTAATTACGTTTACAAGTGTGATAGAAACATCGACGTCCATTTCTAAAATTACCGCTGTGTTTTGTAACCAACGACACTGGCTGTGCCAAAAGTGGACCACATTAAACATAAGAACCTCTGTTCGAAATTTATCGCCTTATCAATGGGATACATTTCCTGTTAATGGTTGAACAAATACTTAAAAATTATTTTATTATTTTTTGATCGAATACTGGTTTTAATTTAATCAAATTCCTTTGCATAACTAGCTGTTCTATAATTCGATAAATCTGTCTATATTTATAACTATAAAAAAGCTCCGAATTAGATACATTAAATATTGTGAAACATTGACGTCCGTTTCTAAAATTACCGCTTCGTCTTGTAACCCACGACGGTGGCTGTGCCAAAAATGGACCACATTAAAGTTAACCTCTGTTCGAAATTTAACGCCTTTCAATGGGTTAAATTTCCTGTTAATGGTTGAACAAATATTTTAAAATCGATCGAGCAAATATTGATGTTTTTTTACATCGATGGATTATTGCCTAAATGCGGTCGAACTTAGAGTATATAATACAAATTGTAATATAATTGATTTGAGCGTAGGGTGGAGTATATAGAAACAATCAGCTGTTTATAGTACTACCGTGGGCACATAAGAAAATAATGTTCTTGAATGTAATTATTTGAATACGCAAATGCTTAGGGAATGGGTAGCGACATTGAATACCAATCGACTTCCTTTAATATCCGGATTCCACAACAACCCTGGTTAGCTCTTAAGTAATTATTCTTATCGGATTTAAGAATTGAATTGAATCCAATTCAGCTAAGACCGAAATCGAATTATAGAACACACCTATATAAACAAATTTACATTATTTCGTTTGACTTGTAAAAATATATGTATCAATTTAAAACGTGTGTTCTTTCTTCTATTTCAGCTTGAAGAAATCTACAAGAAAGCCCACCAAGCTATCCGTGCCGATCCTACCCATAAGAAGGTACAAAAGAGCGGCATCAAGAAGAAGAGGTGGAATGCTAAGAAACTCACTAACGAGCAACGTAAAACTAAGGTTGCCGCACACAAAGCCGCTTACTTGGCTAAGCTTCAAGCTGAAGCCGATGCCTAAATCGTCGTCCAATGAAGTATGTGTCTACAGCAATCATTTGCATAACATCAAAATGATTGAAAATGAAAATTTATTATTTTACTACAAAATAATAACCATAAAAATGATATAAATAAGATGTTTTTATTTTCGTAAAACATATACAAAATATGATTTGTGTTTTATAAAAAAATCAGTATAGTACTATTAAGTTTGAAATGTGTATTTCGTATAAATACAAATTACTTTTCCTAGGAATTATTTTTTAAATATTTTGCTAAGTGTCCTTTTTCTGGATTTGAGTTTAGCCACTCTGTTCTTATATGGAAACGCGAGATAGCACTTATGCTGCAGAGAACGCAAGCGGTTTTATTCGGTTCAATTTCATTTTACAAAAATAAGTCTTTCGTTTTTACACATTTTGCAAAACATTCTCGTCGTATATACAGACACAGTCCGAATTATGGTTGCCTTTTATTTCATCTTAGGATTGGTTATTTTCTTTTTGTACAGGGCCTTTTCGGAAACGCATCAGTGCAGCTTAGCGGATTCATTTCATTTTTCCATTTGCCATTACAAACGCGAAAACAATACGAATGTATGCACCAATCTGATGCACAGCAGTAATGCGTAAATATTCTTCAAGGACTATGAAGGGAAAATAGAATCTCGATAAATGTCAGGAGCATAATATTGATAAACCCGAGATTTATTGTATTGCCTAATAACCGTTTCAGACTATGCGAAATCAATCGATTTCTGCTCAAGGTTGATTTACAAATGTAAGATCTCATACAAATTTGCTAACTGACAATCGCATGCAGTCTGAAAGGGACATGCATGCAATACTTCACAAGTGAGTGTAGAACACATTTTCTCTGGAGAAAAGTTTTGAATGATCCCGGTCTAAATAAACTAGATGATGACAACCTTAATGCTACTCAAGGTGTATTTATATCAGGTGAAATGAGGAACCCAGCTAACCGACATTTTTCTAGGCAACAGATCCGACTGAACTTTTGTTTGTGTATTAAAAACCAATGTTGCTTATAACATAAGTCGCGAAAATCGCTGCAATTGTCGAAAAAAAACAAAATTCGCGGTTGTAGTTGCTTATATTTTAACTTTCTCCATGCAGGATTCTGCAACTTTTCTGACACAAATATTCCACTTGATGTCAGAAATCTATGCCAAAAAATATTTTGGTATTATCTATATAATAAAAAATTACGCGGTTTTTTCTGTAGATACTTTTCACAATTTTTGACTTTACAACAATTATTTATATGTAAAAAATTGATTTTTTTCCATTCGCATTTGTGTTTTTTTAGTTTTATAGCTTTGTCGCACTGCATGCGAAATCTAGCTACTGTCGATTTTCAAATGTTAAATTTGTATGGGATCTGACATTTGTAAATCAACCTTATAGCCTTGTCACACTGCATGCGAAATCTAACAGAATGTCGATTTTCAAATGTGAAATTAGAATGGGATCTGACATTAGTAAATCGACCTAATGTCATTTCAGCTAAATTTCACATGCTGTGCTATGCTTTATTGAATTCGATGTCCTTAATATAATATTTAAGTGTGCTTATAAGCTAACATTTGTCATTCTTACATTTTTACTAACATACTTAAAGTATTTTTCTATTACTATATATTGTAAAATTTATATGTTACGTGTATATATTTATATACATGTCACTTATACTAAATCTGTAATCTTTCGAAAAATTTCCCTCAAAATACGAATTGCTAAAAAGGGGTGAGATTTCGTTTTGTGGGACATCAGTTGACTTTTAACCGCCGTGGATAATTTCGTGTTGGCTTCGATCTCTGTATATGAGTCGTCCCTAAACATATGTCAGAGTTACAATTCACAATTGAAATTGTACTATTGTACATGAATATCGCCGAAAAGATAACATAAATCAAAACAACAAAGAAGGCAAAGAAAATTAGTTCGAGAGAGTACAATTTAATATAGTAGTTGGTGAAAATTATGGCTGAAAATGAAACACACAGTACTGTAAGGATTTTATGCATAAAATAATATATGTACATTTTAATAATATGTTGTCATCAAATTCATTCACAGGACACTGAGGAGACTGAGGACAGCACCGACGAAATTGAGCCCAAATTTAAATATAAGCGAATAGCACACGATTTGAAAGATATTCTGAACAAAGATATTCTGTCGGCCTGTGCTATACACTCCAAGGTAATGTACATAATTTGCAAATGTTACACTTGAGTATGACACCCCCAGAAAAATATCACCTTCGGAATGGGTTATAAAATAATACAAAAATTCAATTTTCATGCTTATTGGTAGATTCCATACTTAGTTGTCCCTTTAGGGGTGTCTCCCGTAACGTGTATATTAGCACAAATTTTATTACGGGCAAGAAAATAACTCTGTGTCAACTTTCAGTTTCTCATATTTGGCACATTTCTTGGCCGGGTTTATCTGTTGGATCACCAGGGCAATACTGTAAACTCCCATCTAAGTTATAGTCAGCAAGAGTTTGCCCATACGGTAGCTGTAAATCAAGTTGATATCGATGCCAAGGGCGAATATGTGGTAACATGCTCCGATGATGGTAAAGTCAATGTCATTGGGCTTTTTAGCAATGAGAATAATCAAACAATTAGTTGTGGTCATGCAATTAGATCTGCTGTTTTGGATCCTGATCCAAAAGTTAGTGAAGGAAAGCGATTTATAGTGGGTGAGTACAAATACATTACAGATTTTAGAAACAAGTGGCGTTCGGGTGATGCTTACATGTACATATTCACCAAATTTCAAATCGCCACCGCTTGTGGCCCGACAGTATATTAAACTCGAAATTTACGAAGATAGAATTATGTCAATCATTCCATTTGTGATTTTAATTTATTAGTGACCACAAGAAGCCAGTTATTAACAAAAAATTTCTATTTCCTTTATTGAACTTTCCTCCAGGTGACGAAAAATTAACATTGTATGAAAAGAATTTCCTAAAGAAACTGAAGCCCAACGTCTTGTCAAATGCTGAAGGACATGTAATTTCAGTTTGCTGGAATGGATCTTTTGTAGCGTGGGCCAGTTGTTTAGGTGTTCGGGTATATGATCTGAATGAAAAATGTTCCTTGGGTTTAATGAAATGGGAAGAACCAGCCAAGTAAGATATATGCGTTTATTATAATCCATCAAGTAATAACGATTTCTTAAGCTCGCGATTAGAGAATTTCCGCTGCAATTTCCGTTGGGCCAATGCTAATACGCTTTTAATTGGCTGGGTGGATACTATACGCATTTGTGTTATACGTAAACGTAATACCGTAGAGGCCACCTTGAAAGCATTACCGGGCTTTATAGTAGATCCAAGTAAGTTTAAACTCTAGAGAATATTTATGGATATGGATATTAACAAATTTTACCATAACAGTCTCGACATTTCAAACCACTTTTTATGTGAGTGGCTTAGCCTCTTTAACATCCAATCAGTTGGTCGTGCTCGGCTATCCAAAAGAGAAGGACTCAGATCGTAAAGCTTTACGTCCAGTATTATCAGTTTTGGAATATAAGTTAAATAGCAGCGAAGAAATCTGTACTGATAGTTTATCATTGAGAGGGTAATTCTGCTGTATATCAATGATGGAAACATGTAACGTATTCTTATTTTTGTTTTTCAGATACCAAGAATATTCTGTGAATGACTATATATTAGGTTGTCTGCATGAAGAAAATCGTTACTACATTGTTGCACCAAAAGACATCGTTGTGGCTACACTGTTTGATACGGAGGATCGTGTTCAATGGTTAATAGATCATAGGTAAGTATGTGTGTGTGTGTACAAAATGTTTCTATGTAGTTGAATTAAGTATTTATCATTCATCACTATCGGAATTTTGGAGGAGAACTGGATAAAAGTCCAAAAAATATCAATGATGAATATTGATGCAAAAGATATTATTATAGTGTTACAAGAGCGTAATCTCATAACAATAATAATGCGAGTTGAAGTATAAGAGAATGTCGCTAAAAATATTATACATCGTTTAGATTGACAGCTTTATGATAATGTCCTCACAAGGCTTAAGTCATTTTTCCGAATCGGTGAGTTATACATTCGGATAGAGCATTTCTTTTCTTAATCACATTAATAATGTCCAAAGAATTAGGCTTAAAGAGTATTTCGATTTGAAAGACTGAAAATAGTATTTTTCTTTTAAAGTTCTTGTTTTTTCTTGGTTTTTTTAATTATCCCATTTATGAGATCAATGTTAGCTAGCGTCCTTTTTGTATTTTATTGTCCATTGATACAACATTTATTCCGTAATTTTTATATGAATTATATGTGTCCAAATTGAATCTCCATTGTGTATTCTATGATTGTTTATTAATTTTATTTGCGCTTTGGTTTCAATTATACAAGTTTGCTACAATTTTATAAGGCATTTCATAAATGTATATTTATGTATGTTAATGTATATTAATATATTTCTAATTGTGGCACTCCTTTTTATATTACTAAATTATCGCAGCATTTATCTGCTGTCTTATGCCAATCATAGTAGTATTCCGCTGGTCTCTGCAACTGCTTTTCATTAGTCACCTCAAAAGAACATAGTTTTCCCTTGTATAAGTCCTTCATCAATGTTTCATTTCGTTTATGCAATACCATATGGTATTTCTTACATTTCCTAGCCATATAGGCTGTATCGAATCGAGGGTCATGGCGACGATAAACATATCTGAAAGGGGCCATCCATGTACCCACAGATATATCTTCACTCACATAGGTAGAAAGGTGATGGGAATTATTTGCTATGTATTCACATAGTTTGCGGCCGAGGACATAGCCGCCTCCCAGAGCGTACGTGTTGTAACGATTAGACAGATAGTAATTTGGTTCACTCCATTGACCTTTAGTTTTAATATTGGCTCTGCCATTAAAATATCCCCAATAGAGTGAAGGTAAAGGATTACCCCTATATTCATTAGAACGGCGAATTAATTTACGATCATACGATACCAATTCATTGAGAAGATAGTCCAGTTTCACATAGGAATCGTCATCGACTTTAAGCAAGTAGCTGAAGTCATAATGATGGGTCAAGGCGTCTAGGGAATGTATTAGCTTTTCGGTTAAATTGGCGTATGAGTCTGTTAGTCTTGGCAAAAGTAACAAATCCAGATTTTGCTTCTGCTCCTTTTCCAATTGATAACGCAATGCCGGATCCAATCCTTCCGTGCCTATTGCAAAGAAATGTTTTACCTTTATATTCCTCTTTGGAGTGTCCGACTTTGAATGTTGTGTACTTTCCAACCAATCCATATAAATACGCAAACGATTGGCTTGCTCGGCCGGTCCTTCCATTTCCAGATGCCCCATGGGTCCATAAAATGGCAAATAAACAAATTCTTCGGGATAGTAAGGCAAGGATAAAGGTTTACCCAATTTTGCCCAGGTATCACGTATAGCATTGCGTTTTTCCTCGTATCGCGGAGCACTTAATATTAAGACCATCAAAAATAGCTCCGGGTGAGGTTCCAATTTATGTACGCCGCTTTTCTGCGTAGGACATTTATCCACTGAATGTAGAATTGAAGTTATAAAGCAACCGAAGAAAAATGCAGACATCGATGTGAACAGAGTCAATAAGTTGTTCATACGCCTCATGATGATGGATCACACTTGCAACTTTTCATTCATAAAAAACAACCCCTTTGTCTGTAGCTGCTTTATTTCTGTTGTTGGTTGTGACATCAATTTCCAATTTCTTATTGAGATCTTATCGCACTATGTTTTTATTTTTCAAGATTCCATTACTTTCGGTTGATTAAACATTTTTAACGTATTTTGCTTAAATGTTTATTTCAAATCTTGTATTAATTATTATTATTATTGCTGCTCGCTTTGTAAAATAAAATACTTCTCACGTAAACAACAAATAATGAGTACACCCTGCCACAGCACAGCTGTTGTTGATGATGTAATGTGGAAATATGGCAAGTCTGGTCCGCTATTAAACGGCCGGCAAGTATTGTGTGGCTGTGTGTGTTTCTGAAATGACAGTAGGCCGGTTCGATTGGGTTTAACAACACATTTGCACAAAAAAGCCGCTTTGAGCAAACGTTTACATTTAAGGGGAGTTAAGACGTACCAAATATTTGCGCAAAAGGGCGATTGGGCAAATATTTTGTATTTGTGGGTGTGCTTTTGTGTAACATTTTGAATGAAAATCAGAATTTTTTGATTTTTGCTGAATTTGTACAAATGTTTTGCATTTGTAGATGACGTTTGTCACTTCGACAAGAATTTCAACGTGAGCAGACGTATATGCGTGAAGCGGAAACATTACAAATTATTTTTTTCGGACTAAATTGTACATAAAATTATATTGAGATAAAACACATCGAGAGCTTACATTCAAAAGTGGCTATGGACAAAAACACAACTTTTTAGGAGAACAAAAAAAACTGATTTTTAAAAAGTCCATTAATGCTTAAAATATATAAATAAGATTTATTGTAAACTCGATACCCTTTTTTAATGAAATGTTGGCAATGTACACACTCAATTTAAAGAAAAATACAAATTGGATATTTTTGGAAAATTTTCATTTTCGCGGCAAATATGGCTAAAATGATCTTCACACATGACATTTTTGTTTTATGATTTTCTCGCGATCTAGCCAACAGATCCGACTGAATTTTTTATTAAGAATGTATGATGAGTGTATTAAGAACCTATGTCGCTTGTAACATATATGTAGTCTGTAGCGAAAATCGATGCAATTGTTGAAAAATCCAAAATCCGCGGTAGCAATTGCTTATATTTTAACTTTCTCCAACCGGGATTCTGAAACTTTTCTGACACACATATTCCCCATTAAGACATCAATCACACACCAAAAAAATATTTTTGTATTCTCAATATGATAAAAAGCTACACGGGTTTTTCTAAAGATACTTTTCACAATTTTTGACTTTGCAGCCAATATTTATCCTTTTTTCGCCTTTTTACTTTTACAATTTTTTATAAATGTGGAAGAATGTGATACGAACCTCCTAGTACCTTCCACACAAATTATTCTGCCCTACGTTAAATTTAATTCTTTATAAGGCCCCCCATTCACGAACAGTTTTAACTGTTAGTTAAAACTGTCAGTTATAACTGTACGTGAGTTGCCGGTCTTAAACTGTGAACTGAGATGTACACACACGTCCAGTTCAGTACTTCAGTTTTTAACATGGTTTCGAACGAGCAGGACGGTTTGGCCGCTCTCGGTTATCACTGTCCAGATTTGATTTTGACGTTCTTGGGGTGTCTTCATCATGTAGGAAATCAAACAGGTCGTAGTACCAAAGTAACGGCTTGTAAATGCTGTCTGCAGATGCTCCAGACTTCTTTGATGACTCAAGTTTCTTTTTTTCTTTGCGAAAAGCGGATCTTAAGCTGTTTATTTTTGCCAAAACAGATTTCTTTTCCGCGTCAGGCTCTAGTTCTTGTAACTTCTTCGCCAGCTTGTTGTAGGCAGCATCTTTTTTGGCGCGATCATGATACTCGCTAGACTTAACTTGCCATAGACAAGGTTCTGATCTATATATTCCAATAAAATCAACTATTACTATTATATTCCAATAAAATCAACTTTACGCGACATGATGATACGCACTCTCGCTCGACACAAATTGAACTGAGAACAGTACAGCGAACCCCCACACACGTTCACTTCAGTTAAAACTGTCAGTTAAAAATATAAAATTTTTATATTTCTCAGTTAAACTGACCAGTTGTGTACAACTGTCAGTTATATACCACACACATACAGTTTCAACTGACAGTTTTAGCTGAACAGTTCAAACTGATAGTTAAAACTGTACGTGAATGGGGGGCCTAACTTCCGTATATGGCCCCGACGCGACATTCGCACGCCTTAAACTACACCAAAAACAAGAAACTGAAAAATTCGATTAGCCTTTTTATTGTTTCAAAGCGCTTAAAGAATACTACATTTTAAAAATATATCGTCAGGATTTAGTACAAAATTATAAACAATTTTACAATGAAACGGACGCTACAAAACACACAAGTGCTTTGGAGCTCTTATATAAATATACAAAGTTCAGCGATTTTTTGAGAACTTTGGTTTTTCCATATATACATGTAAATGAAGGTCGGAGGATATATTTTGTTAGTAGATTTATGAAATATGAGATTTATCTCTCAGATTGTTGTAATTAGGTACAGCAGAAGTACGAACGCGACAAAACGGACGCTACAAATATTTCCACTCGTAGTAAAAAAGTAGTAATTTTCGTTATAACACTTCAACTTTTAATAAAAATAAAAGAGAGCAAGTTAACTTCAAGTTTCATAATAAAAAGGTTGGTCTGAATTCATATTTTGGTAGACCTTTTTTGAGAGATGCCCATATATGTTCTCTAAGAATGAGGGTATATATAAGTCGGTTGGTTTAGCGACTGAATCTTACTTGTTTTGTGTGCAATTTGAATGAAATTGGTTTGGTTGGAAGGTAATTGAAATATCTTTCAAAGTAAAAAAATTTAAACAAAGATTTCGATTTTTTCGAAATAATATATGACGAAAAATAAAATGAAAAATTATTTTGAAAAAAAAAACGCTCTTCCGCGATGAATGCTAACAATTTGTTTTTTTTTGTCTTGTTTCCAGCAAATTTGAGGAAGCAATGGAAATTTTGTCCTTGCATGGCGGTAATATTTTACCCGTTGCACGGTAGGTCTAAATACCTAGTCACTCTACTTTTGTTTTCACTGATGATGGTGTAAATTTGTGCTTTTAGATTATATATAAATCATTTGTTGTCACAAAAAGATTATGATACCGCTGGTAAATTATGTCTGAGAGTGTTGGGGAGCAATAAAGCACTGTGGGAAGAGGAGGTTTTCAAATTCGTCAAACACAATCAATTACGGTCGGTTAGTGCTTATCTGCCCACCTCTGACGATTGTAAGCTGGATCCTCATGTCTATGAGATTGTGCTGTACGAGTTCTTGAAGTACGACGTAAAAGGATTTTTGACGTTAATTAAAGAATGGCCCTCAAATTTGTACGACTGTTCGGCGGTAATTAATGCCATTCACGATAACTTCCGTAAACAACATGCCAACGAACTCCTGGAAGCATTGGCAATATTATACTCCTACCAAAAAGAATATGAAAGTGCTTTGAGAATGTATTTAAAGTAAGTTGGTTGTTCAAATCAAAATACAATTTATTTTTAGCATGATAGAATCGTAACTACAAACTCTTCGACAGATTGGAGAATAAAGACGTTTTTGATTTGATACGGCGCTATGATCTCTACAGCGTTATACATAAAATGATTATGCCATTGATACAGCTGGATCAGGAAAGGGCCTTTCAAATATTACTGGATAAAAATAGAATACCACCGGAAATTGTTGTTCAACAGTTAGAGCCGAATCAAGAGTATCTGTACTTGGTAGGTATTTATGGGTTAATTTTAATTTCATAGGTACGTAGGTACTTATAATGCTCCATTTTTAGTATTTAGATGCCTTGGATAGGGTGGATAGCCGCGGTACATTCCATTGGAAATTGGTTAATCTATATGCCAAATATAATCGATCTAAACTATTGCCATTTTTAAGACGATCGAAACATTACCCCATACAAGAAGCATTGGATATTTGTAAAAGTGGGCTGTTTTATCCGGAAATGGTGTACTTACTGGGTCAAATGGGCAATGTTGTTGAAGCCTTGCATATTATTATACATAAGGTATTTATTTATATTTATCCATTAAAAGTGATATTCGGAAAGTTTTTAAAACTTTGAATATTTTCCAGATAAAAGACATTGAGATGGCGATAGAATTTTGTAAAGAACATGATGATTCCGATCTGTGGAATTTATTGATAGATGAGTCCGCAGATAATCCCAAAATAGTAACTAAACTTTTGGACGGCATTATAGGTAAGTCAGTTTGTCATTTATTATGTTATATATTTGTCATTCAATATTTTATAATAGGTTACGTAAATCCCGAGTTTTTGGTTAATAAAATAAAGTTGGGCCAAAAAATACCGAAACTAAGAGAATCTCTGTATAAATTATTAATGGACTATCGGTTACAGGTATGTACTATATACACATGCGCATGTAAAAACTTTTTTGATTTATAAAGTTTTGATGATTTGTACACAACATCAATATATCTGATCTGATATCTTCCGAATTCTCTTTATAATAGGTCAACATTCAGCAGGATGTTAATAAAATCCAATTACTAGACTATTTCACTACACACGCTCAGGTTGTACGCCAGCAAAACCGCAGCATTGGTATCAACTATGACAGCACATGTCCAAAATGTCGCCGTAATATTATGTGTAAAGATACGATACCAAGTAATGCCATTGTCGCATTTCAGTGTGGTCATATATATCATGAACCCTGTGTACCGGGACGATTTATTCAGGAACGTTGTGATGTTTGTACAGTTAACATAGATAATTGCGATTAGTTTATTTTATTAACGACGACTTAACCATAGATATGTATTATCAAATGTATATGACGTTCTTCTGTTCATTTATCTAAACTTTTTCCGTTTTTTTTTCAAAATGCAATAGCGCTAGCCTTTTAGTTAATACTCTAAAACAAATATTTATTTTAAATTTAGCTGTACTTTTTTATTTAACGTTAATAATTAAGCTTTATGTGTGTGTATTTTTATACGAATATATGCTTAATATAAATCATAATAATAAAAAAATGAAATTTAATTTTATTGGATATAGTTACCCTAATATAAACAACTCATAATATTTCGAATTCCGAAATCCAAACAAAACAAGACCTAACTCATACAAAATTTTAAAAACGAAAAAAGTTCCACCATTGTTTTGAATAAAAATTTCATTAAAAATATTCTTATATTACTTCAAATTTTAACACGTTTTTGCATCCTTCTGTATAATTAGCTTTTTATATTATATACCTTGGATTCTAATTCTTCTTCTAGAAATTCTAATTCTTCTTCTTGCTTCATTTGGTTGATAAAAGTGTTAAGTAACTGAAAAAGCTTACTTTTCTTCAGAACATCTTAAATTTGAAGATTTTCCTCATAATCTAGTTTCATGTGTAAACACGCCTTATCGCGTTATAGCATTCAGTCCCCTTCTGGCAACAATCCTGCACTTTCAGCAATTGAAATTAGCTGGCAACACTGGCAATAAAATCAATTCAGCGCCATCTATTGGAAACCATGTTTTCAAAATTCATCAAATTACGTTCAAAAATATTTTTAAATCGATATGTGTGCCATACGAAATAACATTTGAAACACAAATGGACCAAATACTTTAGTACTTCACCCTACTTCTAAAATCCAATTGGAATTTTGAGTTGAGGGTGGCGTGGTTTGTATATAATCGGATTGGATGTAGTATATTTAACTTAATTCCGGCCATACGTCTTTTATAATTGTTGTGGTTGTGATGTGGTTAGTAAAATGGATGTTACACCTCTTTTATCACGTTCATCTTGGCCAAGTAATTTTTTGAGGCTTCATTTTAACAATACTTAAATGTAATACAGTGGAAATTATAACGTGACAACTACAAGCTGAATTGAATAGGTCCCTTTCCAAAAATACGAGAAACTTATTGACTTACTTTTTTGTGCACAAATGTTGTAAATTATTTTTGGTTGCATGCTTTTGAAAACATGCCCTCCAATAGATGGCGCTGATGTGATTTCATACCCAGTGTTGCCACATTTTAATTTTAAATGCTGTCTGCCGGGAAATATGGTCATAGTAAGGCTGTTTTTTCTTTAAGCCGGGATAACAAGCTGCGATAACAAAAACGTTAATAATTTTTTTTTTGCTCAAAATAAAAAATTATTTTTTCACATTGTCGCCAACTACAATATAAATAAATATAAAACGTTAATAAAAATTTATTTTTTTGCTCAAAATAAAAAATTATTTTTTCACATTGTCGCCAACTCAATATAAATATTTGTGTCAAAACAAATTTTCAAAAAAATTATTTTGTGTTGACTTTTTTGGACTTAGCCTCGATAACCATAAATTTCACTTATACTGGATAATTATCCAGGCTAAGTCCAATATTTTTAATATAAAATATTTTTTTCAAAAATTGTTTTCATACACACATTTACAATTTAAAAAAAAAGTTTTTATTTTGAGTGAAATTTTAACTTTTTATTTAGATTTTGCTTATCGCAGCTTAGTTATCCAGTCTTAAAGAAAAACAGCCTTAGTATTAAAATATGCCCATAGAATTCAGAAATAAATCTTCATACAAAATCACCCCCATCGTTATTAAATTTGACTTATTTTTCCTCCGAATTCCTGAAAACTGAAGTGGGCTATTTTTTTGGGGAAATGAAGACTTTTTTCTTTGCTTTGATACAAATATTTATATTGTTGATAGCGATAATGTGAAAAAAAATATTATTTTATTTTGAGCAAAATATTAAATTTTTATTAACGTTGATTATTTATTAACTTGAATAACCTTCTATTTTCTTACGTTTGTTTCTTTACGTCTTTCTGGCATTTCTATTAAACAATCAAAACTGCTATATGATTGGGAGGGAAACTGGAAACAAGCCAGTGAAACGTTGTCTAATTTAATGCTATAAATTATGCATCCATTTAAATAACATGTTGGCCAATAAAATTAAAACAATATTTTCTCCGTTCTCGATAGAGTTGATATATTTCAGTTCGGTTCAAGGGTGAAGCCAGAAGCACAGCCAACTGAAAATGATGATTGTATCCGAAACTCTCAAATTTGACAGTACGACTCACCATACAAAAAATTGTCTGTATCTTGTAGCTGAATTAGTTTTTGTCTTTATTATTTTTTTTAGTCGACTGACCACCCTTTCAAAAAATGAAAACTAATTTCGTGTATTTTTGGTTATATTTTTATTTTCTGTATATAATTTATAGCCGCAATTTTCAATGAAATAATTTACTTGTTCCGTTTGTCGTCGTTTTTTTTATATGTAAAATATGCAAATACAATAAATAATAATTGAAAGTATTTCTTTTGCTGTTTATTTTCACTGTCGTTATCTCTTTCATTCCATTCTATTCTTATAAATTGTTAATATTGTATTTTATAAATTTGTATATGCATACAATACCTCTATTTATATATATATATAAGTGTATGTATATATTTTGAAATTGGTGTTTGGTTCTCTAAAAGAAAAGTGTTAATCAACTAATGTTTGATGAAACAAAAACAAAAAGTAAAATCGTTGTTGCCGCAAAGACGAATTATTAAATAATTGTATTTTTATTTAAATATATAAAGTGAAAGTTATAGGGGACAGGACAGGACGGGACGTATGTTTGTTTCGCTCGACAGAAATATGAAACTACTAAAAATATATGTATGAATTATTGTTGAATTTTTTTAAATGGACGTTTTTTTAAGTTTTAGGTGAACATATGAAATAATTACACAGTGCATCCGATTGTTTGGGCTCTCAGTCAAACCAGTCTCGGAATATACATACATACTACAGAGCTATATGTGGTTAGTAAAACCAAAGCTATGGCCTTGTCTTGGTCAGTCCAAAGTTCTAGCTCTGATTATTGTGATTAGGTTGGTTCTACGGCCACATCATAGTAATATCTGATCATATGTTCATTCGAGATGGATTTGATTGATCAATATGCAGAATTATGAACAGTAACAGCATAAATTTAAATTAAATCTTTCTCAAAATAAACCAAACACAAAATTAGCAAGGTAGATGTGTAAAAATGAATTTCACAATACTACCTGGCATATTTTTAAAATTTTTATTAAAAAATCTAATGGAATTTATGAGAATCATTGAAATTGCCCAAACTTTTTTCTTTTGAACATTTATATAAAATGGTTTACTGTTATCGTTGTAGTAAGAATTAAACAGTTTCGTTTATTTGTACAAACACAAACATTGGTTTTGTTGTTCTTTTAATAAAAAAAAATAATGATTTAGAATCTAAGCATTTTGGATAGAAAATGATAAAAAATAAATTTAAAAAGAGAGTTTAAAATATTTTTGTATAAAAAATAATTAAAATTAAATACTTAAATATATTGGATAGATATATGTAGATATAGAAATATTGATAAAAAATTATATTATATTAAAAAAATACAAATTTTATGATTTTTTGTTTTCCTTTTTTCCTTCGTTTGATATTTCTACAAATCAACATGTGTTTTATATTTCGTGTTAAAGATGCCGCGCGTATTTCAACAATAATTTTTCTTTTTCTTCTTTAAAATGGAATACAGATTTGTTTTATATATAGGTATGATTTTTATATAGCGTTTTTAAAATACATTAAAAATTAAGATATAAAATAAAAATAATTTAATAATTATAAAATTAAAAAAAAAATACTACAGGCTTTTTTTTGCTTTCCTTGCTTGTTTTATCTTCGATTTTGTTTTGTTTGTTTTTATTGTTTATTTTTGCAATAACAAAAGTTAGTTTTGAACCAGCCATTATGTATGTTATATAAGAATTTAGAGCGGGAGACGAAATGTTTCCAAATTCTCTATTCAGCTGCTGTATTCATTGATGATGTCATCATTACCCATAGTCCAAAAATGATCGAGTATGTCTTCGCTGGTGAAACGTACATCTGGATCGGATTGTAACATATTGGCAATAAGGTCACGCACCCCATTGCCAATGCCCGACCAATAGGGATCGGGAAATTCGTAGATACCCGAGATAATGGCATCGAACAGAGGTTCCTGTTGATTGTCGGGCGAGACGAATGGTGGGAAACCGCATAGGAGTATATATAATATAATACCGGCTGCCCAAACATCAATCTACAGAGAAAAAAAAACAAGATAATTTCACAAATTGTATTAAATGACGGCGGTTGTAATTGTGTACCTTTAAACCGTAACCAGTTTCCATTAGGATTTCTGGAGCCACATAAGTTGGTGTACCACATACAGCATAAAGTGGCTCAGTGACTTCACATGCCAATCCGAAATCGGCCAATTTTAATACGATTACATTGCCACTTTCATCGAGTTCAACCTGTAAAGAAAAATAAAGTCATTTTAAATGTAACCAAACAGTGGCATAATTGAGAATTATTCTCTGAGAAAAATGTGTTTTTGATCGTTCGCCGTAGACAAACGAAAATAAGTTATAGAATCCGGGCCTTAATAAATTTCCATAATATCCTTTTTGAGAAAATTTTTTGTATCAAAAAATTTACTTTGGCAACAAATATTTCAAAATGTCTAATATTTTCATTTTATTTAATTTATAAAACGAATTTTCGCAATGACTGGTTAGAGATAACCAAAAGTTATAGAACTCACAAGGCGTATTTATACAGGTGATAGCAGCAGAGCAAAAACAAATTCGGCAACAACAAAATACAAGTAATTTTTTGAATGGTGAATAGGGTTTGGGGTTCCCGGACTTTTTTCATTTCCCGGGAAAACGGGAATGAAAAGTTTCATTCCCGGGAATTCCCGGGACAAATAATTTATTGTAGGTATGTCCAATATGATTTAAAATATCAACATTTAGTAACTGGTGTGCTGTTTTAAATTCATTAACGCCCGCTGCACACGTCCGTGTACACTATTTCAAAGCTTTCGCCCTTTTCAATATGAATGCAATTCCCGATTTTTAAACTATATGACACAAGTGATAGAGAAGAACAAAACAAATTAATAATAATATAAAAATAAATATTTTTTATTGTTGTAATAGTAGTTATTACGAAAATACTTGAAAATAAATTGTATAAATGAAATTGACATTGTGCGTTAATGGGTTAAAATACCGACATATTACAAATTAAAAACGAAAGCTTTTGTCAAAATATTTTAGAAATTATTTTTCAATTTTCAAATATTTTACTGTGGACAAATCGTCGGAATTGAAAGAGTCTAATATTGGGCATTTAAATCACAAACACAAGTGACTGACACCTACACTAGACTGAGAATGTTATGACGTCTTTAATTTATAAGATTCATTCGTCTAGAGAAGAAAGTGTTTCACAGAAACAGGGGGAATGTATTCTAAAGTGTAAAAGCAATAGAAACATTAAAAAATGTTGATACTAATTAAATAAATTAATAAAAAATAAAAAGATTGAAATATTAGTTCTTACAAAGGGTCAAAGGTAGGGTAGAAATATAGAAATATAATATACAATTTTACAATTTTAATTTTATCCCTATTTGTATACAATTTCTTACTGGTTTCATATGTAAAGTAAATTCTTCTTTGAGAAGATTTTCACCTTTTATTTGTCGTCGAATTGTCTATGAAAACAAGAAATTTAAAGATACCAGATAGCACGAGGGGTTTAGTATTGATATTGGTATTGTCAGTATGGTATTTTTGTTTCATAATAACGATTCGCAAATATCTTCACAAAAAGTGTGTATTCCCATATCTGGTTTTCGCAAAAATGGCGACTTAGCGACTTTAAAAAGTATTGTTTGTAGTAATATAATATAAACAAATGGTAATTATTATTGTCAGTAATGTAAATAAATGATTTTGAAATATATCCACAATTTCCCATTTATATAGAAAAACTAAATTAATAATCAAAATAATCAATAATATATTTTTAATATTTCCCGTATTCCCGGGAAATTTAAAATCTTTTCCCGGGAATTCCCGTCCACATTTTCTCGGGAATTCCAGGGAAAAACGATTCGGGAATTCCCGGACCCCAAAACCTTATGGTGAACCATACTGTCAAAGCAAAATATATGAATTTTGACAGTTTCGGTTACTTTTGGATGAAAAAAATTTCAGTCAGCTGGGCTCCTGCTATCACCTGTATAAATACGCCTTGAGAACTCGCATTCCACACGAACTTGACAGCCATACGTTTAAGTTAACCAGACAGGGTGCAAATTGGGATTAGTCTATGGAAATAATTCCTTGCAGACCAACAATGTTAAACAAGTAAGGAAAGGCTAAAGTCGGGCGTGGCCGGCTATATGATACTCTCCACTTACGCCATTACAATTTAAATCGTTGACCTCCTGTTCAGATCAAAATCTGTTAAAATCGGGTCCAAAATTAGTATGGGACCTATATCTAAATCTGAACCGATCTGACCCATTTTAACAACAGATGTTTTTAGTTGAATTATAGGGTGCTGAGCCAAATCTGAAGCAAATCGAGTGAAATATCTGGTCTCTAGAGAGGAAAAAGTCAAGTCCAGAGCGAAATTAGTATGGGAGCTATATCTAAATCTCAACCGATTTGACTCATTTTCACCAGAGATGATTCTAGTTCAAATTTGAAGAAAATCTGTCAAAAAATATGCTTTTGATAGCACATAACGTCAAATCGGGATCGAATTTTGTATGGCGGCTATATCGCAAAACTAAACTTTGCTAATTTTCGTAAGGATCAGACAATAATTGCGACCTATACTTTGATTACAAGAATAAATGGACGGACAGACAGACTGACATTGCTAAATCTACTCAGAAAGTGTTTCTAAGCCGATCTGTATAATAAATGAGGGTCTGCCTCGTTTCATTTTCGGTGTTACTAACAAATCCACAAAGACATAATACCCTAGTGAAGGGTATAAAAACAAAAAAAAATCACTCTTCATTAAAATCGAAACTTTGGGCAAATTTGTAAAATATATTCGATTGTCCAATCTCATTCTTGGGTCGTTGTGTAATTTAAATTTTTTTACAGAACAAAAGTTATTGAATATTAGCCGATGGATTTTGATTCTGTTCAACTCACTGTACATCGGTTTAACCGACTGAATTTGTTTACATGCTGTTTTCGACTTACCAGTAAATTTTCGGGTTTAATGTCACGATGTACAATGCTCATGGAATGTAGATAAGCCATAGCAGAGGCTAAATGTTTAATCATAACACGCGATTGATCTTCGGAGAACCGGGTCACACGTGTAATAGCATCAAATAAATCACCACCTGTATCGGAGTAGACAATGTATTAGTTTTGGAAACAAACAATTCGAATATGCATCTCTTAGTCTACTCACCACCAACATATTCAAGCACCAAATACATATTAGCTTGCTGATCAACATCCATTATCAGTGAAATAATGTGTGGATGCGATAGTTTTTTCATAACACGCACCTCATCATCGATGTAGTGTTCTTTGCCTTTGCACTTACTTTTGTCGATGATTTTGAGAGCGAATGTGAAACCATTCTGGCGATCTTTACATTTCAACACAATAGCGAAATTGCCATCGCCGATAATTTGTCCTAGAACATAACGCTCACGTATGACGGCTGGTAATTCTTGGGCATCGATGCCACTCTCGTTGAGAAGCTTCTCTTCATCTATAGCCGACGAATCATAGGTTTTCTTGCTCTTTACAGGCATCTTTGGTTTGGGACCTTTGCATGTCGTACCGGCAGTACGTAGATTTTTACGTATGTTCTGCAAAGCCTTCTGTTCGTCGGTCTCCAGACGAAAATCATCGGGATTATTGACGCGCTCGGTGCCATAGGCGAAGAAAACATCATCCGGTCCGAAAAAATCAGCTAACTGTGTAACTGGTGAACCCGACAAGGTGAACACTTTCCGCACATAACCCGTATCGAGTTTAACTTTTTGCGTGATGGCCGTTAGGACATGATCAAAACTTGGACTGTTGCGTTTGTTCAAAAGAAGACGCATTAATTTACGTGGCCGGGTACCATTGCGTATCAGCGTAACAATGCGCGGATGTACAACACTATCACGTTCGCTCAGCTTAAGTAGAATGGGACTGCCGTTGGTGTTGCCACCGCCGGCATTGGTCGAACCGCCATTACCAATGTTGTTGCTATTGGTAGAGCCATTCTTTAAAGGCGACGAAGGTCTGTAGTATTTCGAAAGACGATTAGATGTTTTATTGGATATAGATAGGTTGGTAAGGGGTTGTGATGTCGTATTGTATTCGACTTTTTTGAAATTCTCATTATTACAGGAACACACATAGCTCTGACCATCTTCTAGTTCTTCCAATGTAGAGATCTGAAAAGGGGAAAATTTTGAAGTAGAGTTTAGTAAAACCTAAGAATTCATATAGTAATCTTTGTATTGTAACGTAAAGTTTTCGGATTAGATTGAAAACAATTTTTTTCTAAGGAAACACCAAGGCGTATTTATACAGGTGATAGCACTAGAACGACAACAAATTCGGCAACAACAAAATACAAGTAATTTTTGAATGGTGAGCCATACTGTCAAAGCAAAATATATGGGATTTACAGTTTCGGTTACTTTTGAATGAAAAAAATTTCAGTCAGCTGGGCTCCTGCTATCACCTTTATAAATACGCCTTGGGAAACACTAACAATTTCTTATTCTTATTTTTTAGGGTTGCCAGGTTTGAAATCGACAACAAAAAGTATATCGAGGGAAAAAGGAAGTAAATTTGAGGAAATAGAAGTACAATTATTTATTAAAAATAAATTTTATTAATTAGAAAGAAATGCTGAACATAAAAGTGGAAATTTATAACAAAATTAGGAACAAAAAGACTAATTCATTTAATAATAAATCAACAAGCACAAACAAATAAGATTCACAATTTATATATTTTTATTAAAAAATAACCAGTTGTTTTAAATTTTATTTTTTAAATATAATGAATTCACGTTTTAATATTGTTTTTTCATATTTTTGTTCTAAACATGTTAACCTATCAAATTTAAATGTTTATGGTGTAATTAGTAAGCTCTAATTTGAATTCTAAAACTGCTGACAATTTATCGAACAAATACTTTTAGGGTATCCGCAAGCTTTGACAAGCTGTCAAATAAAACGCCAATAATTCAAAAAATGCTTGAAGGTTCTTTGAATAATTATACCATTTATACCATCTTCTGTTTTTTCAAAATAAGTTTTTATTATTAGTTCGCTTTCTACATTTTCAATTAATAGCTTATTTCAAATTTTCATCAAAGTGAATATTCTATCACTTGCCACATTAGAATGCGGAATTGAAAATACAAATTTACAGATTTCCTCGGAATCGGGAAATGATCCACTATTTAGGAATTCCTTGCATTTATCAACAGATTTTTCTTTAGAAATATTTTCGGCAAAAGCTTTTAAGGATACAAATTCGCCAAAAAGTAGATCTAAGTCGATTCTTTTAATTGAAAATAATTTAATTACTTCTACAAACAAAGTCGTGAAATGAAATATTTGGATAGTTTATCAAATTTGTTATTAACAAATAATGAAATAAGTACAAAGAGAAGTACACCACGTAAAAAAGTACTTTTGCGTACTTCTTTAGGTGTTATGCAGTCAGAAGTACCATTTTGTGAAGAAAGTACGCGTACTGCTGAAAACAGTACGTCTGGCAAGCCTATTCCTTTTCCACTCAATAAAGGAGCCTTAGTTCAAGATAAGTCGGTCATCACTGATAGCTTATGCAATAAATCCATATTACTTCAAATGCCACAAAAGTCTATAAACTATAGTAAATTATGAATAATATAAGAATTGCTGTTGTGTTCTTTAGACACGAAAGGCCCACAGCATTTTTTGTATGTGGTTAGGGAGTGGTTGTCATATGCATAATGCTAGATACAAGTTGGAGAATAATCTCCAGTCTCCAGAAAATAATAAATAAATGTAAAAACGATTGTGGACTTTAGTGGCATAGTGTATATCTAGGTTTGGAAACATTTTCGTGAATAGACACTTCTGAATATTGTTGTATTGTTTCTTTGACCAACAGTCCATGAACCATATGGTATACGTCTGAAACTTTAAGTGAAATGGAGTTAATTCCTGTTGTCCCTTAAAAAGAAGTATACAATTTAAAAAAAAAATAACCCATTAATGTGCAGACGGGTAGTTTTCTACACCTGAACTAAAAATGGGATTTCTGCGAAACTAGACGGAGTAACAACTATTTGTTGATATTTGACAAATATTTAGAATGTTTACTTTATTTTAATATACAATAATACTAACAAATATTATGCTTCTATCTGTATAAGTATAGCATTAACAACCATTTTAAGTTTTCAAAAGTAAAATAAGAATAAACTAAGGGGTAAACTTGAAATGGTTCTTAATACTGAACTAATACAGATAGAAGCATGATATTTGAAGTATTTTTAACAGATATTCTCCTCTTTAATTTGATACTAATACCGATATCATAGGTTATGAATAAGTATTTTAAATTATTTTTGTAGTCAATTTTTCAATAATTATTTTAAATACTTATTCGCACCCTATTTTAAATACTTATTCGCACCCTATGATAACGGTATAAATGCCAAAATAAAAAAGAGAATATGTGCTAAAAATACAAATTGCAAGCAGCGGTATTAGTTTAGTATTAACAAAAATTTCAAGTTTTCTCAAAGCTTTCAGAAGTAAAATATGAATAAACTAAACTTGAAATGGTTGTTAATGCTGAACTAAGACAGATAGAAGCATAATATTTGAAATATTTTTAACAGATATTATCCTCTTTAATTTGACACTAATACCGTTATTATAGGGTGTGAATAAGTATTTAAATTAATCTTTGAAAATTTGTATACTTTGGAATTTTGTAGTCCTGTGATGAGGAAATGAAAGACTAAACACGCCAATTAACCTCATTTCACCTATAGTTTCAGACGTATATCATGGGGTTGAAGTGTACGGCGTTATCGTCGTTCTATGCACTCAGATTTCTTGGAAGGAAGCCGCACGTTAAATATAGAGTTTTATGAGGCATCGAGAGAGAACAAATTCGTCGAAAAAGACCAGATTTATAGAAAGAAAACAAATGGGCCAAAGTGAACAAATTTCTGGCCAAGAACTTAAGTTCCATCGAACAACATCCGTATTCATCTAATAAAACTATGGTTGACCTTTTTCTCTTTCCAAAATTTTAATTGTCACTTTGAAGCAACATGATTTCAGTCGATAGACGAGATAAAATTGAATTCGCGACAAGAACTGAAGTTGATTCCTTAAAAATATTTTGATGATTAAATTATTCGTTGGCAAAGGTATAATACTTCGGAAGAGCAGTCTACTTTGAAGGTGATAAAGTAAGTTTGGAAGAATAATAAATATTTTGAGTTTCATTGATCAATTTCGAGACAGAATGTTTAGTTTTAAACATACTAAACAATTCAGTTATAGAAATAAATCGAATGGACCATTCTGAATAGATTTCTGGCAAAGAACTCAATAAATTCCATCGAACAACCTCCGTATTCGTCTAATAAGTCTTTTTTCTCTTTCCAAAATTCAAATTGTAACTTCGAAGCAACCCGATTTCAGTCGATAGATGGCATAAATGAGATTTCGAGACAAGAACTGAAGTTGATTCCATAAAATTGTTTTGATAATTAAATTATTCATTGGCAAAGATATAATACTTCGGAAGAGCAGCCAACTTTGAAGGCGATAATGTAAATTTGGACGAATAATAACTATTTTGTGTTTAATTAACCAATTCCGGGAACTTTTTTGACAGAATGTATGTTTAATGTTGACCAATTCAGTACATAAAGATACGCTAGCCTTCCTGCTTACCTTTTTACCACACATGGTATAAATGGTACGAACAGCACCTGGAATTTTAACATTTTCTTCTAAAAGTCTCGTAAGGTCTTCAAATAAACTTTCAAATGATCTGAAAAAAGAAATGGAATTATTACAAAGCTTGTTTTGCAACAATCTCAACGTTTCAACTCACCTATAACGCTCATTTGAAACTGGAATGGTTATGCCAGGATAGAAACGATCACCGTTACGATAGAATTTTATTCGTCTAGCCTTTCGTGTTGGTGTTCGACTCGATGAAATGCGTTTTTTAATATTAGCTGCTGCCACAGCCGCTGTGACCAGAGCAGCAGCAGCTTGATTATTACTGCCGTTCGTTGTCTTCAAGCTCGTCGGTGCTGTATCGCCGCCAGCACCGTTATCTGGTCCACAGCCACCATTAGCATTACCTGTACCAATAAGGCCTTGTGTTGACGATGATGAGGCACCACTTAGTGACCCATTCGATTTGCAATTCAGTTCGGCACCTAAACTTATGCTGCCACTGTTCATGGAACTGTTAAGATCCAGATCTTGTAATTCCTTTTCGATTTCGGAATTTGAACTGGCTGGACTGTTGCTGCGACTTAACTGTGTTAGGCTCTCGTTTAATTGCATAGCGGCTTTTTGGAAATGCACTGCTGTGGCAGAAGATGATGATGATGGTGGTGGTGGCGGCGACGATGATGCTGATGTGTTGTTGGCGGTGAGTGTTTGAGGATTTGTGGCAGATAACGGTGATATCAGAGCGTTATTTAAATGGTTATTGACAGTTTGTACCTCCATTCTGAAAAAAAAGATGGAAATATGGAAATATGGATATATTTAGTAATTTTACATACAATTACAACAAAAAAGAAATGGACATTAATTATATATTTAAAAAAATATATATTTTAACACAAGTTAACATGTTCGACCATAGAATTTTAATATGACTGATTATAACATTTTTTCGAAGAGTCAGGTATAACAATTTCTGATATAGTTTCTATCTCCAACACGATATTAAAAAAATATATGGTATTTTTTTAATATCTGTACTCCCATTTAGTAAATATAAGTCCGGTTATATGTTAACTTAAAGGTACGTATGTATGGTGGCTACAACTTTTGCGAATTATACATTTACATAGGAATAGTAGTTTAAGAAAAATCTTCAAAAATAAAGGAAAACAAAATTTTTTAAATCTATTTTTGCTGGCACAAAAAATCATAAAAAATAAGAAAATAAAAAATAAAATAAAATAAAATAAAATAAAATAAAATAAAATAAAATAAAATAAAATAAAATAACATAAAATAAAATAAAATAAAATAAAATAAATAAAATAAAATAAAATAAAATAAAATAAAATAAAATAAAATAAAATAAAATAAAATAAAATAAAATAAAATAAAATAAAATAAAATAAAATAAAATAAAATAAAATAAAATAAAATAAAATAAAATAAAATAAAATAAAATAAAATAAAATAAAATAAAATAAAATAAAATAAAATAAAATAAAATAAAATAAAATAAAATAAAATAAAATAAAATAAAATAAAATAAAATAAAATAAAATAAAATAAAATAAAATAAAATAAAATAAAATAAAATAAAATAAAATAAAATAAAATAAAATAAAATAAAATAAAATAAAATAAAATAAAATAAAATAAAATAAAATAAAATAAAATAAAATAAAATAAAATAAAATAAAATAAAATAAAATAAAATAAAATAAAATAAAATAAAATAAAATAAAATAAAATAAAATAAAATAAAATAAAATAAAATAAAATAAAATAAAATAAAATAAAATAAAATAAAATAAAATAAAATAAAATAAAATAAAATAAAATAAAATAAAATAAAATAAAATAAAATAAAATAAAATAAAATAAAATAAAATAAAATAAAATAAAATAAAATAAAATAAAATAAAATAAAATAAAATAAAATAAAATAAAATAAAATAAAATAAAATAAAATAAAATAAAATAAAATAAAATAAAATAAAATAAAATAAAATAAAATAAAATAAAATAAAATAAAATAAAATAAAATAAAATAAAATAAAATAAAATAAAATAAAATAAAATAAAATAAAATAAAATAAAATAAAATAAAATAAAATAAAATAAAATAAAATAAAATAAAATAAAATAAAATAAAATAAAATAAAATAAAATAAAATAAAATAAAATAAAATAAAATAAAATAAAATAAAATAAAATAAAATAAAATAAAATAAAATAAAATAAAATAAAATAAAATAAAATAAAATAAAATAAAATAAAATAAAATAAAATAAAATAAAATAAAATAAAATAAAATAAAATAAAATAAAATAAAATAAAATAAAATAAAATAAAATAAAATAAAATAAAATAAAATAAAATAAAATAAAATAAAATAAAATAAAATAAAATAAAATAAAATAAAATAAAATAAAATAAAATAAAATAAAATAAAATAAAATAAAATAAAATAAAATAAAATAAAATAAAATAAAATAAAATAAAATAAAATAAAATAAAATAAAATAAAATAAAATAAAATAAAATAAAATAAAATAAAATAAAATAAAATAAAATAAAATAAAATAAAATAAAATAAAATAAAATAAAATAAAATAAAATAAAATAAAATAAAATAAAATAAAATAAAATAAAATAAAATAAAATAAAATAAAATAAAATAAAATAAAATAAAATAAAATAAAATAAAATAAAATAAAATAAAATAAAATAAAATAAAATAAAATAAAATAAAATAAAATAAAATAAAATAAAATAAAATAAAATAAAATAAAATAAAATAAAATAAAATAAAATAAAATAAAATAAAATAAAATAAAATAAAATAAAATAAAATAAAATAAAATAAAATAAAATAAAATAAAATAAAATAAAATAAAATAAAATAAAATAAAATAAAATAAAATAAAATAAAATAAAATAAAATAAAATAAAATAAAATAAAATAAAATAAAATAAAATAAAATAAAATAAAATAAAATAAAATAAAATAAAATAAAATAAAATAAAATAAAATAAAATAAAATAAAATAAAATAAAATAAAATAAAATAAAATAAAATAAAATAAAATAAAATAAAATAAAATAAAATAAAATAAAATAAAATAAAATAAAATAAAATAAAATAAAATAAAATAAAATAAAATAAAATAAAATAAAATAAAATAAAATAAAATAAAATAAAATAAAATAAAATAAAATAAAATAAAATAAAATAAAATAAAATAAAATAAAATAAAATAAAATAAAATAAAATAAAATAAAATAAAATAAAATAAAATAAAATAAAATAAAATAAAATAAAATAAAATAAAATAAAATAAAATAAAATAAAATAAAATAAAATAAAATAAAATAAAATAAAATAAAATAAAATAAAATAAAATAAAATAAAATAAAATAAAATAAAATAAAATAAAATAAAATAAAATAAAATAAAATAAAATAAAATAAAATAAAATAAAATAAAATAAAATAAAATAAAATAAAATAAAATAAAATAAAATAAAATAAAATAAAATAAAATAAAATAAAATAAAATAAAATAAAATAAAATAAAATAAAATAAAATAAAATGACGGATCTAGGGTATATGATTCAAAAGACATGGGAAAGATTTGTCTAAACATGGTCTAAAGATACTTCTTCGGTTCATTACACGTTTTACTTTACGTTTATAATACTATGTTACCTCCTGTCTTGCATTAATTGACAAGACAATAATTGCTCTAAGAAAGTCATTAGTTGTGGTTATTAACTTCTTAGAAAGTTTTCTTTTTCTTGGCCCATTATTGCTGGAAATTCTTTCATTATCTACTCATGAGGAGCAGTGCCACCACATGAATTATGAATGAACTCGTTCTGCAATAAAAGGCTTTTTAAACCCGTTTAGGCTCCAAAAGGTTCAAAGCCTTAATTAAATGTTTTCCATTTTCAAACATAAAGAAAAAACGTTATTTTATGTTTTTTTTCACTTAAAATTCAGCACCACATTAAAGGTCAAAGTTTCATATTCCACCGTTTGTTCCATGAAATAGAGCCGCAAATATAAACCATGCCACCAAAAGATAATCATCGTCTTATATCTATAGAGTGATTTTTTTGAGGTTAGGATTTTCATGCAGTAGTATTTGACAGATCACGTGGGATTTCAGACATGGTGTCAAAGAGAAAGATGCTCAGTATGCTTTGACATTTCATCATGAATCGTCTTACAAACGAACAACGCTTGCAAATTATTGAATTTTATTATCAAAATGCGTGCTCTGTTAAGAAAGTTCATTGCGCGCTTCCATTTTATGGTCAGTTTAATCGACCCACTGAAGCGGCTATTCGGGCTATTGTGACTAAATTTCGCACCAAATTTACATTGTTGGACATTAAACCACCAACACGCTTACGTAGAGTGCGAACTGAAGAAAATATCGCAGCTGTATCGGCCAGTGTTAATGATGACCACCAATTTTCGATTCGTCGCCGTTCGCACCAATTGGGTCTCTGTTACTCAAAAACGTGGAAATGCCAAAATTGGACTAAGCGGATGGACCACCTAAGACGCAGCCGCGGTCAACATTTAAATGAAATTATCTTCAAAAAGTAAATGTCATGGACCAATCTAAGGTTTCAAATAAAGAACCGATGAGATTTTGCAAATTTTATGCGTTTTTTTAAAAAAAAAAGTTATCAAGCTCTTAAAAAATCACCCTTTAGATGTGTGTGTATGTGTGTCCGTTGCTATTTTAAACCAGTTTAGACAAAATTCAAGAAAGTCATAAATTATTTTTAGAATTTCTTGAAAAGAAAAAAACTCAACAGAACAAAACACTGTAACGTAATTTCAGCTGCATTTTGAAATGCCACTTTCAACAGCTAGCTACAACAACAACAACATTTTAAAAAGACTTCTCATGAAGAATTTCTGCAATCGCGGCTTAACCAGTTTATTGGTGATTTCAAAATTTATGCTTTCAAATTGTATTTCGTGTTTTATTTTTCTTTCTTGCTTTTCATAGTTTAGATCTCATACAAAATGTAATTTGAAAATGTAATGACGGTAATTTCCTTCATCGGGGGAAAAAACAGCAAGCGAAACAAACTGCATACAAGAGATATTGGTATGCCGCCGCCGCCATGACTATCGACGATGTTATTATATTTTGTGTAATTTTCTCGTCTCCAGTTAAGCGAAAAATTGTAAATCTCTAACATTTAAAAGCAATTTTTAACACTTCATTTGTCGAGCAACCAAAACTGCTTGAACTTTCCCTTTTTTCTTGCATTGGCTGAAATGCAAAAGTATGTAACATACAAAGAAACATAAAAAAGGGTGAATTCAATCGAAGTATACTTCGTATATCTCCATAAATAAGTTGCCGATTCAGCATAAAAATATGCAATATCAACCTGCGACCCTATAAAGTATATATATTCTTAATCGTGATAAAATTCTAAGACGATCTAGCCATGTCCGTCCGTCAGTTGAAAGCACGCTAGCATCTAAACGAAAGGAGCTAGGGCGTCCAAATTTTCCATAAATGCGTCTTATAGTCATAGATAGGTTGGGATTGCAACTGGGCGAAATCGGCCCAAAGGGAAAATTTTTTCCCTCACAAGGACTAAAAATACCCATAATAACTCCTAATATTTTAGAGTATCAATATGTCTGCTTGTACTTACTTTATATTGGGTATGCGCATTCCCCCTATACCAAATATAGTGATTTTTATTCGTAGGGGGTGAAATGGGACAAAAAGGGATACAAATGGTACCTATCAAACGAAAACAGCTAGAAGCACGAAATTCGGTGTGTACATTTCTCTATTTGACTGGATACATACTATAAAAACATTTTTTTCAAATTCGTACTTTTAAGGGGTAAAATGGGAATAGAGGGATAAAAATGGTACCAACCAAACGGCTGCTCCCAGAATAATGAAATTCGGTATATAAAGTCTTCTGATTGCGTTGAGACGTAAAATAGACGAATATATTTTTCGAAATTCGTACTTTTTGGAATGGAAAGATGGGATAAAAATAGTACCAACCAAATGACCGCAGCTGGATTCATGAAATTCGGCATGTAACGGGTGATTTTTTAAGAGCTTGATAACTTTTTTTAAAAAAAAAAACGCATAAAATTTGCAAAATCTCATCGGTTCTTTATTTGAAACGTTAGATTGGTCCATGACATTTACTTTTTGAAGATAATTTCATTTAAATGTTGACCGCGGCTGCGTCTTAGGTGGTCCATCCGCTTAGTCCAATTTTGGCATTTCCACGTTTTTGAGTAACAGAGACCCAATTGGTGCGAACGGCGACGAATCGAAAATTGGTGGTCATCATTAACACTGGCCGATACAGCTGCGATATTTTCTTCAGTTCGCACTCTACGTAAGCGTGTTGGTGGTTTAATGTCCAACAATGTAAATTTGGTGCGAAATTTAGTCACAATAGCCCGAATAGCCGCTTCAGTGGGTCGATTAAACTGACCATAAAATGGAAGCGCGCAATGAACTTTCTTAACAGAGCACGCATTTTGATAATAAAATTCAATAATTTGCAAGCGTTGTTCGTTTGTAAGACGATTCATGATGAAATGTCAAAGCATACTGAGCATCTTTCTCTTTGACACCATGTCTGAAATCCCACGTGATCTGTCAAATACTAATGCATGAAAATCCTAACCTCAAAAAAATCACTCTTTACATCAATCTAAGTGCGTAGACACGTAAAATAAAGAGATTTTAGAAAGTCGTACTCTTAAGGGTGTAAAATATAAAAAATGGGATAAAAATGGTACCAATCAAAAGGCCGCAGCTAGAATCATGAAATTCCTCTGACTGCATAGACACGCAAAAAAAAAAGATTTTTGCAAATTCGTACTTTTTACTTTCACGAAAAAAATTCGTTGAATCATGAAGTTAAGTTATTTTGCACTATGTACGTGAGATAATGGATTTTAAAAATTTGTACTTTTGGAATTAAAATATAATGGAAATACAACCAACTGTAGCACTCACTATCTACCAATATTTATGGTATTTAAGCTTTTTGAAAATATAAATAAAGGGTGATTTTTTAGCTATTATCTTTTTGGCAACACTGGTTTTGGTTTTGTTTCACTGTCAAACATCTTCAGTTTGGTCTATAATTTAACCATGAATCATCTTACAAACGAACAACGCTTGCAAATTATTGAATTTTATTATCAAAATGCGTGCTCTGTTAAGAAAGTTCAAGAAAGCCGAAGATCCACTTTTTTACCGAAAAATTGTGTTCAGCGACGAAGCTCATTTTTGGCTCAATGGGTACGTAAATAGGCAGAATTGTCGATTTTAAAGTGAATATCAGCCAGAAGCATTGCAAGAGCTACCAATCCATCCGCACCATCACAGTTTGGTGCGGTTTATGGGCTGGTGGCATCATTGGATCGTACTTCTTCAAACATGATGCGAATCGTAACGTAACTGTGAATGGTGAGTGCTACCGTGAGATGATATCCAACTTTTTTTTTGCCCAAAATGCAAGAGCTTGACTTGCATGACATGTGGTTTCAACAAGACGGTGCCACATGCCACACAGTACGCGCAACAATGGACTTATTGAGAGGCGAGTTCGGTGAACATTTTATTTCACGTTCGGGACCGGTCAATTGGCCGCCTAGATCGTGCGATTTAACGCCTTTAGATTATTTTTTGTGAGGCTATGTTAAAGCTCATGTCTATACAGACAATTGGCGCATTGGAAGACAACATTGAAGCATTTATTCGTGAGATACCGCCTGAAATGTTGGAAAGAGTATGCCAAAATTGGACTAAGCGGGTGGACCATTTAAGGCGCAGTCAAGATCAACATTTGCATGAAATAATCTTCAAACATTAAATTATATGGACCGTGCTGTCGAATCAAATAAAGATTTCATGCATTTTTCTGAATTGCATGTGTTTTTTTTTTGAAAAACTTTCCTATAGCTTTTAAAAAATCACCCTTTATAAGAATATTTATTTTTGGAATTGACTATAATTTCATTATGTAAACGTATTGGTTGCTTTATAAGCGAGGTTTGAAATAATAAAAATATTATATTTATTTATAAAACTATTTTTTCAATATTTGTATTTGTTTGGCCTATATTAAAAAGAAATATAATTTCATGTAATATTACAGCACTTCTACGAAAATCGACAGCCTCAGTGGAATGCAATCCATAGTGGAGGGTGTATAAAGTTCGGCCCGGCCGAACTTATCGCCGTTTTTACTTGTTTATTTTTATTTTATTTATGTTTTTACTAAAATTCCGATTTACGGCGAACTCTCATACTGGAAAGATATGTTAAATTAAAGGTATTCATGATGCCTACAAATATTTTTTTTATTTGAATTTTATTTGTACATATATTGTTACATTCATATATAATTTGGCCCCAGCGCCATGAAGGCATTATTGAGGCAGGCTGGCAGTATTTAATACAATGAAATTAGTTAAATATCAATTCAAAATAAAGATTTTAAAGTATTTATAAAAATTATGGTAGAAGTGTTTCAAACTTATCATATAAGTATTTTTTGCAGGAGGACTTAAAATTTGATATTCGAACAACGTTTCTTAATTCAAACGGCAATTCATTGTACTTATTTCCCCCAATATAATCAATTCGCTGCTTTGTTTTTTCTAATCTACATCTAGGAATTCTTAAATTGGTCTGATTCCTAGTAGCAAAATTCGACTGGTTTTGTGTAAATGTTATGATATGGTGACCGATGTTGTGAACACATTTATAAACAAATAATAGTACTTGGTATTCATGCAGTCCATAAATTGGCAGTACAGTTTTACACTGATCCATATAAAATGAAATTGTTGAATAAGTTACTGGCAAATTATATACAACTTTCAAGGCCTAATTTTGCATACATTGCAAGGATCTGAAAGAATTATTATTCTTGTTGTGAGCATAGGCACTTGCCAAGTAAATTAAATGAAACTGTATTAAAGCTTGAAATATCATCAACTTGGAATTGAGACTAAGTTTGTTCCTCAACTTATACAAAATACCTACAGCAGGAGCAATTTTCTTCTTTAAATCATCCATATGCATGTTCCAAGATAAATTACTCTGCAAGACACAAGTCTTCCATCAACATAAACATTAAAATTGTTGTTAAGACTGGCAGAATGTGGTCAGAATCTAATAAGTTTGGTCTTCCCGGGATTGATCAGTAACCGATTCAACCGTGCATATTGAAATACCAAAGCTGCATCCCACTCAACTATAGTTTTCAGTTCCAAATCATATTTGTAAGGGTAAAATAGGCAAACATAATAAGATGACCATCAAGTTCCAAATTCCTCAGATCTTTAAGATACATCGAAAACAATAATGGGTCTAACCCGCTTCCCTGTGGTACTCCATAATCCACTGTACCCATATAACTTTTCGAATCTTTAATATGAACAAATTGCTTCCTGTTAGAAAAATAATTTTCAAACAAACATAACTCCTTTCCCTGAATACCGTAATACTTCAACTTCCGTAGCAATATTTTATGATCAACCAGATCAAAAGCTTTAGTGAAATCAAAAAATATTCCGCAAACTCCATTATTACGAATCACACTTTCACATAGAAACCGTGGTTTAGGAACAGACTCCAAAAATTTGGGGAAAATGTATAAAAAAAAAACTATTTTTGCTGTTACGAAAATATAAAGGGTGATTTTTTAAGAGCTTGATAACTTTTTTTAAAAAAAAACGCATAAAATTTGCAAAATCTCATCGGTTCTTTATTTGAAACGTTAGATTGGTCCATGACATTTACTTTTTGAAGATAATTTCATTTAAATATTGACCGCGGCTGCGTCTTAGGTGGTCCATCCGCTTAGTCCAATTTTGGCATTTCCACGTTTTTGAGTAACAGAGACCCAATTGGTGCGAACGGCGACGAATCGAAAATTGGTGGTCATCATTAACACTGGCCGATACAGCTGCGATATTTTCTTCAGTTCGCACTCTACGTAAGCGTGTTGGTGGTTTAATGTCCAACAATGTAAATTTGGTGCGAAATTTAGTCACAATAGCCCGAATAGCCGCTTCAGTGGGTCGATTAAACTGACCATAAAATGGAAGCGCGCAATGAACTTTCTTAACAGAGCACGCATTTTGATAATAAAATTCAATAATTTGCAAGCGTTGTTCGTTTGTAAGACGATTCATGATGAAATGTCAAAGCATACTGAGCATCTTTCTCTTTGACACCATGTCTGAAATCCCACGTGATCTGTCAAATACTAATGCATGAAAATCCTAACCTCAAAAAAATCACTCTTTATATTAATTTAATTAGATTATTTTAATGTTCTAACGTAAAAAAAATTATTTTTATATGTAAAAAATCTAAGGAATAATGTCAATGTTTTGAAAATCATATATTTTTTTTAATTTTTGTTTAAATGGCGCGAAAACCGAGTGTTTAAGTTTTTAAATTCGCACAATTATTATGTGATGAGTGTAAACGCGGGAAACAACTTTCGATGCGATTTTTTTAAATCGGGTGATTTCTCACCAAAAATCATTTTACACAATCGCGTAATATAAAGGCTGCTTTAGATAACAGAATATTATAATATAATTTGTAATAGCTGGCACCTTAATGACGAAACCCATACCAAGAAAAGTCACGTTCGTATGAGCTTTAGCGGTTAAAATGTAAATTTCTAATGGGAATTTGGAATGGGGAAAACCAGACCTAACAAAGCAAATCAAGAACGAAACCATAGGCGTATGAAGTGTAGTAAATATATTTCTTTAGATGAGTCTGTTAGCATCTGAGCTAACGAATTGCAACAATGTATTTATTTAATAACATGTTTTGTGCTTCGCTTAAATCATCCTTTGTGGGGATTATCATTAAATTATGCATAAATGAAGGAAAATATAAAAAAATATATAGCAAACTTGGGTTAACCATTTTGTGGAATACAAAGAAACATTTACTCTGCCATAGTAGATCACACATTGCATCTAAAGAGTGATTTTTTTGAGGTTAGGATTTTCATGCATTAGTATTTGACAGATCACGTGGGATTTCAGACATGGTGTCAAAGAGAAAGATGCTCAGTATGCTTTGACATTTCATCATGAATAGACTTACTAACGAGCAACGCTTGCAAATCATTGAATTTTATTACCAAAATCAGTGTTCGGTTCGAAATTTTTTATCGACAAATTTTGTTCAGCGATGAGGCTCATTTCTGGTTGAATGGCTACGTAAATAAACAAAATTGCCGCATTTGGAGTGAAGAGCAACCAGAAGCCGTTCAAGAACTGCCCATGCATCCCGAAAAATGCACTGTTTGGTGTGGTTTGTACGCTGGTGGAATCATTGGACCGTATTTTTTCAAAGATGCTGTTGGACGCAACGTTACGGTGAATGGCGATCGCTATCGTTCGATGCTAACAAACTTTTTGTTGCCAAAAATGGAAGAACTGAACTTGGTTGACATGTGGTTTCAACAAGATGGCGCTACATGCCACACAGCTCGCGATTCTATGGCCATTTTGAGGGAAAACTTCGGAGAACAATTCATCTCAAGAAATGGACCGGTAAGTTGGCCACCAAGATCATGCGATTTGACGCCTTTAGACTATTTTTTGTGGGGCTACGTCAAGTCTAAAGTCTACAGAAATAAGCCAGCAACTATTCCAGCTTTGGAAGACAACATTTCCGAAGAAATTCGGGCTATTCCGGCCGAAATGCTCGAAAAAGTTGCCCAAAATTGGACTTTCCGAATGGACCACCTAAGACGCAGCCGCGGTCAACATTTAAATGAAATTATCTTCAAAAAGTAAATGTCATGGACCAATCTAACGTTTCAAATAAAGAACCGATGAGATTTTGCAAATTTTATGCGTTTTTTTTAAAAAAAAAGTTATCAAGCTCTTAAAAAATCACCCTTTAGTATAGTGTAATATTGCAAACAGCAAGTATACTTAACTTACTACGCCTCATAAATCTTGATTGCAATACAAAAAAAACTGATATAGTTTAATTAATGTAATGCCTGCGAGGGTGGTACGATAATGTAAGTCAAATTTAAATTGTTAATCTTTGGAAATTGACTTTAGATACAGTGAAACCTTCCATAAGTGGGCAGCCTACCAAGTGGACGACATTTTTCCCATTGTCGGGAGGTGTCCACTTGTGGAATGTTTATACTCTTGGAAATTTGAACTTGGGCTTCTGATAATTGTCCGTTGAATTGTTCATTGGAGGGAGTGTCGACTATTGGGAGGTTTCATGTCAACAACAAAACAATTGGTTCTGTACAGTATGTTTTACTGGATTCATACTTGATTATTGAAATAGATGACTTGATTTAGTATCAAATGCAATAGTATCAAAATGGGAGATAATACTTTTTACATACTCTGTAATTATCGCAAAAATGGCAAATTTTGTCTAACGCGGCAAATATTTTGTTTTCAAAATGATCGCCTGGAGGTTAAGCCAATAAAGGTTTTTTCCACACTTATCGTACGACTATCGTATGCTGACTGGTATACTCAATAAATTTGAATTTAAAATCGACTGCTTTCTCCTGACAAGTTGAGGCGTTCAACTGTTCACATAAATAAAGCACACATATTTGGCATGCCAATTGATTTCGTAATGAACAAATTTACTCACACCTCCTACCTACGAACAAAATAAGTAAATAAATAAATAAAATTGAATGTCTATCTCGAAAGAGCAAAGAATAAATTAAAAAAAATTATTTCGCAATACATTTTGATTAGAATCAATGTCTAAAATGACAGCCGTTAACTCAAATGTGACAAATAAATGTATAATAAATTTTTGAAAAAAAAAAACAAAGATCTGATAATGCTTAAAAATAGATTTTGAAACGTGTAAAAATAAATAAAAATAAATAATCGTTCAATTTGTATTGATGAAATTTGGCTGCAGTATTAATTATTCAATGCAGGAATGTGTGACTCCTCAGGATATGCATCATAATTTTAAATATTGAGTTTTATTTATTCGAATCGGATAAGTTTTTTAACAATATTGCTTATGATTATATAGGGTGAGGAGTCCATGTGACATTTTAAATTTGAACTACAGATTATTTTGACTTTTAAAGGTAGAATAAGATTCATTTTTATGCCCTCCACCTTAGGATGGGGGCATATTCACTTTGTCATTCCGTTCATTTTCATTTTCCTGCAAAAAAACCTAAGACGATTTAGCCATGTCTGTGGATTGAAAGTGGGGAAATCGGCCCAGAGGAAAGTTTTTTCCCCTAAGAAGGACTGAAAATACACCCAAATATTTAGATTATTTAAGCTTTTTTTTTTAGATTTCTGCTTTATATGTACTTGCAATTTGTTGCGTACATTCCTTTTGTAGCACCAAAAGTTAAATACAAGTTTTAGCGACGACATGGAACAAAAAGGGATAAAAATCGTACCAATGATACGACAACGGCTAAAATCATAAAATTCGGTTTGTATATCCCTCTAATTGCGTAGACACGTAAAACAGAGCGAATTTTCGAAATTCGTACCTTTGGGACAAAAAGGGATAAAAATGGTACCAATGATACGACAACGGCTAGAATCATAAAATTCGGTTTGTATATTCCTCTAATTGCGTAGACACGTAAAACAGAGCGAAATTTTGAAATTCGTACTTTTGGGACGAAAAAGGGGTAAAAATGGTATCGACAGCTAGAATCAGGAAATTCAAATGGTACCAACAGCTAGAGGGATTTTTCGAAATTCGTACCTTTGGGACGAAAAGGCGTAAAACTGGTACCAATGATACGACAACAGCTAGAATCATGAAATTCGGTGTGTACATCCCCTCTAATTGCGTAGACACGTAAAACAGAGCGATTCTTCGAAATTCGTACTATTGGGACGGATGGGGTAAAAATGGTACCAACAGCTAGATGGATTTTTTCGAAATTCGTACCTTTGGGACGAAAAGGGGTGAAACTGCTACTGTTTGTAAAGGGTGATTTTTTAGCTATTATCTTTTTGGCAACACTGGTTTAAACAGCTGACGCACGTTTCGTGTTTTGTTTCACTGTCAAACATCTTCAGTTTGGTCTATAATTTAACCATGAATCGTCTTACAAACGAACAACGCTTGCAAATTATGGACTTTTATAATCAAAATGCGTGCTCTGTTATGAAAGTTCATCGCGCGCTTCTTCTGTTCAGCGACGAAGCTCATTTTTGGCTCAATGGGTACGTAAATAGGCAAAATTGTCGATTTTGGAGTGAATATCAGCCAGAAGCATTGCATGAGCTACCAATGCATCCAGAAAAAGTCACAGTTTGGTGCGGTTTATGGGCTGGTGGCATCATTGGACCGTACTTCTCCAAAGATGATGCGAATCGTAACGTAAATGTGAGATTATATCCAACTTTTTTTTTGTCAAAAATGCAAGAGCTTGACTTGCATGACATGTGGTTTCAACAAGACGGTGCCACATGCCACACAGTACGCGCAACAACGGACTTATTGAGAGGCGAGTTCGGTGAACATTTTATTTCACGTTCGGGACCGGTCAATTGGCCGCCTAGATCGTGCGATTTAACGCCTTTAGACTATTTTTTGTGGGGCTATGTTAAAGCTCATGTCTATACAGACAAGCCCGCTTCAATTGACGCATTGGAAGACAACATTGAAGCATTTATTCGTGAGATACCGGCCGAAATGTTGGAAAGAGTATGCCAAAATTGGACTAAGCGCATGGACCATTTGAGGCGCAGTCAAGGTCAACATTTGCATGAAATAATCATCAAACATTAAATTATATGGACCGTGCTATCGATTCAAATAAAGATTTCATGCATTTTTCTGAATTTTATGTGTTTTTTTGAAAAACTTTCCTATAGCTTTTAAAAAATCACCCTATACATCAATCTAATTGCGTAGACACGTAAAATAGAAGGATTTTTGAAATTTGTACATTTAAGGGATACAATCGAAAAAGAGGGGAAAAAATGGTACCAAACAAACCGCTAAAGTTGAAATCAAGAAATTCGGTGATTGTATAGAAGCGAAACATAAAGGGTTTTTCTAATTTTACTTTAAGGCCAAAAATGGGGCGAATGGGGATAAAAATGGTTCCAACCAAACGGCTACAGCTGAAATAGTGAAATTCGCTGTTATCATTGCTCTGAATGCGTAGACGCGAAAAATAAATAAATTTTTCGATATTGATTTGAACTGGGATATTGTCCTGGCTCAAGACCATTTTGAATCCATATTTAATAGAATGCAAATTTATTTACAAATGGCATTTTGGTGACATTTATTACTTGGCGCAGACTACCACGATCATGATTTCCACCATGTCAAGTCTTTTCAAGTGGCTTCGCAGCGACTTTTCAACATCAAACCCGGCCTCTATAAGGATATGATTCTCACAAACGAACGAGAAGCACAACTCACTTGCCGAATTTGCATTTACAAGCATCTCATTGAGTTGCATATGTAAGTATGTGTATATTCTGCCGTGCCAACGCTCATTTGTTTCAGTTTTTTCGTTTGTATTTTTTGGTCTGTAATCAATATTTGATTTGAACTGGGATATTGTCCTGGCTCGAGACCAATTTGCCATTGACCATTTCGGTATTCGTACCTTCAAGATCTAAATGTAAATCATGCGGCTGCTGCTATAATCATGAAATAAGAAACTGTTTCTATCTAATAACGACTGACGACCCACCTGATATTTAGGGCATATTTTTGAAGATTGCTGTATTGAAGAGTATGCCCTCCCTATAGAAATCTCTATATTGTTACAAAAATATAGAAAAGATTCAACTAACATTTTTTTGCAAATCGAGATTTTTCGTTATTTTAACAAAACAAATTTAACAAATATTTTGGTAACGATATATAAAAATCAATGTGTGTCTGGTCTGTTTGTCAGTATGTTCCGTATAGGACGCCAAACCGGTGAACCGATTCGCCTAAAAATTTTACTATAGCTAACCAGTGGACTGAGGATGGATTCTGGATATGTTATGATAGGACCAAGGAGCGCGATACTGCCCTTACAAACTATACTTTAAAATTATCAATTAGTACTCATTTTATATTCAAAAGTATACGAGGTAGGGGAATAGGGAAGAATGAACCCGGTAATACCCACAGTATGTACTCCTTGGTGGAGGGTATACAAGACTATGCCCGACCGAACTTAACGCCTTTTTACTTGTTATTTTTATTTTCAGATTTATATTTGACATTTGCAAAATGGGACGCTATACGCTCGAACAAAATTGGGAAATATTAAAAACTTATTTCCAACGTAGTAGTGAGTCTTTAACGCTAACTTTAAGAAAATTACGTGGGAAATTTTCGTGTTTTCAGATGAAGCTCATTGTCATCTCGGTGGCTGTGTCAATAAACAAAATATCCGCATATGGGGTTCAGAGAACCCACACGTGACTATTGAGAAGAAGAAGTACTGAACAATTGGGTTCATCGGATACTGCCGAGCCAGTCGTGGTAGTCATATGTGTTACATTATTAAATGACAAAGTTCAACATTTCCAAAGAAAAAGTGTGTCGACTTAGTACTTATATGAACCCTGATTTAAGTCAAAGACATATATTCGTTGCGAAAGTTCTGACGAGATGGGGTAGCGCCTATTGAAACTGCGCAGTCAACTTTTAGCTGCAACAATAAAGGACTCACTTTGCCTTTTTGCTAATTTTGGGTTCTGCTGAAGACTTCAGCACAACCTTTGGTCTTAAACCAATATAAATGACAACACATACAACATAACAGACCAACAATACATACAAACAACAACAATACACACGAGGTACAGTGAAGACGGGACATACCGTACAACAACAACCTTTGCATTGTTGCGAGCGATGCGAGCACATGCATAACATTGAATTGGCAAAGTGAGATTTTTAGTGTGTCGACTTAGTTCGGTGGAATATTTTGTTTATCAGCGCTTCTCATTTGTCGTATGTGACCGCTGGTACTAATATGAACCCTGATTTAAGTCAAAGACATACATTCGTTGCGAAAGTTCTGACGAGATGGGGTAGCGCCCATCAAAACTGCGCAGTCAACTTTTAGCTGCAACAATAAAGGACTCACTTTGCCTTTTTGCTAATTTTGGGTTCTGCTGAAGACTTCAGCACAACCTTTGGTCTTAAACCAAAATAAATGACAACAGAAAAAAATTAAAAAAAAAAAATCAGTAATTTTTCATAGCCGAATCTAATTTAAAGTTTTAAATGGCTCAACCTATAGGTTCATAGTGAATATAATGTTCTCTGAAGAAAAACAGATGCATTTGTTTTAGACTTTTTTATTCAGCTTTAAATAAAGTATCAATATGAAACCTCCAAATGATAGACTTATATTAATATCACATCTTTGTGATTTTTAACTAATAATGTACAGGCCAATTTCTACTTCAAACCTTCTAACCTATAAAACCTTTGTGATTTTTAAACGTTGTTATTTTTTCTTTTTCTGATAAAAGTATAAAATACTTTTACCACGACGATTTCGATTTCCATTTGCTGGGCACACAAAATTAAAGTGCATTTCGTTGCCAGACTAAATGAGTGTGTGTCATTTGGCAACAGAATTGCCAAAGGGCGACAGAAAAAGTTTTCACAAATGGTTTTTGTTTTACAAAAAAGTTTTCGTAAATCAATTGAAAACTAACAGAGAAACTATTAATTACTTGAAAACAATTAACATAAGAGTTTTTTGCGAGCTGAGACAAAACATACGCACACACACACACTTAAGGAAAAAGTTTCCATAACACATTTCTTTTCGTTTTCGTTGAACTAAAATCTCGGTCAAATGGTAAAATGGCCTAAAGAATAAGGGCTTGTTATTTTTTTTTTAAATGAAATGAACTTTTCACCTATTAAACTAAATTGTAATTTTCGTAGAAACGTTTCGCGCTAAAACAACCACTTAACAACGAGATTATAGAAATTGTGTTTACCTTCCAAAATATTCTACTAAAAACAAGAAACACACCTGTCTTCATACCATTTCACGGTAAATGATTATTTCCCTCCGACATAATGCCTAAAAACAAACTTTATAGCCCCGGCTGGGGGTATATTCTACAATGTTGTAATATGTATAACGCCTAGAAATCTAGACTTCATATTGCGTTGATGGTGGAAATGTAATAAATTCGCTGGTATGCTTTTAGGAGTGCTTGTTGCTGCTTTAGGGCAGCCAAATATAGCACGCAACTATGCCAACTTTAAGAAAATCACGAGTATGGCCTAAAGAGTTTCTGCTCTCTTTCTCGATGGAGGATTTTCCTAGTTGGAAATAATGATTGTCCACATAGGGTAGTTTAAGATGGCGTGATATAGTTTGTGAAAATTTTATCTTGATCAGGCTGAGTACGTAAAAGTAACAAGGGGATTTTATACAGGGTTTTCCAACAAGATGTGTTTTTTTTGAATCACCCGGTATTTCGGTAGCTATGACTTTTGAAGCTTTTATTCTTTGACATTTGACAAGTAGAAAATACTAAAAATGAAACGATACACACTTCAACAAGGCATTGAAATTATTAAAATTCATGAATGAAAATGATCCGGAATTCCATCGAAAAATCATTTTGACTGTTGAGGTGCATTTCCATCTCGGTGGCTACGTCAACAAGCAAAATTGTTGCATATGGCGCTCGGAAAACCCAAGAGTAATCGTTGACTGTTTGGTGCGGTTTATCGTCCGGCGGGGTCATTGGACCTTACTTTTTCGAAAATGAGGTTGGATTAACAGTTACGTTGAATGGATTGCGCTATCGAGTGATGATTAATGAGGTGTTATTTTGAATCACCCGGTATTTCGGTAGCTGTCACTTTTGAAGCTTTTATACTAGAAACTACGCCATTACTAAAAATGAAACGATACACGCTTCAACAACGCATTGAAATTTTTAAAATTCATGAATGAAAATGATCCGGAATTCCATCGAAAAATCATTTTGACTGATGAGGCCCATTTCCACCTCGGTGGCTACGTCAACAAGCAAAATTGTCACAATTGGCTCGGAAAACCCAAGAGTTATTGTTGAGAAGCCTCTCCATCCTCATCGTGTGACTGTTTGGAGCGGTTTATGGTCCTGCGGGGTCATTGGACCTTACTTTTTCGAAAATGAGGTAGATGATTAATGATTTTTTATGGTCGAAGTTGGATGGTATTGATCTGGACAACGTTTACTTTCAACAAGACGGCGCTACGTGCCACACAAGAAACGAAACCATTGCTCTTTTACGGGAAAAGTTTCCGAACCGTGTTATCTTTCGAAGAGGTAATCACAATTGGCCACCGAGATTTTGTGATTTAACACCTTGCGACTTCTTCCTTTGGGGCCACGTGAAAGATAAGTTCTACGCCAACAGCCCAGCATCGATTCAAGACCTCAAAGATAGAATTCGTGAGGCTATCGAGGACATGGAGCAGCTACTTTGCCATTTAGTTATGGAAAACTTCATGAAAAGGATATGGTCCTGTAAGCGTGGTCGTGGTGGCCATTTGGCTAATGTTGTTTTTCATTATTAACGGCATACCTTCCTCTTTATTATGAAATAAACATCCGATCATTTATCTCAAAAAATTGAATTTTTCTTTGAATACCACAATAAACCTCTTGTTGGAAAACCCTGTACATTAGCATGTCTGATAATGGCACTATCCAACAGAAATTTTGATGAAGGGTCATGTATAACATTTTCTGATATAGTTTGGTTTTCTAAACTCGAAAACTAAATTAAATTTTTCATTGTATTTTTTATACCCTCCACCTCCTGCATGGTGGTATTCTAACTTTGTCATTCTCTCACAAGGACTGAAAATACCCATAATAATCGCTAATATTTTAGAGTATTTAGGCATGTTTTTCCAATATGTCTGCTTGTACTTACTTGATATGCAATTATAAGCATTACCCCTATAACAAAAAGTACAGCATAAAGTGATTTTTAGTCGTAGGTGGTGAAATGGGGGCCAAAAAAGGGATAAAAATGGTACCCGTCGAACGACAACAGCTAGAAACACGATATTCGATGTGTACATTCCTCTAATTGAGTGGATACATAATATACAAGTATGTTTACCAAATTCGTACTCTTAAGGGGTAAAATGGGAATAAAGGGATAAAAATGGTACCAACCAAATGGCTGCACCTAGAATAATGAAATTCGGTGTATACATTTCTCTGATTGCGTAGACACATACAATTAAGGGATATTTCGAAATTCGTACTTTTCGGGGTTAATATGGAAAAAGGGGATAAAAAATGTACCAACCAAATGGCCGCAGCTAGAGTCATGTAATTCGGAGTAGACATTCCTCTAACTGCGTAGACACGAAAAAATAAAATGGTTTTTCCAAATTCGTACTTTCAAGGGATACAATGGCAACAGAGGGATAAAAATGGTACCAACTAAACGGCTACAGCTAGAATGATGAAATTCGTTTTGCACATCCCTCTAATTGCATAGGCACGTAATATAATGAGATTTTCGAATATCGTACTTTTATGGTGGTAAAATGGGAAAAGGGTAAAAAAATGGTACCAACCACATGGACTCAGCTAGAATCATGGAATTCGGTGTATACATTTCTCTGACTGCAAAGACACGCAAAATAAAAATATTTTTCCAAATTCGTACTTTTTTATTTTTACGGCGAAATTTGGTTGAATCATGAATTTAGGGTTTCTTGCGCTGTGTACGTGAGAGGTGGTAATGGATTTTCAAAGTTTGTACTCTTGGAATTAAAGTAGGATGGAAATACAACCAATTGTAGCACTCACAATCTACTAATATATATGGTATTTTAGCTTTTTGAAAATATAAATATAAAAATATTTTTTTGAATTATCTTGAAGTAGTTTTCGATATCGTCCTATGTTCACCTGAACTTTTGTTATGTAATATAAAGGACATATATATTTTGTATAAACGTATTGGTAGCCTTGCCTTATAAGCGTAGTTTGAAACAAGACAAATTTTATATTTAATTTGAAATGGGATATTGTCCTGGCTCAAGACCATTTTGCTTCTATATTTAATAGAATGCAAATTTATTTACAAATGGCATGGTGACATTTATTACTTGGCTGCAGACTACCACGATCATGATTTCGACCATGTCAAAAGTCTTTTCAAGTGGCTTCGCAGCGACTTTTCAACATCAAACCCGGCCTCTATAAGGATATGATTCTCATAAACGAACGAGAAGCACAGCTCACTTGCCGAATTTGCGTTTAAAAAATCGCACCAAGTAATAAAACACACATGCCATCTTACAAGCATCTCATTGAGTTGCATATGTAAGTATGTGTATATGCAGGTATAGTTACCCAGCAATACTTCTGCAGTGCCAACGCTTATTTGTTTTAGTTTTTTCGTTTGCATTTTTTTGGTCTGTAATCAATATTTGATTTGAACTGGGATATTGTCCTGGCTCAAGACCATTTTGCTTCTATATTTAATAGAATGCAAACTTATTAACAAAAAAAAATATATTTATTTATAAAATAATTTTTTCAGTATTTAAAATATATCGTAAAAAAAAATTGGAAAAAATATTTTTATTACCAAAAAAAATATATTTTTGCTGGAACGAAAAAAATCATAAAATAATTATCATAACTTCTACATTTATCCATTGATTTTTTGCGTTAGAAAGTTAGCTATTAAAAAATTAAATATAATATTCTTTTTCAGAATTTTCTTCTATTTTTATGATTTTTTCGTGCCAGCAAAAATAATTTCTTTATTTTTTGCAAAATAATAATATTTTTTCCCAAATTTTTGGAGGACGTTCATAAATCACTGTTTCTATGTGAAAGTGTATTTCGCAACATTTGAAGACATCATAATTACCTTTAATTGGGCATATTCAATTTGGAAATATAAGTCCAACAACACCTGGTCATATGTTAAATTAAAGTTGCTCATGATGGCTGCAAATATTGCGAATTACACTTCCAAATAGAAACATTGGTTTAGGAACAGTCTTCAAAAATTTGGGAAAATATTTTTTTATTAATTATTAAATAAAAAAACACTACTCTTTTCCGACTTTTTTCAATTTTTTTCGTAATAATTTCCCCCACATTTTTGGAGGACGTTCCTAAACCACAGTGAAAGTGTAATTCGCAACATTTGTAGACATCATAATTACCTTTGACATATAAGCGGGTGCGATCGGACCAATCCCTATTATCCCTATTAGTACTATAAAACCTTAGTGTAAGTCTGTCTGTCTGTTTGTTTTTCCGCAAAATTTTCAAAACAGATAGATGCAGGTCTGGAAGGAACTATAGGCTATAGAATTTTTAAAAAATTGCTCTGTGGGCGGAGTGGGCGTGGCAATAGTTTTTTTGAGCTAGAAGGCTGAAAATTGGAACGTATATATTACTGACCACGAGAAAGATCAATTTGATGTCGAAATTTGGATTTTCGTTTCGTGGGCGGTGGGGGCGTGCCAAAAGTGTTTTTGAGAGCTAGAAGGCTGAAAATTGGAACGTATATATTACTGATCATGAGAAAGATATATATGATGCCGGATTTTGAATTTTCGTTTAGGGGGCAGTGGAGGCGTGGCAAAAGTGTTTTTTGAGCTAGAAGGCGGACAATTGGAACGTAATTTTACCATTTGTTTTTTTTATTGCTAGTATATCCTAAATGAGAGTACAAATGTTAAAGGTACCTACGACAAAAATTTAAATTTTAGTAAAAAAATTAAAAAATATATATCCTCAATGCACACAAAAAATTTGAAACATTTTTTTTCTTTTTTTTGTTGCATAGTTGCAAGGCCAAAAATATTCTATATATTTCTACGTTTTCCATTTATCCGTGAAAGCTTGTTTATGCCGACCACTGCACCTCTGAATATATTTGCATACATCCATATCCTATCGTTCCAATTCAACTACACCCTTAACAACTAATGTGTCTGGCAAGGTGAAAATGGGTTACTGTGTAAATTGAACAACAACAACAATAACAAAAATGTTGAAAAATTATGAAGAATATTATTATATTACCTTTAGGCATAATAACTAAGAAACTAAGGCAGAACGAACGAACTTTGTTAACACGGTTACTAATACAGTTGGCCGTATTTTTTTTTATTTTGCGGTTCCTATGAGAACACCCCTCTTAAAGGCCGCAACACCAAACATTACAGCGATGATACGGCTGCGACGACGACTGACAGGTGTGGTTTTAGCCGGCGCGCAAACCACTAACGACAACGACAATGACGTCTACGGCGACGCTGCCGATGTGATGTGTGAAAAAGGGAAATTCACTTCGTTTAATAAAAAAAACAACAAAAACACATACAACACGTCGAAGAAAATGGAAATCATAAAGCAGCCATAACGACGGGAAGAACAAATTATGAAGTTGCTGTGCCCGGAGACACTTTATTAGATGAGCAGAGGAGTCTTAATGACAGATATGGGCTTGGTTGTGAAAATATAGTTTTAATAAATTAAATTAACATTTTGATGGTGGCTGAAAGGCGGGACGGCACGGACCGGGAGATATAGAATTCCTGCATTTGAAGAGTTGATGAAAGTTGTTGGGGTATGCCTCAGAGTTAGGAAGATACCATCCTTAAACATCAGTGTGCTGTTAGAGGCAATAATTATAAAAAATTGAACAATTCTATGTTTAAATTAAAAAAATATTTTGCGGTCAAAATGTGATAAAAAAATGGTAGAATATTTGCTTTTAAGACCGGACCTTAAAGTTATAAATATGGCCCTATGCTCCATGCAGGAGTGAAGGGAAAAATATATATACACATACAAAAAACTATCCTATTAACAACAATGATAGTTTTCCACCTACATTTTTCTACTATTACAAAAATTTTATATCTGTAGTATATATAGTTCCATACAAGCAATTTTCTTGTAAAATCAGCCGATATACCCAAAAAAACGCAAACTTGTTTTTTCGTTTTTTTATGTGAGTGAAAGTTGATTCAGTGTTGAACGATTTGATTAGAATAAATTAATATATAAATAAAACAATATGATTTGAATGACATTTTGTGTTTGTGTTTTATACCCCCTGATTTATTGAAAACGAAAAGACGATTTGTTTAAAATTTTTGCTTACGTATGGACCACATCTGTATTTCACGACTTTTTAAGCTTTTTGAGCCATGTCCGTCCGTCCGTCTGGCTGGAAAGAAGTTAAACTTTGCACTTTGAATGAACACAGCTTTTTGACAAATTGTATTTTTTTTACTGTTCATAAGTCGTGAAAAAAAATCTATTTTTTTTTTCAAAAATACGTATCAAAAATCGTACCACTTGACATGGATTGACTCATATATAATTGATATGAAATGAATATATATAACAGTGTTAAATGTAGCAAATAATGTTGGCATGTTGTTTTGCGATAATTCAATTGAAGAATTTTTGATATCTTTATGAATAAGGTCCGATAAACTGTTCTCCTGATATACTAATATCTGTGGAGAAATCGTAATTTTGCTAATAAATTAAAAATAAAAATATATCCATACAATGTAAAGTAACAAAAAATTGATTGAAAAATGACAATATTTAGGTTTTCGAAGCTACTGGAAAGGGAACTGATAATTTAAGATTTATTAACAATTAAAAATTAGAAATAGACTATCTGATGAGTCTATAAATGTGTTGTCTGTCTTAAAAAAATTTATATTTCAAAAAAACTCTTAATTTAAAAATTATGGGTACAGATATGTGCTTAATATTTTTTTCATCCCTAGAAAAAAGTTGATTTGACAATATTTAGGTTTTCGAAGCTACATGAAAGGGAACTGATAATTTAAGATTTATTTACAATTAAAAATACATCTCTCGAGTGTGTAATATCATACACCATCACGGTATCATTCTCCAATAAAATTAGAAATAGACTATCTGATGAGTCTATAAATGTGTTGTCTGTCTTCAAAAAATTTTATATTTCAAAAAAAATTTTTAATTTAAAAATTATGGGTACAGATATATGTTTAATATTTTTTCATCCTTGGAAAAAGTTGATTTAATTTACACTCCACGAGAGTATTATGTCTTTGTGCATATGTTTGTAACGCCCACAAGGAAGGGATAGACCCATTGTTAAGTATACCGATCGACTTAGAATCATTTTTTGAATCAATTTAGCAATGTCCGTCTGTCTGTCCGTCCGTCTGTCTGTCCATCTATTCTTGTAATCACGATACAGGTCGCAATTGTAGACAAGTATTTCTGGATAAGGACGAACGCTATTTAATTTGAAGAAAAACGGTTCAGATTAAGATATAGCCCCCATACGAATTTCACTCCCAATTTGACTTTTTCCACTCTATAAACCACATATTTTATTAGATCTTCTTCAAATCTTGCAAAATATCTTATATTTCAAGTAGAAACACCCATGGCGAAAATAGGTCAGATCGGTTCAGATTTATATGTAGGTCCCATTCCGATTTGACTATTTCTGCTGTAGAAACCACATATTTCAACAGATCTTCTTCGGAACTGGCAAAACATCTTATATTTCAACTAGAAACACCCATGGTGAAAATAGGCAAGATCGGTTCTCATTTATATGTAGCTCCAATACAAATTTCGTTTTCAATTTGAGGTTTTCCGCTCTAGAAACCACATATTTTTACAAATTTTCTTCAAATTTTGCAAAATATCTTATATTTCCACTAGAAAAAGTCAGAGTGCAAATGAGTCAGATTGGTTCAGATTTAGATATAGTCCCCATACGAATTTCACACCCGATTTGACTCTTTTCACTCTAGATACCACATATTTTAACAGATTTTCTTCAAATTGGGCAAAATATATTTCCACTAGTAACAGCCAGGGTGAAAATGAGTCAGATCGGTTCAGATTTGTATATAGAAGCCATACAAATTTCGCTCCGGCTTGATTTTTCCGTCCCAGAAACCACGTATTTTCACCGAATTTCTTCAAATTGAGCATAACACGTTATACTTGAACTGGAAGAACGTATTGTGCAAGTGGGTCACTACATTCCATGTTTGGATATAGCCCCGATACAAATATTCTTATCGATTTGACAAATTGGGTCATATCAGCCTTTGAATAGGAAACACTTTTTTACGGAATTGAATTGTATTCAGTCAGAAAGTGGAGTTTCTCATATAGTCGGCGCCGCCCGACTTATCCGTTCCTTACTTGTTTTTTATTCTTTTATAGATTAGGTTGCAGGGGATGGGCACAATAGACGAGTAAATTGGGCCCATTGTGATACCCGTAAGTAGTAGGAGAAAAGGATTTAGGAGGTAGAGTGAAGGAATGAATGATAAGTGAAAGAAAAGATGGTGTGATCTCAATAAATCGTATGATTTGTGTTTTTATAAAACCTTTAAAACTGGATATCAAAATGTTTTTTATACGAAATATAATAATATACTTTATTAAGTTCGAACTTTATAATCAAAAAAAGTTTTTTTTATAGCAAATAATATGTTGAAGATGCCCCGCCCTGCGCCCAAAAAATAAATGTTTAAGTCTCAGACACAAATTTTGTATAATTTTGTTGCATAGTGTTAACGGAGCTCCCACAAGTGAAATCTTCACAATTTTAATTATTATACCCCTAAATAGGTTTGCTCTTATTTTTTTTTTAAATTATTTTAACAACAAATAATATAATATTTTCTAAAGTAAGTTTCATTCAATTTAAAAAAGGTTTGAATTCCTATGAAAAAGGTTTCATTTAATTCAAAAAAATATTTGGATTGAAAAAGGTTGCATTTACACTGAAAATACTATACGGCGGGTAATTTAAAATTTTAAATATAAACTATCAATTAGGTAGAATAGTATTTATTTTTATTTTCAAGTTTATGCTTGACATTTGCAAAATATAGGACGCTATACGCTCGAACAAAATTGGGAAATATTAAAAACTTACTTCCAAAGTAGTGAGTTTTTAACGCAAATTGTAGGAAATTTACGTGGAAAAATTTCGAGAAGAGTTCGGCCTTCATGAAGCTCATTATCATCTCGGTGGCTATGTCCATAAGCAAAATTGCCGCATATGTGGTTCAAAGAACCCACACGTAACTATTGAGAAGCTAATGCTTCCACAAAGAATCACTATTTGGTGTGGATTTTGGGCTGTACTGAAAAATTGGGTTGATCGGATGAGGTACTTGTGTTCCATTATTAAATGACAAAGTTCAACTTTTCCAATAAAACCAGAAATTAGAAAACATAATCAGTACTTTTTTATTGCCGATTCTAATTTAAAGTTTTAAATGACCCACCCTGTATATAGAATCGCTTTGAAGTTTCTCTTCTACTGTGAATGTGAATAAGTTTAAAGATTAAAATCACTTCTTTGAAGTACACATAATATCGAACCGAACCGCACCGCACCAAACAATACAAGTTCTTTTTACATTGAATCAAAGCAACCTTTATTAACATATCAGATTTTGCGGAAAAGAGAAAACGTAATGTACTGTTCTTATCTCGTCTCGTTTTCCAATGCAAAACACATTCAAGAGAGTATGTACAGTGTGCAAAAGAAGTATTTGTCAATTAAATTTTATGAAATTTATCAGCTAGCAGGATATGACTCTAGCAACAGGACGAACCACTCCAACTAAGATCGATAAGAGGTTTGTGATTAAAAACTCAACGTGGCAACGTGCCTTACGTATGACACTATAGGGGTGGTTTTAATTAGGGTAACATCAATTATTTATAACATTCTTTAGAATCGCCTTCAAACTTATTTAGGCTGAACTTTGGGAACTTTACATGGGTGTACGAATACGGCCTTTCCGCACTGTACGCATGTAAGTACAACAAACAGTGTTTGTATATTTTTACAATCTTTACATTATTTACATACATGCGACATTCAAGATTGTATTTTGTTGTGTTGCGATGTATTTGTTACTAGAAAAGAAAGAAAACAAGAGCAACAAAAACGAAACTAAAACAATTCTTTTATTGTACTAAAAATATACTAAACTTTGTTGTTGTTGCTTGTTGCTAGCAAGCTGCGATGCAAGAATGAGGGGCAGAATAAGAAAGCAGTTCAAGGACTTTCACTATATTTGTAGTTGTAGCAGTAGTAGTTGTCGCCACCGTCAACATTATAATAATAAATATGAAAATACGTATTTATTAAGTGTGCAGTGTAGTGTAGGCAGGGTGACATGTTGTCAAAGGCGTTTTTGAAAAATCTCCATTTATGACAAACATAACGTATGCAGGAAACCCAGAGCATCACACGTCCTCGCACAGTGTGTTATAAGCAGCAAAAGATTCCAAATTTCAAGCGCCCAAATCTCGACTTTACTGATATGGAATTTTGCAAAGAACATTCCTAACAAGCACACTCTGAGAGATTTTGCCAATATCGCTGCTAAATTTAGCTGTGGTTGCTTTAAAGTTCATAAATGCTATATTTTATTTTATTGGGATGTATCTCGGAAACCATGTATAGTATTGAAATTTCGTTTAGTTTGTAGAAAATAGTAGTTCTTGAGGTGTTCTTTTGCATTTAAAAAAGTGTAATTACGTTTTTGCTTTCATTTTCAGACAGTGGTTTACCTGAAGATTGTATTTATTTAGTTAATTGTCTACAGTATAAAACTATATTCGCGAGGCCGACCGATGCCTTGGCATTTACAAATATTGTTCAACTATTGTCTTATTTATTCATTTTATAAAGAATATTCTGCTTATGGCTGCAAACATCGATTTAGTTACTGAAATGGTAAACTCTTCTATGTAATACTTTCTTCTTTGTTCTTTGTTAATGTATTTTGGATGTTAATGTATTTGGAATTTCCACTCACCCCACGAAAATAAAGTTTGGATTGTTTAACGATGGTTTGCAAAATATTTCGGTCCTAGATCAAGCCATCTGTGACCTAAACGTTCCTGAAAATACTCCTAAAAAATCATGTTTTTCTCGTGTATTTTATGTACAGTATTTTTGCAAAAAAAAATTCTGAAATAAAAGACCCATGAAAGGATTTTAAATATAAATTTTGATTCTTAGTCTTAGAGTAACTTATTGGTCGAATTATTGGACATTTATAGTAATTTTTTAAAGTGACATCTGAACAAATGTTCGTATTTGGTATTTTTGCCAAAAGCTGTGGTTGCATTTAAAGTTCATAAATGCTATATTTTATGAAAATTTCATCATAATAGAGGTTATTTTATTGGGATGTATCTCGGAAACCATGTATAGTATTGAAATTTCGTTTAGTTTGTAGAAAACAGTAGTTCTTGAGGTGTTCTTTTGCATTTAAAAAAGTGTAATTACGTTTTTGCTTTCATTTTCAGACAGTGGTTTACCTGAAGATTGTATTTATTTAGTTAATTGTCTACAGTATAAAACTATATTCGCGAGGCCGACCGATGCCTTGGCATTTACAAATATTGTTCAACTATTGTCTTATTTATTCATTTTATAAAGAATATTCTGCTTATGGCTGCAAACATCGATTTAGTTACTGAAATGGTAAACTCTTCTATGTAATACTTTCTTCTTTGTTCTTTGTTAATGTATTTTGGAAAATTTATTTAAAGCATACTTTAAGGATGTGAGGTTTTACGGCATGCGAGCGCATGTATATAAATCTTAAGTTATTTATAAAATAAATAACTAATAAAATATTGATTACAGACCAAAAAATACAAACGAAAAAACTAAAACAAATGAGCGTTGTCACGGCAGAAGTAGCGCTGGGTAACTATACCTGCATATACACATACTTACATATGCAACTCAATGAGATGCTTGTAAGATGGCATGTGTACTTTATTATTTGGTGCGATTTTTAAACACATATTCGGCAAGTGAGTTGTGCTTCTCGTTTCGTTTGTGAGAATCATTAGCTTTATGAGGCCAGGTACGTTGTTGAAAAGATGCTGCGAATCCACTTGAGAAAACCTTTGCCAGGGTGGAAATCATGATAGTGGTAGTCTGCAGCCAAGTAATAAATGTCACCATGCCATTTGTAAATAAATTTGCATTATATTAAATAAAGATGCAAAATTGTCTTGAGCCAGGACAATATCCCACTTCAAATCAAATTCTGTATAAAATTAAAATAGCCGTTTGTTATCGATAAAAAAATAAAATATTTTTTATCAAAAATTTCGAAAATCGTAAAAACCTAAAATGTTTATTTGGGCATGGCACTGACAATTTTCATTTAATTGTGGACTCAAATGAAATCACTGGTAATGATTTGTATTAATATATATATTAAAATAAGAAATTACGACGTTTTTTCATTTTAACTTGCATGGGAGGTAGGCGTGGTTGTGGGCGGATTTAAACAAAAACTTGTTTTTGATCAAATTTGATGATATAAGGGATGTGTGCGAAATTTCAAGTTCCTAGCTCTTTTGCTTCTAATTTTCCATTAAAAAAATTCCATATTCCACTGTGCGTCGTCACTTAAAGTCTATTCAACTTGTTTGTGTATTTTTTAGCTCATGATTTAATAATATGTGTAGTAGGCTGGGTCGCGGTCCATACAAATGGAAAAACAATTTCCACTCACCCCACGAAAATAAAGTTTGGATTGTTTAACGATGGTTTGCAAAATATTTCGGTCCTAGATCAAGCCATCTGTGACCTAAACGTTCCTGAAAATACTCCTAAAAAATCATGTTTTTCTCGTGTATTTTATGTGCAGTATTTTTGCAAAAAAAAATTCTGAAATAAAAGACCCATGAAAGGATTTTAAATATAAATTTTGATTCTTAGTCTTAGAGTAACTTATTGGTCGAATTATTGGACATTTATAGTAATTTTTTAAAGTGACATCTGAACAAATGTTCGTATTTGGTATTTTTGCCAAAAAAAAAATTCTGAAATATTAGACCCTTGAAAGCACTTAAAATATAAATTTTAATTCTTGTCTTAGAATAACTTATTGGTCGAATTATTGGACATTTATAGTAATTTTTTAAAGTGACATCTAAAAAAAAATGTCCTATTTGGTACCAGTATTTTGTAAAATAAATAACGGAAGTCAATACCTTTCGAATGATGCCTAAATGATGAACATCGGAAGTAAATTGACGCCGCAGCGCTCGTTTTTTGTACAAAGAGTTTGAAATTTTTGGCTCTGAAAATCCACTTCCTGTATTAAATTATTTTACAAACATCGAGTCAGTGATGTCATTTTTCGTCCGATATTCATCATTTTGGGTTTCATTCGAAAGGTATTATTTCCTTCTATTTATTTTTCATTACAACTCTTACAAAATGTTTTCAAGAAATACGAGTTTTAAGCTGAAAACCTTGAAAACCACAAAAAAAACTATATAAACGTCTAATAATACGACCAACGAGTTTTTCTAAGACAAGAATAAAATTTTTTATTTAAAGTGCTTCCAGAGGTCTATTAATTCAGAAAAAAATTGGACAAAAATGGGAAAAACATGATTTTTAGAGACAAGAATATTTTTTTTTATTTAAAGTCCTTCCAAGAGTCCATTAATACAGAAAAAATGGACAAAGATGAAACAGAAAAAAAATACACGGGAAAAACATGACTTTTTGAGTTGTTTTCAGGAGCGTTTAGCTCACAGATGGCTTGACCCAGTGACGAAATATTCTGCATATCATCATTAAACAGTCCAATCTTCATTTCTGGGTGGTGACCGCTGCAATTTTTTTCGTAACTCATCCGAAAGTATAGGTTAGGCCATTTAAAATTTTAAATTAGAATCGCCTATAAAAATGAGTACTGATAATTTGTTTCTGGTTTTATTGGAAAGGTTGAACTTTGTCATTTAATAATGGAACACAATATCATTCATATGACATGACTGACTCGGCAGTACCTCTTCCGATCAACCCAATTCAACCAATGCATTGGCTTCTCAACAGTCACGTGTGGGTTCTCTGAACCCCATATGCGCCAATTTGGCTTATTGACATAGCCACCAAGATGAAAATGAGCTTCATGAAGGCCGATGACTTCTAGAAAATTTTCCATGTAAATTTCTTACAGTTTGCGTTAAAGACTCACTACTTTGGAAGTAAGTTTTTACTATTTTCCAATTTTGTTCGAGCGTATAGCGTCCCATTTTGCAAATGTCAAACATAAACCTGAAAATAAAAATTAATGTTATTCTACCTTTCAAAGTCAAAGTAATCGGTAGTTCAAATTTAAAATGTTAAATGACCCACCTTATAGGCTAAATAGGCAGGATTGTGTTAGGTACACTCACTTACAAACGCATTTCACTTTCGGACCATATCATATCGCATGTTAAAGCTGTCCAAAATGAACTGAACCGAACATGAACATGGATGGCTGTGGTTATGGTTATGGGAAAAAGGCATTTGTATTTCACTTTTCCGTTTTAGGTGACACATTAGCCATAAATAACGATGGAATTTTGCGCTTTATTATTTGATTTGACCTTTGAAAAGGAAAGGTAGGCGTGTTTTATGGCCACATTCAGTTACTCCACTCATGTGTAAGTGTACGTACGTACATATGCTTAATCTTCAAATGTGTTTTGTGTGTGATTGAATCACTTGTACAATTTTGTAGAAATTTCGGTAATATGCTGCCTCTCATTATTCTGTAACACTATCCGACAGTCCATATTACACTTGAACCAAATGATATACATCTGAAACTATAGGTGAAATAGAGTTAATTGGCGTTTTTAGTTTTTCATGTTCTCATCCTGTTGCCCCTTAAAAGAACTGCAGAGTTTCAAAAAGTATACAATTATTCAAAAATTATTTTTAATACTTATTCGCACCCTATGATACCTGTATAAATGACAAATCAAAGAAGAGAATGTGTGCTAAAAATACTTTAAATTTCAAGCTTCTATCTGTATTAGTTTAGTATTAACAACCATTTAAAGTTTTGTCTCCTAAAAAACAAGATATGAATAAACTACAAAAAACTAGGGGGTAAACTTAAAATAAATGTTAATGCTGAACTAATACAAATAGAAGCATGATATTTGAAGTATTTTTAATAGATATTCTCTTCTTTAATTTGAAACTAATGTCATTATAATAAGGTGCGAACAAGTATACAAAATAATTATTTGAAAAATGTTATCCTTTGGAATTTTGAATTTTCAAAGCAAAAACATTATTTAAATAAGTGTTCGGCGTCCACTTGGCGTGCGCCACGAACTGCATCGCCTTTTAAACACGTGTGCACAGCTCGTGTTACCGCAAAAATTACAGCAGATATCTGGAGATTGAAAAATTCCAATCAGTTCAGTGCAGAACAACCATCATCTTCCACCATTGTCACGATCTCTTTGAGTCGATCACTGTTTTAAGCCTTTAATTTTTTTTTGAATATGACAGTTTGTTTATTAGTACATTAAATAAATTAATTAAGATTGTGAATAACATTTTTCCGGGAAAGAGTTGTTCCCTTAAATTTCCAATCAAGTTTCTTATACTTTCTTATTTCGATTTGATATCCTTATTTCTATAACAATGCATAGAAGATAAACATATTCCCGGTTATATTCATATTACACTGAAAGAATTTTTCTTTATAATATTTAAAGGTTTTTTTATAAATTTACTGAATTTTGTCGTCATAAACATTTCATAAAATAATATTGTTAAATTAGTGAAACTTAGTTTCATAAGATCAAAGAAAAAGTTCATTGTATTCAAAAAAAATTTCTAAAAATTTTAAATTAAAAACAATTTCAAATAAAATATTTATGTTATGAAATGTCTTCATAAATACAATGAAGGATTTCTTTGATTTTATGAAAGGTTTCATAATTTACATACAAGTTTTTCATAAACATATCATATTTCATAAAAAAATTGTTAAATTAGTGTCATAACCAATATAATATTTGTGTTATGAAAAATCTTCATAAAAATAATGAAGGATTTCATAGTTTCTCATAACATACAACTACATTTTTAGTGCGTCGAGTTTATTTAGTTGAATCCTAATAATTCTCATTTCTCCTCTCTTAACTCTGACATAAGTATGAACCCCGATTTAGTTCAACGGCATATGGACATCTCCCAAAAAAGGTCTACCAAAAAAATGAAATCAGACCACACTTTCGACAACTTTTGTTATTATGAAACTTGAAGTTAACTTGTTCTGTTTTAATTTTATTAAAAGTTGAAGTGTTATAACGAAAATTACTACTTTTTATACTCTCCACCTCCATGATGGGGGTATACTATCTTTGTCATTCCGTTTTTAACACCTTGAAATATCGACCTGAGACCCTATAACGTATATATATTCCAGATCGTCATAAAATTCTAAGACGATGTAGCCATGTCCATTAGAGCGTACCAGGTTACAAGTAAAAAAAAAAAAGTTCGCCGTACACCTTCGAATATGAAGTATTATTGAAAGGTAGTTTCCAAAAATTTTTTTTTATTTTTTTATGCCGAACGTAGGGGTCTTGCTTTTACATTTTTCTATATAACTTCTGCATTTATAAACGGATTTTAAAGTGTGATACATCGATGTTTTTGTCCGATTTTTTTGTCTTTGAAGTCATTGAGCTCAAACATGATTCATGATTTTATGCGAGCTTTAATTTTCGATTATTAGAGTGGTACATTAGGGTAGTAGCAACTGAGAAATGATGGGTAAGTACCAGAAGGGGGTGCTTGGAGACAAAAACATCGATGTATCACACTTTAAAATCCGTTTATAAATACAAGTTATATAGAAAAATGTAAAAGCGCGACCCCTACGTTCGGCATAAAAAAATAAACATTTTTTTTTTGAAACTACCTTTCAATAATACTTCATATTCGAAGGTGTACGGCGAACTTTTTTTTTGAGGTACGCCCTAATGTCCATTCGTACGTCTGTTGAAAGTATGCTAGCATCTAAACGAAAGGAGCTAGGAGGTCCTAATTTTCCACAAATGTGTCTTATAGTTGTATGGCGGTTGGGATTGAAAGTGGGCAAAATCGGTCTACAGGGATTTTTCCCATCACAAGAACGAAAATACTCCCAATAACCCTTAATTTTTAGAGTATTTAAGGTAGTTTTTTAATATTTCTGTTTATATTTACTTGACATTTGGAATGCACATTCCCTTAATAGCATAAACGTTCTTATTTGTAGGGGGTGATATAGGGCAAAAAAAGGATAAAAATGGTACCTATCAAACGACAACAGCTAGTAACACGAAATTCGGTGTGTACATTCCTCTAATTGAGTAGATATATAATATAAAAGGATTTTTTACAAATTCGTACTTTTAAGGGGTAAAATGGACATAGAGGGATAAAAATAGTACCCATCAAACTGCTGCACCTAGAATAATGAAATTCGGTGTACACATTCCTTTGATTGCGTAGATACGAAAAATAAAAAGGTTTTTGCAAATTCGTACTTCCAAGGGATACAACGGGAACAGAGGGATAAAAATGGTACCAACTAAACGGCTAAAGCTAGAATGATGAAATTAGGTGTGAACGAACCTCCCTCTAATTGCTTAGTGTTGTAAATAAAGATTTTCGAAAGTCGTACTGTTAATGGGGGTAATGATTTTTTTAAATTTGTACTTTTGTATTTTAACGGCCAAAATTAGTAGAATCATGAAGTTAAGTTATCTTGCACTGTGTACGTGAGAGATAATGGATCTTCAAAATGCATACTTTTGGCTTTAGAATAGTATGTAAATACAAGCAACCAAACGGCTATAGCTGAAAATGTTCCCACTATCCCCCAATATTAAGGTTATTTAAGCGGTTTTGAAGATTGCTGCCATATATTTACACTAGCTGAACCCAGTCCGCTTCGCCAGGCAAAAAAAAAAAACAAATGGTAAAACTAAAATCAGGATTCATATTGATCTTATCATATTGATATTATCGTGGTCACTAATATATACGTTCCAATTTTCAGCCTTCTAGCTAAAAACACTTTTGCTACGCCCCCACCACCCACGAAACGAAAATTAAAAATCCGGCATCATATTATCTTTCTCGTGGTCAGTAATATATACGTTCCAATTTTCAGCCTTCTAGCTTAAAAAGCACTATTGCCACGCCCACAAAAGGAAAATCCAAATTTCGGCATCAAATTGATCTTTATCGTGGTCAGTAATATATATGTACTAATTTTCAGCCTACTACCTCTCAAAAACACTTTTGCCACGCCCACTCCGCCTACAAAACGAAAATCCAAATTTCAACATCAAATTGGTCTTTCTCGTGGTCAGTAATATATACATTCCATTTTTCAGTCTTCTAGCTCAAAGAACACTATTGCCACGCCCACTCCGCCAACAAAATGAAAATCCAAATTTCGGCATCATATTTATCATTCTCGTGGTCAGTAATATATACGTTCCAATTTTCAGCCTTCTAGCTCTCAAAAACACTATTGCCACGCCCCCTCCGCCCACAGAGCAAATTTTTAAAAATTCTATAGCCTATAGTTCCTTCCAGACCTGTATCTATCTGTACTGAAAATTTCAACAACATCGGTTCAGCCTTTTATACGTGATTGCGGAACAAACAAACAGACAGACAGACTTACACTAAGGTTTTATAATATTAATAGGGATTTGCGTGGTATAAAATAATTAAAATATTATATTTATTTATAAAAATATTTTGTCAATATTTTTATTTGTTTTTAAAAATATTTAACATTTTCCTGTAATGTTACTTCTACGAAAATCGACAGCCTCTGTGGATTGCTGAGGGTATATAGATCCATGGCAGAGGGTATATAAATATATATTGTTTTTACTTTTTTTCCCCAAATTTTGTACATTTCAGCACACTGCTAAGATTCGCAGAAGAGAAAAAGTCCGTTCGACTAAATACAAATCCAGATACTTCAAGAATAGCTAACTTAACACTAAAGTACCTAAGTTCTTACCTACTTAGACGTACTTGTGCATGGCATGACATGTCGTGCAAAGATGTTGATGATCCACTATTAAAGTCTATAAACTAATGTTAGTTCAATAGCTAATGACAGACTTGGCGTTTTCTTCCATTGTTTTCCATTTTCCTTTTTGTATACAATAGGCACGAAAAGCTGAGATTTTTTTCATATATATATAAAAAATGCCTAGCCAAGCTTTATTCTTTGTCAGAAAGAAGTACTATTACTTACTGCTGCTCGCTCGTCGTTTGTCGATTATTTCCTCATATAACCGAACAAAGTTCAATGAAATATGAAGCCGTATTTTATCCCCGTCGTTTGCCCCTACACTTTCCCGAATACATTCAACTCTTTTGCTTTGTTGTTTTTTTTTTGTATTTTCTTCTTCTTTTAGCTTTCTTCTGTTCTGTTTGGGAAAACGTAAATGAGTTATATTTTTTATATATATGGACATTAGAGCGTATCGAGGAAATTTTATTGGAAATGTTTATGTATTTAAATATCAAATATCAGAATTGAATAAATATTAAAAAAATTTAGAATTTAATAAAATTCGAAGACAATGTTGCCGCGTGCCTCTATCTTTATATTTTCCAAATATATAGCTAATGATTGTATATCGGTTAGAATTGAAATTTTTTTGTGTCCAAGCCGAAAAAATTATTTTTTGCTGATTCATAAAATCAACACAAACGTTTTTTATGCATATTTTTTTACTAAAATTTAAATTTTCGGCGTAGGCACCTTAACTAGGCCTTGTTTTCTTCGTTAAGATCTTCGTCTATTTAAACAAAAATTATAATTAAAAAAGTCCATTGCGTCTACAAAGAGTATCATAACTTCTACATTTATCCCTACATTTTGTACATGTTTTTGCGTTAGAATGTTAACTATTAAGAAATGAAACAAAAGACATTTTCCGGGTTTTTCTATTTTTATAGATTTCGTTTTGAAAAAAAAAATATTTTTTCTGAAAAATTTTCAAAATGTTCCAAACAAAACCTCTGTTTCCATATGAAAATGTAACTCGCAATTTTTGTAGCCATCAATATAAAATGGTGTTATCGGACTTATATTTCCAAAATGAGAGTATATTTCCAACTGAGAATAGTAAAGTATGTCATAGCTCTTCTTAACTTTTTTTTTTCACTGAACCAACACTCAGGGGATGTCCCCTATAAATGCAGTGCATTGCGTTGGTGGAAGGAAGATAAGGTAGTGGAAGGAGGAAAGAGGGAGTCGTGTCTGTTGACGTCTGTTTTGAATCTCTGAATGTCGAAATTGGAGGGAAAGATATTTGCCGGAAGTCGATTCCACATACGGATAGTACGGGCGAAGAACGAATTTATTCTGTAATGTGTAGTGCGGCCGGTTGTCCAATCGACAACAAATGGGTGGGCGTTCCTGGAGTCGCGTATCTCTACTGAACGTTCTCACGGGCGGTGTAAGATCACGAATTTCCGAAGAACAAACACCATGAAAGTATCGATAGAACAATGACACACAACCAACATTACGACGGTGTTCAAGGGAGACAATAGAATTGGATATCCTACCGTCACCTATCAACACCATCGCCCTCCTATGGACACGGTCGAGTAGCTCCAGTGATGAAGCTGGAGCACCCGACCATATATGGGAGTTGTATTCCATCTTTGGTCTGATGTAGGTAGTGTAGATATTGAGAAGATCACCTTGTAAAATTCTATTGTTAAATAATTTATTATTCAATTTTGTTCCCTAGTCTTATTAATTGTTATTTATTAATGTAATATTAATAACACGTCATGGAAATTTTGTGTTGATCAGTTGAAGTTTCCATTTGTAGTCATTACATGCTCGAAATAAATTATAATAATATAGTTCCTCTCGCAGACAATGTTAATTATTTAATTTTATTCCCTAATCTTAATAATATATTATTCACTAAAATACTCATATGTCGTGGAAAATCAGTACGATTCGATTGTAGTTTGCAATAATAGCATTAGTGATTGTATGCGCGAAATACATAATAATAATATTGTTGCTATTGCCGAAAGAAAATAATTATTCTATTTTGTTCCCTTATTTTTATTATTTAAATTAATATTATTCATACGCCATGAAGAACCTTTGTAATTCAATTGGAGTATCACAACTTCTACATTTATCCCTACATTTTTGACATGTTTTTGCGTTAGAATGTTAACTATTAAGAAATAAAACAAAAGACTTTTCCCGGTTTTTTCTTTTTTTATTGTTAGATTTTGTTTTAAAAAATATATTTTATGTTTTTACTGTTCCAAAGCCTCTGCTTCTATACTTATATTTCCAAAATGAGAGTATATTTCCAACTGAGAATAGTAAAGTATGTCATAGCTCTTCTTACCTTGGAAAATTCTATTGTTAAATAATTTATTATTCAACTTTGTTCCCTAGTCTTATTAATTGTTATTTATTAATGCAATATTAATAATGCGTCATGGAATTGTTGTGTTAATCAATTGAAGTTTTCATTTGTAGTCATTACATGCCCGAAATAAATTATAATAATATAGTTCCTCTCGCAGACAAAATTAATTATTTAATTGTATTCCCTAAACTTAATAATATAATGTTATTCACTAAATTACTCATATGTTATGGAAAATCAGTACGATTCGATTGTAGTTTGCAATAATAGCATTAGTGTTTGTATGCCCGAAATACATAATAATAATATTGTCGCTCTTGCCGAAAGAAAATAATTATTATATTTGGTTCCCTTATTTTTATTATTTAAATTAATATTATTCATACGCCATGAAGAACCTTTGTAATTCAATTGGAGTATCGTAACTTCTACATTTATTCCTATATTTTGTACATGTTTTTTGCGTTAACTATTAAGAAATAAAACAAAAGGCTTTTCCGGTTTTTTCTATTTTTTTATTATTAAATTTTGTTTTAAAAAATATATTTTTAAGACTGTTCCAAAACCTCTGTTATGTGAATGTGTAAATCGCAATTTTTGTAGCCATCAATATAAACGGGTGTTATCGGACGTATATTACCAGAATGAGAGTACCTTAGCCGAAAATTGTAATTTAGGTAAAACAAATAAAAAACATACATTTTTTAATATCGTTTTCGAGTTTAGAAAGCCAAAATAAAATGCATACAATTTTTGTGATATCAGCAAAATTGGTTCGAAGGAAGAAAATTACTGAAAATTCTCTAAAATATTGAAGTTTCGTAGCATTTTTGCCTATTTCCCCTTTATATTCAATATGTTAATATACTTTTTTGAAACAATTTCTTGGACTTCGATATGCCCTAATCTACTACATGCATACTTATATATAGTCAGTCAGTTCCTAAACTGTATTGCAAGTATCGTATATATAGCATAGTATTGTTTTAGTTCTTCGTTTTTTGTCCATTCTTTTTATTCAATCCCTCCTCTCTTGTCCTCTGTCTGTCTGCATTTATTGTATTTGTACTTAATGGATTTTTCCTCAACAATAGCGCACTGGCGCAATCATGCATTGAGAGGAGTCGCATTACTGTTGTTATACTGCATATAAAAATAAACCGCAAATCTTTAAAAGTGATCTTTTATAAAAATAAAGAACATCACGTAAAAATCGAATACATTAAAAGACCAACAACGGTCAAATAACTGCAATGCTCAGTCGAATGGGTTGATGGTGAATGGTGAAGCAGCAGCGCGCATAGTTGTTTGTGTCCTGGGCTATGAACTATTTTTGCAAAAATCCCCTTAGTTTGAATGATACACACATATATAACTATAACCAACTAACTCTAGACACCTTGTTTTTTAAGAACAGGGAATATGACTAAAATTGCTCACTAGTCAATACGAATACATATGTGTATATATCTGTACAACATTACACAAACAAAAGGTAACTGAGAGTTAGTCAACAGTGAAATGGTGAATTTTGACTTGATGGACAATTGTTTGTCACTGCATTAGAAAGTAGATCAACTTTATTTATACTAATAAAGGTCAATAATTTCAAAATTGTCACTTAAGACAAGTTAGACCAAACTATAAGTTGTTAGAACTGTCAAAAAGTTTGTGTCTAAACTAAAAATTAAAAAAAAATAAGAAATTAAAAAAATTAAGAAATTAAAAAAATTAAGAAATTAAAAAAATTAAGAAATTAAAAAAAATAAGAAATTAAAAAATTAAAAAAAAAAATTAGGAAATAAAAAAAATATGCGATCACAGAACTGTGTTTTAAAGCGAAACTAACAAAGAATACAAATGTTTCCTGCAAATTTGTAATTATTGACTCATGATTTATTGTCTTAATTGTGCACTATCAACAATAAATATTCATTTCATCACATTGAAAGTTTTGTTGTTTACAAACAATTTTCCACTTGATTCTTTAAAAGTGGAAGAGAATTCCATGTAATTTCTCTCAACAAAAATCGTTGGACTTGTAGGATAGTTTAGTCGGTGATTTACATTGTGAACGCTGATTTAAGGCCAGTTTACACAATGTCATTCTCGACAACACAACAGGCATATATGTCGTTTGAACAGACATATAACAAATACCACGCCTCTGTAAGAAATTGTTGACACAAATTTAAAGTATGTCAACGCTCTACATAATTTGGAAAATTCTATTGTTAAATAATTAATTATACAACTTATTAATTGTTATTTATTAATGTAATAACACATGGTGAAACTTTTGTGTAAGTCAGTTGGAGTCTAATTATTTAATTTTATTCCCCAATCTTAATAATATATGTTATTCCCTAAATTACTCATAAGTAGTGGAAAATCTGTGCGAATCGATTGTAGCTTGCAATAATAGCATTATCGCTTGCATGTCCGAAATACATTATAATAATATTGTCGCTCTTGCCGAAAGAAAATTCTTATTCTATTTTGTTCCCTTATATTTCTTATTTAAATTAATATTATTCATACGTCATGAAGAACCTTTGTAATTCAATTGGAAGTTCCGCTTGTAAAATCAACCGACCGACGTTATAAAACTTGAACAGCCAAAAATACGCTAATTTTACCCTTGTCTTATTACTAATTGTTAGTTAGTAAATTAATTTGAATTATATGACATGGAACGGCTTTAGATATGTTAAATACCAGGTATATTACTATATTACCCTACCACTGTAAAGTATTTTTGTTTAAAGCAATTTTAATTTTTTATATTTTTTATGGTCTAATATACAAATATTTATTTTATAAACAAAAAATATACTTTAGATTTTTGTAAAATAAATTTTATTAATAGTTAACAGTGTAAGTAAGACGCTCCAAATATTTAATGTAAATAATAAATGGACACGACTGATGCCGAAATATTTAGGAACAACGACTCACTGTGTATTATCAGCGGCAAAAGCTACTAAATTGCATAAGCCCAAATCTCGACTTTTCTGATGGAATTTAGCAAAGAACATTTCTATTAAGCATATTCTAAAAGATTTTGTCAATACCGCGGCTAAATTTAGCTTGGATGCATTTAAAGTTCATAAATTAATATTGATTGTTATAAAGTTGCCTTTTTAGCCTCTATAAAGCCTAGAAGGCGCTGGGGCTTCTAATGTATATAATTGTGTATAAAAACTTGAAATAAACAATATAATTAAAAAAATGCTAAACTAGTTGAACATTTCATCATAATAGAGGTTATTTTATTGGGATGTATCTCGGAAACTATGTATCGTATTGGAATTTCGTTTAGTTTGTAGAAAATAGGAGCTCCTGAGGTTTTCTTTTGCATTTAAAAAAGTGTAATTACGTTTTTGCTTTCCTTTTCAGATAGTGGTTTAACTGAAGGTTGTATTTATTTAGTTAAGTGTTAATTTTCTACAGTATAAAACAATATTCGCAAGGTCCGTCCGATGTCTCTGCATTTACAAATATTGTTAAACTATTGTGTTATTTATTCATTATAAAAAGAATATTTAATATAGCTGCAAACATCGATTTATGGTAGAAACTTCTAAGCTAAAAATGAAGCAAGTTGTTCTCTGTTAATGTATTTCGGAAAATTTATTTAAAGCATACTTTAGGGATGTAAGATTTTATGGCATGCTATATTGGGCCGATATATTAATCTTAAGTTATATATAAAGTTATAATAGCCGTTTTACATCGATTAAAAAATAAAATAATTTTTTATCAAAAATTTCGAAAATCGTAAAAAACTAAAATTTGTATTTGGGCGTGGCACTGATAATTTTCATTAAATTGTAGACTCAAATAAAATCACTGGTAATGATTTGTATAAACATATAAGTTAGAATAAGAATTTTTTTCATTTTAACTTACATGGGAGGTAGGCATGGTTGTGGGCGGATTTGAACAAAAAATTGTTTTTGTTTAAATTATTGGACTATATAAGGGATGTGTGCGAAATTTCAAGGTCCTAGCTCTATTCCTTTGCCGCAGCTTGTATGCAAATATTTCACTGCGATACGTATTAAAGAAAACAAAGATTCATTTTTGTCGGGAACATTCACAACTATTTTGAAGCCAGCTCAAAATAAGTTTATTTAATTAATTATATTAAATATTTTTTAATTTCACAGCAATCACGTATACAATTGTTTTTTATCAGGAAAAACATTATGCAATTTATGGTGCGTCTAACTGACACTGTTAATTATTAATAAAAACTTATTTTACAAAAATCGAAGGCGTATTTTTGTTTATAAGATAAATACAAACAATTAAGAAAGAAAATTAAAATAGATATATATTTTAAAGTTTTACAATTTTTTCTCTGCATTTAAAAAATATATATAATATTATATCTAAAACAACAAAAACAAGTTGCAATTTTTTTTACAATAAGCTTATGACTCAAATACTTCCCACCCTAGTGTCTACAATTTCTTACAGAGCTGTGGTATTTGCCCCTCTGTTGTTTGTTTGTTCAAACGAGCAATTGCTCAATGCAACTCTGTATAAAATAGTGTTACCACACAGTTTGTCGACAATGACTTCGTGTAAATTGGCCCTAAAGCAGCGTCCACAATGCAAATCCCCACTAAACTATTCTCCAAATCCTGCCCTGCAGTTCATAGTAGATAATTCGAAAATTTCATCAACATCATTCACCAAAATTTTAACACATGAAATAACTCCATTCAAAAATTAGTTAATAGCCAAAAGTTCACTCTTAACTATGCCCTTACGCACCTGGTTGGCTACCCATTTATCTAATTACAAATGATACTAATTTTACAAATTAGTTAATCTCCATTGGCCCACAAAAAGATACATTGTGTACAGAGTTGAAATAAGAGGGCAGAGAAACTAACACCTCAAACAAAATCACAGACAACACAACTCAAAACGAGTCCGATTATATTGAATATTAGTCTACTTGGGGCTGGTGATAATCTACAAACACTATAGAGTGGTGGCACACAACACAAAGTGCAATGCTCTCGTTCTGCAGACAGAGAAAAAAACTGGTTAATACAAAAATTTGCACTGACAGAAAAAACCAAACCAATTATAGTTTGCTTAATGGCCCGTCAAAAAAACTAATGTTGGTCAAGAGCTTGTTTCAACTTTCTCACTTTAACAGTTTTGAAATGTCAGTGGAGTGGTTGGTTACATTTAAATACAATCTGGAACATTTCGTGCAAGAAATGATGATTTTATGAAATTGGTTTCAACTGTGATAATATACGCTCTACTCTGTACAGTTCTCAGTTGTGTTCTGCTCAACTTTGACTTTTTCAAGTGGTTTGATGGTGATGGTATAATAATAACATCAAAGCATGACATCTCAAACATATAATTTCGTGGTGTTTTTTTGTTATAAGCCTTTTTGCCTTAAACTACCATCCACGTATGAATTTTGAAAAGTAGGTAGTGTTATTTTTGGTATTTATGTTCACGATTTCTGTTAGAACATGACTCGTAGTGGATATAATTTCTTTAGACGATGGATTGAAGCAACACTCGATCAACTGTTGAGTGACGAAATAGTAATACATATAAAAAATACCGCTTATTTTTTCAAATTTCTGGTACTGTCGAACCACGACTGGCCTCATCCGATCAAACCAATTTCTCAGTGCATGGCCCAATGATGCCGCCAGCCCAAAATCCGCACCAAACAGTGACTCGTTATGGATGCATTGGCTTCTCAATTGTCACGTGTGGGTTCCCTGAATCCCATATGAGACAATTTTGCTTATTGACATAGCCAACGAGATGAAAATGAGCTTCATCTAAAAACTCGAACATTTTCTACGTAATTATCCCTTTAAGACCCAAATCTGCAAAACAAGTACAAAATGTTTGCATATTTTTTCTATAGTAATTATGACCTGTTTTTACAGAAATTCAACGCACATTTAGGGGTCGTCATTATTCGCAAATGTATTTAAAACAGGTATTCTGAACGGACCTGATATTCGGAAATTGATCAAAAGTGATTCTTTCATGAACAACCTACGAAGAAAACAAGATCATAAGAACCACAAGCGTCAACTTCTGCAAGCATGGATATTGCCAATAATTGAAAAAATGTTCTGAATTTTGTTTTTATGCATATTATAATTGCGTATTAATTGCATATTATTTTATTTTCATAAAGTTTTTAAAAATTAATTTTTTTTGCATGATAATTTTTTAATTTTTATTTTTATTTTATTTTTTGAAATTCATACCTCTACTCAATTGCGAATAAAAGCGAAACGCGTGCATCGATTTTCATGATCTTTGTCTCATTTTGCTCATAGGTTATGTGACTTTGCGAAAAAGTAACTACACTTGAAACTTATTTCCGTTTTGTATTTTTTATGAATTAAAAAAAATCTTAATTTTTTATTGGAAACTTATTTTTAACTTGGAAACTGTTGCTTGTATAGGAAAACAATATATGAACAGATTAAGGGAATTGTAGTTCTTAATTTTTTTAAATTTATTTCAACTAAATCGGGCTAGTGGCTGTCGAGCTATGTCAAACAACAGGGCCTAAAACGTGATAAATTCCCCTATACGATATTACTAACTTCAAATCGATATTAAAAATATTTCGGCAGGTAAGAAGACAAAACGAATGATGCAGAAATTATTCTTTTTGGGTATAATTTCACATACTGTTCTCAGAATTGAGTTGGCAATCAACGAACTGAAAAATGTTGTACTGTGTAATATAATGCCATAACTTTCGAGGGAAAAATATCCACTATGCTTCAATCACGACAACGAAGTTTTTATGTTCACTCACTAAACTTTGTTCTAGGATTTGAACGAAAACTTATAGATCATTGAAATATTCGAGAGAAATGTTATTAGGTGTGTGCCCGAGAGCACCGAATCAACTTTTAATCAAATCAAACTTTACCGGTAGAGTAAACTCGACTTTAGTGACTTTAGTTTCTTGAGGCACTCTTAGGTATTAGAGGGTTAAGTTTTTAATATTTCCCAATTTTGTTCGAGCGCATAGTGTTCCATTTTGCAAATGTTAAACATAAACCTTCTACCTTCCAATGTAAAAGTAATCGGTAGTTCAAATTTAAAATGTTACAAACTGTCATATTCACCAAAAAATTATCAAAGGCTTAAAACAGTGGTCGGCTCAAAGAGATCATGCCAATGATTGAAATTTGCCGATCTCTAGCTCTCTGCTGTGATTTTTTTGCGGCAACAAGAGCGTGGCGCATGCCAAGTGGACGCCGAACACTGATTTAAATAATGTTTTTGCTTTGAAAATTCAAAATTCCAGTATACAATTTTTACCCTATTATAACGGCATTATTGTCAAATTAAAGAGCAGAATATCTATTAAAAATACTTCAAATATCATGCTTCTATATCTGTATTAACTCAGCAATAATGTCTATTTCATGTTTACCCCTTAGTTTTTCTAGTTTATTCATATATGTCATTTTAAGAGACACAATTTGAAATGGTTGTTAATACTAGGGTTTGCATCCCGGGATTTCCCGCGAGAAAATTCCCGGGAATTCGCACATTTTGCATTTCCCGTATCCCAGGAAATTCGTACGGGAATCCCGCGGGAATTCAGTAGAACATTTTACATATTTCTTCGCATATTTTTTCCATCATTTCTACAATAAAATTAAAAATGTTGTATAAAAATTTAGATCACATAGCTTTTAATCAGGTATGTCTAATATTGCAGTTGGATGACAAAATATTTTTAAGCTGCGTTCGGATCAACACAACTTTTTCGGATTTTTCCTGTCAAGCTCCAAATGAAAAAAATTAAAATGTGGGAAAAATAGATTTTGGTCCGAACGCCAAAAAGAAATTGAAAAAATAATTCCGTTTCCCGGGAAATAAAAAGTGCGGGAAAATGCAAACCCTAGTTAATACTAAACTAATACAGGTAGCAGCTTGACATTTAAAGTATTTTTAGCACATATTCTCTTCTTTGATTTGACATTTATACCGATGTCATGGGCGTGAATAAGTATTAAAAATTATTTTTTGAAAAATTTTATCCTATGGAAATTTGTAGTCCTTGTAAGGTGCAACAGGATGATAAAACGAAAAACTAAAAACGCCAATAACCTGATGTATATTAGGCTGCGTCACGAAAATAAATTGCAGCGGTCATCCCCAGAAATGAAGAATGGATTGTTTAATGGTGATCTACCATCTGTGAGCTAAACGCTCCTGAAAACACCTCTAAAAATCATGTTTTTCTCGTGTAATTTTTTATGTTGTATTTTTGCCCAATTATTTATGAATTAATAAACCCTTGAGAACACTTTAAACAAATTTTTTTTCTTGTCTTAGAACAACTCATTGGTTTTATTATTGGACGTATATTTTGTTTTTTTGTGGTTTTTCAAGGTGACAGCTAAAAACTCATAATTCTTGGAAACATTTATAAGGGGTGTTATAAAAAATAAATGAAAGGAATCAATACCTTTCGAATGATGTCTAAATGATGAATATCGGACGAAAAATGACGTCACCGACTCCATGTTTGTGAAATAATTTAATACAGAAGATGGATATTTTGGATGGAGCCAAAATTTTCAAACTCTTTTTACAAAAATGAGCGCTGCGGCGTCAATTTCATTCCAATGTTTACCATTTATGCATCATTCGAAAGGTATTGACTGTCGCTATTTATTTTTTATAAAAAAACTAGCACTAAACAAGAAAATTTTTTCCGCTGTCACTACGAAAAACACAAAAAATTACTATAAAGGTCCAATAATTCGACCAATAAGTTACTCTAAGACAATAATCAAAATTTATATTTAAAGTGCTTTTAAGGGTCTATTTTTTCAGAAAAATAATTTGACAAAAATTCAGCACAAAAAATTACACGCGAAAAACATGTTTTTTTAGGGACATATTTTCAGGAGCGTTTAGCTCACAGACGGCTTGATCTAGGAACGAAATATTTTGCAAATCATCATTAAAAAATACAAACATTATTTTCGTGGGGTGACTGGAAACTGTTTTCAATTTGTATGGACCGCGACCCTGCCTAATGTATATCATTTGGTTCAAGTGTAATATGCACTGTCGGATAGTGTTATCTGTACTTTGCACTTGGATAAACTAATTATTATTCTCTGTAAAGTCTTTATTTTACTTATGACATTGTTCCAATTTATTTACTGTGTATCAGACTTTTTTGAATTAAAAGTCATTTAATATTTCGTCATATAAATGTCATGTGTCAGGACTCATTGTTAACAAAAAAAAAATAAACTTTTGTTATTTGTACAACTTTTTTCTGCCAGTGTTGACAACACACAAATGTCGAAAATTACTTTTTTTGGTTAGCATCATGCCATCAACAATAGACAATAGAAACCCCCAAAAGAATGGGAAGAATTATTTTTGTCCCTTAACGTCTGCCTTAAATAATAAAAGTTGATGTCAATATTAAGAAATCAAAACAAAAAATGGAAATGGATATCAGCATTATGAAGGAAAATGGCTAAAAGGAAATTAAAGTTATGGTATTTGGGAAAATAATATGCATATGTTCGCAATTTCCGAGCAATTATTTATGTAAAACTAATATGGCCAAAGTATCAGTTGAAAGTGACCAAATGTCGCCGCTTCAAGAGGCTTGTGACTTAACAATCCTTTTGCCCTTAAGCCATCACCCATCACACAGTAGGTGCGTATGAACGTGTTACAAAAAAAAATAAAATAAAAAAATCACCTCATTTAAGGTTGGCAAATCATTGTAGGCACGAAGAAGAAGAAACGAATAACATGAAACAGAACAAACAATGACAAGGTTTACACATGCAATGTGGCACTCACTCACTGCACACTCACACACACACATGTATGTATTTGCCTACAAAAGAGAGGGACCCTCTGAAGTGTCAGTGTCATGTTGCGAAGGTGTTTGCGTTTAGTGTTCGCATTCGCATTCGCGTGTGAGTGAGTGCTGGGTGTAAAAGTCATATCATAATGAATATTCTTGGCAGCATTGCTATGCGAAAATCACCCACCGCACCACACACATTTTCCATAAAAAGAATGAAAGAAAAAACAAACGTTATCTGTTGCAATTGTTTTTAATTACGGACGAAAAATAATATGACATTATTCTTCTACCCCCTTGCATAACCTTGCTCACGCATATGGGATTAATATCACTTTTGCTCGCTGTGATAGGAGCCATTTCGAGTGGGTGGCACTACAAACAAAAAAAAAACGTAATATTTGCTTATGACAATTATAACAAGTATTGATTAATGACAAATATATGTTAATAGATTATATTCACCTCATCATAGATACCCAGCAAATCAAAAGTGGGTGTGCAGCGAAAAATAAGGAATTTTTCTTCCAGACACTTTTTATATTTATTACAAATGCAACTCTGTAAGTGATAACGTTAACTAAATGATATGAGATGTGAGAGACCTCCACTCAAGTGTACGCAGGCCGCTGTCAAAGCGTCTCACATATCTGTCTGAATGCGTCTCACGACTGTCTGAATGGGCCTTTATTGTACACCTTAGAACTACAGTATTTTCAACTGAAATTGAGAAAATATATAACATCATATTGAGAAAATACAAACTGAGATTGAGAAATACAAATTGATATTGAAGAAAAAAAGAAACAAATTGTAATTCAGAAATGCAAATACAAATTGAAAAAAAAAAAAATCAAATTGTAATTCAGAAATGTTAATAGAAATTGAGAAAATACAAACTGATACTCAGAAATGTAAATTGAAATTGAGAAAATTCGAATTGAAACTCAGATATGTAAATAGAAATTGAGAAAATACAAATTGAAACTCATAAATGTAAATTGAAATTGAGAAAATACAATTTGATATTGAGAAATGAAAAATTTAAATTGCGCCAGAGTTCAAAATTAAACGATTTTCTACCAAAGATTTATAGAATTGGAGGATATGCCTGTAGGAGAATCCCTATTAATATTATACAACCTTAGGTAAGTTTGTCTGTATGTCTGTTTGTTTGTTCCGCAATCACGCGTCAACGGCTGAACCAATGTTGTTGAATTTTTCAGTACAGATAGATGCAGGTCTGGAAGAAACTATAGGGTATAGAATTTTTAAAAATTTTGTCTGTGGGCGGAGGGGCGTGGCAATAATGTTTTTTGAGAGCTAGAAGGCAGAAAATTGGAACGTATATATTACTGATCACGAGAATAATAAATGTGATGCTGAAATTTGGATTTTGATTTTGTGGGCGGAGTGGGCATGGAAATAGTGTTTTTTGAGCCAGAAGGCAGAAAATTGGAACGTATATATTACTGACCACGAGAAAGATCATTTGATGCCGAAATTTGAATATTCGTTTCGTGGGCGGTGGGGGCGTGGCAAAAGTGTTTTTGAGAGCTAGAAGACTGAAAATTGGTACATATATATTACTGACCACGAGAAAGATAAATATGATGCCGAAATTTGGATTTTCGTTTCGTGGGCGGTGGGGACGTGGCAAAAGTGTCCAGCTGATAAACAAGCCGACCGATTTTGAGCCGACAAGCCGCCGCCGCCGAATGTTCTGCTCGAGCCACGCCGCCGCCGATTTCATCGGCCCAAATCGACTTGAACCACGCCGCCGAGATTTGACGGAGTTCCAACTCATTCAATTCTTACTACCAAAATAGACAACCCACTTGAAATTACAAAAGAAAATATAAATGTCGACTTAGACAACCTACTACTGTGAAATATATTGATCTTTCTTTGAATTTAGTATCCCACTATATGATGACATCTATAGAAAGTTGAATGATTGTATTTTGATTTGAAAGTCGCATTTATATAAGTCAATTCCAGTACGTTTGGCTCCTCTATTGTGCTTCTTTAGTGTGTCAAAGTAGATACAGTATTATCATTATTTGGAAGGATTATGATATTCAAGATGTCTGATCAAATATGCCTCACATGAAAAGCTGTAATTGCAAAAATATTTATTAAATTCATCCATATTATAAATTTTGGGAATGGATTCCCACTCCAAAAAAATTGTACGGGATAATTATATGAAATTATGGGAACATTTGCTAATATTGGCTAATATTAACGAATATTGAATTAGTTGACAAAAAATAAAAGAAAAGGTATCAAAAACCAATACAAATTTTCCCAAAATTGTCAAATAAATAGAGGTAATCGAATGACAGAATGAGCCGGCAAATTAGCCGAAAGCCGCCGCCGCCGACCCATTTTGAACAGCGCCGCCGCCGCCGATAATTATGGTTCGGCTAGTAACTCTGGTGTCTAGTTTTGAGCTAGAAGGCTGAAAATTGGAACGTATATATTAATGACCACGATAAAAATCAATAACAAACCTGATTTTAATTTTACCATTTGTTTTTTGCCTGGCGAAGCGGGCTGGGTGCAGCTAGTAGTTTATATATTCAATTTCGCTTCAGTTTGTTGTTATTCTTATTTTTAAACTTGTAAAAATTTCTTCTCAATTTCAATGTTGCTTTTATAATTTTAATTTTCCAATATCAATTTGTCTTTTCTCAATATCAATTTGTTTATTCCCATTCCAATTTGCATTTCTCAATTTAAATTTTCATTTTCTCAATTACAATCTTTCAATTTTCATATTCTCAATTTCAAATTTAATTTCTCAACTTCAAATTGTATTTTCTGAATTTGAATTTCAATTTGAATTTTCTCAATTTCAATTTACATTTCTGAATTTCAACTTGTATTTTCTCAATTTCTACTGAAAATATAAAATAATATAATATAATATAAATAAAAAAATATACACCATATTATGACAAAAACTTAAAAATAGGAATATTTTTCCATGAAATATAATTGTTTTAAGCAAAATGCTGCACTATTTTTCCCATTGAACCAGAATCCGCCTGCAAAAGGTATGATAAATCATTCAGTGTGAACACCCCTTTATAAAAATACAGAAACGTCATATAAAAATATTTAAATACGGCGTATTTGATCGTGTTTGAATGCTATACTTGCTAAACAACTAAGAGACTTGATAAGTTGCCGGAAAAACCAATAGCCCAGCGAGTAAATCTAAAAATTGTTTAAGGAAAACACCTCTTGAAGAAAGGTGGATACCCAGCAAAAGTATACCCAAATATGGTATAAGTTTTGGGGCGTTTGATTCACATTTGCTATACAATCTCTTGCTGGCCAGCCCTATCTAAATACATTCACTACAAATGTTTGCTGGGCAACACTATCACATTGTTTTGAATCAATATTGATTCCTATATTATATAGAATTTGTTATCTTATCACAGACATCACTGGCACCACCTCCATCCTACACATAGATATTCGTTTTATATATGACTTTATTAACAATTTATTAAACCGTCATTCCACCACCCCTTCCCCACTCAAAAATGAATTGATTAACGCAAATAATTATGAGAGGTAAAAACAGGTGTGTTTAATAATTATGATGATGTAGTTGTGTGTAGTTAAGGGGATTTTTTTGGTGTCTTTCATTCGAAAAGTCTTCAGTGTAGATAGATATTAGGGATGTTAAGCAGAAAACGAAATGAGTAGATCATAACACTCTTCAAAATGCCTTGTGGTAAGGTTTTCGATTGAATTTGCAAAAATGTAAAAAAGCATTCTATACAGAAGTTCCACTGTTGAGTTATCCCCACACAGGATACGAAATATCTATGTCCATAATTACGGTGACTCTTTGGCGTGACGTTTTTTAATTCTCTTTTGAAATTTCTACGCGCAAAGTTGATTTAAACTACGAATTTTTGCTTGACATTGTTTCCTTCGTCATGAGTTCCAAATAATATAAAATTTTAAAATTCTACAAGAAAAATGTCATAACCCCTAAAATTTCCATTTCGAGTCTATTTTATACCACGGAAGGTTCTCTACGTCCCACAGTGGTTCAGAATCAAAATCCATTGGCCAAAATTCAACAATTTTTTTCTAGTAGACATTTTTGAGTTCTGTAAATCATCAAAATTAGGCACGGACCAAGATATTAAAATTAGAAATCGGATATATTTTAGAAATCGGTTCAAAGTTGACTACTTTTTGTATTTTTCGATTTGTTTTTATGTTTTTTTTAACATATTTGCTCATAATACGACGAAAATAAAAATATTTTTTTTGTATTACAGATTTTCACCTTTTTCAGATTTTGAAAATTGAAAAAAAAAACGTAATTTCTTTTTTGAATTTGTCGACTGTTTCTCACACATTTTAAGAGATTTTGCACTCAATTTTTTTTTTAGAAATTGTGGTCTCTTAGCTTTACTATGACGCTAAAACTATGTTTGTGGCAAATATAGTTTGGTTGTAATGAATATTGTAAAAAAATATCATATTTGAACAAATGTCTGACTTTGGACCTACACAAGTTTTTTCCTTCAAAAATCTTTAACGAATTATATACATATTTGGAAAGGTTGAAGGGTTTCCCGTTTTTGTGGGGTAACTTTTGCCTGCACGAAATTGCACCCTTGGAAGATAGGATACATTTAGTGCAAAAAATCAGATTTTTTAGTTCCAAAACGCAATTTAGTCATTTTTGTCTCATTAACTTCTGAAAAGTAGGTGACCAGATAAAAAGATGAGCAAATTTCCTCATTTTCTTCTCACTAACTTCTGAAAAGTAGGTATGCAACAATTTCTAATAAAACAAGTAAAAACGGAGTTAAGTTAGGCCGGGCCGAACTTTATATACCCTCCACCATGGATTACATTCCACGGAGGCTGTCGATTTTCGTAGAAGTGCAGTATTATTACAGGAAAATATATATTTTTTTGTTAATATAGCCAAACAAAAAACAAATACAAATATTGAAAAAATAATTTTATAAATAAATATAATATTTTAATTTATTATTATTATTATTTATTTATTTCAAATCAAAAAATAAAAATTCTTATATTTGTATTTTCAATAAGCTTAAATACCATAAATATTGGTAGATAGAGGGTGCTACAGTTGGTCGTATTTCCATTCTATTTTAATTCCAAAAGTACCAATTTTGAAAATCCATTATCACACGTACATCGCGCAAAATAACCTAACTTCATGGTTCAACCAATTCTTGACGTAAAAGAAAAATTACGAATTTGGAAAAAAACTTTTTATTTTGCGTGGCTATGCAGTCAGAGGTATGTATACTCCAAATTGAATGACTCTAGCTGCGGTCATTTGGTTGGTACTATTTGTATCCCCTTTTTCCATTTTAATCCCAAAAAGTACGAATTTTAAAAAATCTGTTTATTTTAAGTGTCTACGCAATCAGAAGAATGTATACACCGAATTTCATTATTCCGTTTGGTTGGTACCATTTTTATCCCTCCGTACCCATTGTATCCCTTGAAAGTACGAATGTGAAAAAAACCTTTTATTTTTCATGTCTACGTAGTCAAAGGAAATTATTCTCCAAATTTCATTACTCTAGCTGCGGTCATTTGGTTGGTACTATTTTTATCCCCTTTTTCTATTTTGACCCCAAAAAGTACGAATTTCGAAAAATTCAGTTTTTTTCCGTGTCTACACAGTCAGAGGAATGTATACTCCGAATTTCATGACTCTAGCTGCGGTCATTTGGATGGTACTATTTTTATCCCCTTTTTCTATTTTGACCCCAAAAAGTACGAATTTCGAAAAATCAGTTTATTTTCCGTGTCACACAGTCATAGGAATGTATACTCCGAATTTCATAACTCTAGCTGCGGTCATTTGGTTCGTACTACTTTTATCCCCTTTTTCTATTTTGACCCCAAAAAGTACGAATTTTTTACTTGTCTAAATAATACTTTTATATTATGTATCTACTTAATTAGAGGAATGTACACACCGAATTTCGTGTTTCTAGCTGTTGTCGTTTAATATGTACCATTTTTATCCCTTTTTTGCCCCATTTCACCCCCTACAAATAAGAATCACTTTATGGTGCCCGTTTTTGCTATAAGCGGAATGCGCGTACCAAATGTCAAGCAAATATAAACAGACATATTCAAAAAACATGCTTAAATACGCTAAAATATTAGGGATTATTATGGGTATTTTTAGTCCTTGTGAGGGAAACAATTTTCCCTTTGGGCCGATTTCGCCCCGTTTCAATCCCAACCGATCTATGACTATAAGACATATTTATGGAAAATTTGAACGTTCTAGCTCCTTTCGTGTAGATGCTAGCGTGCTTTCAACAGACGGACATGGCTAGATCGTCTTAAAATTTTATGACGATCAAGAATATATATACTTTATAGGGTCTCAGGTCGATATTTCAAGGTGTTACAAACGGAATGGCAAAGTTAGTATACCCCCATCCTGCAGCTGGAGGGTATAAAAATTTGAGTGCAAAATTTCATTAAAAACGGGTTTCAAAATCTGAAAAAGGTGAAAATCTGTAATACAAAAAATTAAATTGTTTCTTCCTATTATGAACAAATACGTAAAAATATGTTAAAAACATAAAAACAAAAAAAATAAAAATTTTAATTTTCTTTAAAATCGAAAAATACAAAAAGTAGCCAACTTTGGACCGATTTCCCGATTTTTTATATTAATATCTCATTATATATCTCCTTGGGTCCTTGTCTAATTTTGGATTTTAACAGAACTCAAAAATGTCTACTAGAACAAAAGTTATTGCATTTTGGCCGATGGATTTTGATTCTGAACCACTGTGCGTTCTTCGTCTGCAAACTCAAAAGTCATGATATTTGAGTCAAGTGTAAATTGGGTCTATGGACAGAGTGTGTATCGTTTACATTTTCTTCTTACATTCAAAACACTTAAAAGTGCTCAAGTTTGTACACAATACAAAAGTTTAACACAAGCACTCTATATGGAAAGATCACTGATGAGTTATCACCACACAGGATATGAAATGCGTATAATATGTTATATTCAAAAATACTTAAAACACTAAGTTCAAGTTTGTACAGAATATAAACATTGTATAGGACAGTCAATGGGTGTTGCGATGAGTTGCCAATGTTAAGAGATGAGTTGCCAATGCTTGTCATACAAATTAGGGTCATACACTTCATGGTTGAAACTATTTTACTTTGGAAAAAAATTACACACAAAAGGGCTTGAAGGAATGCCCTGTTCCTGTTGTGTACCAACTATCCCGCTAACAATGACAAACTCAAATTTTGTGGTATTGACCCTTTTTTTTATGCCGGATAACTAAAAAGTTTTATTTTCCTTTGTTATTTGCAGTTTTAGCAGATAGTTTTCGGCTTCGTATTGTCTCAGGCAAAATTTCTCCGCCATCAGTGTTAGTTCATTTAGAATTTCGCTGATATAAATTTTGTGCTTAAATATGCAAATTCTGGTGGTGGTACTGCTGCTGCTGATACCAAAGGCACTTTTAGATACTCGTATACCAAAGTTTTCGTTTTTTTTTCTGCCAAATTTCGAACAAAGAACAACAAACAGCGCAAAATTCCAGACAAAGACGACGACACATTTGTTGAATGGCCGGGAGCGAAGAGAAAAGCAGAATCAAACGAGATGGGGAAGGGAATGCAAAGTGAGGAGTAGGTTGCTGTCGTCGTCTCTCATGGTGTGATTACCATGGAATGTTGTTAATTTTATGTTTAACTTGACAAATTTTCAACAACAATTCGGCCAAAGTAAACACCAAAACATTGTTTGCACCGCATCGCACATTGGGCGATGCCAAAATGGAGGGGTTGTGTATTGGATTGGGGGGATACTTGCACAATTTTAAAAATATACCGCAGCATTATGCCAAAGGAAAAAAAAACAAAAACAATGATGCTGTTGTTCAAGATGTCATTGAATGCGGTTTCTTAATCGATTCGTTCTGCAGCAGCAACACCAGCAACAGCGATGATGAGTTGTTGTGCTGGTATTGAGTGATACTTTTCTGTTTTTTTTTATACGATCTTTCGTAGTTTTATCGAAGATTAATGTTTTATTTTTAAAAGTGCTGTACAATTTTGTAGCAAACAAAGATAATTCGATAGATTGGTTGGGAAAATCGCATTCCTCTTTGTCGATTGATGCTGTAGTTTTAAGGACATATAAGGCAGTTCTTGGGGCGTGATGCAAACCAATGCCTTCTTTTCTATTTATTCAAATAGTACTTTAGAAGTTGTCATCTATTTAAATTGTCTTTGATTTGGCAATAGTAAATGCTCAAAAAATACTTGCTTAGGACCAAAGCAGATGGTTATTGTCATCTATGCATCTATTTTGCGGCACTATGCTCCCAGACCAAAAGGCTGAAGGATCACGAAGGGTTTTACGAAATTCGTACTTTTAGGGGGTAAAATGGGATGGGTAAAATGACAGTAGTTAGAAACAAGAAATTCGGCGTGTGACTTGCACTTACCATGTAGACGAGCTACAAAAAGGGATTTTTCGAAATTTGTACTTTTATGGAAGTTAAGAGACAAAAACGGATAAAAATGGTACCCATTTTAAGTAGTGCAGCTAAATTCCTGAAAATCGATATTTACATTTCTCTGACAACGTAGACTTGAAACATAAATGGATATTCCCAAATTTGTACGTTTAAGAGGAGAGCGGGAAAAAAGGGATAAAAATGGTACCAACCAAATTATTGCAGCTAGAATCGTGAAATTTGATATGTAAATTCCTCTGACCAGTAAAATTGAATTTTTGTACTTTTAAGGAGTGCGCGGGACAAAAAGGGATCAAAATAGTAACAATTTAAGTAATGCAGCTATAGTCTAAATGGATTTTTCGAAATTTGGAAAGGGATCAAAATAGTAACAATTTAAGTAATGCAGCTATAGTCTAAATGGATTTATCGAAATTTTGTACTTATAAGGGGTGAGCGGGACAAAAAGGGATAAAAATGGTACCAACTAAAGTACGGTAGCTATAATCGTGATATTTGGTATGTAAACTCCTCTCAGCACATAGAAGCGCAATATAAATGCATTTTTGTACTTTTAAGAGGTGAGCGGCACAAAAAGGGATAAAAGTTGTACCAACTGAAGTATTGCAGCTAGAATCGTGAAATTTGGTATGTAAATTCCGCTCACCAGAAACAGAAAGAAGCGCAATATAAATTCATTTTTGCATTTTTAAGTTGCGAGTGGGCCAAAAAGGTATAAAAATGGTATCAACTAAAGTATTGCATCAAGAAAGTTGATGTGTGCACGTAGGTGCAGTAAAATTGTATTTTTTGAAAATTGTACTTTTAAAGGGCCTGCGGGACAAAAAGGGATAAAAATGGTGCACAGCCCTTTAATTACGTAAATTCGGAACATAAATGGATTCAAAATTTGTACTTGTAGTCAAGATGCGGGACGAAAAGGTATAAACGTGGTACCAAATAAAGTACATGCTTTTAGGGGAGAAGAGCGAGAACAGATAGTGATTTTTCAAAATGTATACTTTTTGGAAAGAAGTGCAAAAAGTTATAAAATGGCCGGCTGCATCTAGAAACAAGAGATAGAGGATATAAAAGGATCTGCGGTGTAATTTTTAGTTTCAAAACTGTGTAGAAAATGATGAGTGCTATCTAATAGGTGGATTCCAAACTACTATTTTAGATTTATCTATATTTACCAAAAGAACATTGAATAAATACTATCCAAAAACAGAGATGGATAGAACGGATAACAAATAACTGGCTTTTTAGCGGGTGAAGTAATATAGGGTGTTTTTTATTGGGGTATAGAACTTTAAGTTGGCATCACTTTTTTAACTGGCGGCCATTTTGTCAGCTGTAAAGTGATTAATATTTAGTTTGGTTTGCCATTTCATCATGAACAGGTTGACAAAAGAACAACGCTTGCAAATCGTGCAAATTTATTTCGAAAGTAATGGTTCAGTTCGCGAAGTTCACCGCAAGCTCCGTCCATTTAATGGTCGACATAATCGTCCATCAGAGCAATTAATTCGGTTAACCGCATAATTTCGCGGAATGGACCTGTCAATTGGCCACCAAGATCGTGTGATTTGACACCATTGGATTATTTTCTTTGGGGATATGTGAAGTCGCTCGTCTACGCCAACAAACCAGAAACGTTAGGGGACTTGGAAGCCAACATTCGTGGCGTTATTGCCAACATACGGCCCCATATGCTGGCTATATTCGAGCCAGCCGCGGCGGCCACATGCCCGAAATCATATTTAAACATTAATGGCATAAAATTATCCTTCCAATAAAGCCAAATTGATGAACATTAAAACGATTTTCTTGTGTTTTATTTCAATTCGAAGTTCTATACCTCAATAAAAAACACCCTTTAGTAACATAGCACCTGATGGCAAGGAATTTTTTGATTATGATGATAAATTTTTGAATTTCATATTATACTAGTATTTTGTACCCGGCCTTGCACGGGTTCATTTTTTCCTACTACCCTACTTCGTATGCTTTGAAAGATAAAATTGAGTAATTTTTTATATTTTTAAAATATTTTTTGTGTGGGAGGTCCAGGGATCCAGGAACCATCCTCTGTCCAGAAGGTACAGTAAACTTTTCAGGTGAATCGGTCCAACGGTTTGGCATCCTATTCGCAACATACAGACACACATTGATTTATATATATATGAAACTTGAATTACTGATAAGGCAATATGTTTATTATATATATATATATATATATCGAAATAATAATTCGAGTCAATTCAAAAAGTAAATATAAGGCAGCAATCTTCAAAAAAGATTAAATAACCTAAATATCGGGGAGCAGTGGGTGTATTCTCAGCTACACAGTCTCTTGGATGGTTGTATTTCGATCCTATTTTAATTCCAAAAGTACAAATTTTGAGAACCCAGTGCACGATAACCACACTTCATGATTCTGCCCATTTTTGCCGTAAAAACAAAAAAGCACGAATTTGGAAAAATCTTTTTATTTTTCGAGTCTATGAAGTCAGAGGAATGTATACACCGAATTCCATGATTTTATATGCGGCCATCTGGTTGGTACCATTTTTATCGCTTTTCTCCCATTTTACCCCCTCTTAAAAGTACTAATTTCGAAAATCTTTTTATTTTACGTGTCTACGCATTTCAACATTCCAGTTGTAGCCGTTTAGTTGGTACTATTTTTATCCCCCTCTTCCCATTGTATCCCTTGAAAGTACGAATTTGGAAAAACCTTTTTATTTTTTGTGTCTACGCAGTCAGAGTAATGTATACTCTGAATTTCATGATTCTACGGCCATTTGGTTGGTACAATTTGTATCCCCTTTTTCCACCTTTACCCCCCTAAAAGAACAAATTTGGAAAAATCCCTTTATTTTACTTGTCGATGCAATCAGAGAAATGTATACACCGAATTTCATTATTCTAGGTGGTAGGTACCATTTTAATCCCTCTATTTTCATTTTACCTCCTAAAAGTACGAATTTGGAAAAAATACTTTTATATTATTTATCGACTCAATTAGAGGAATGTACACAGCGAATATCGTGTGTCTAGCTATTGTCGTTTGACAGGTACCATTTTTATCCCTTTATCCCCCATTTCACTCCCTACAAATAAATATCACTTAGTGGTTTTAAGGGAAATGCGCATACCAAATATCAAGCAAATATAAGCAGAAATATTCAAAAAAGAACAAGCTTAAATACTCTAAATATTAGGGGTATTTTCAGTCCTTGTGAGGGGAAAATTGTTTTTACTGGGCCGATTTCGCCCACTTTCAATCCCAACCGATCTACAATTATTAGACGTATTCTGAAAAATTTTGGATGCCCTGGGCTCCTTTCGCTTAGATGCTAGCGTGCTTTCAACAGACGGACGGACATGACTAAATCGTCTTAGAGTTTTATGAAGATCAAAAATATATACACTTTATACGGTCTCAGGTCGATATTTCAAGGTGTAATATAATAATTAGGTTTTTTGCTTTCCTTTTCAGTCAGTGGTTTACCTGAAGGTTGTATTTCTTTAGTATTGTTAATTTTCTACAGTATAAAAATATATTTGCGAGGCCAACCGATGTCTCGGCATTTACAAATATTGTTAAACTATTTCCTTATTTATTCATTTTAAAAAGAATATTCAGCGTATAGCTGCAAACATCGATTTAATTACTGAAATGGTAAAACCTTCTAAGCTAAATATGAAGCAATACTTTCTCCGGTGTTCTCTGTTATTGTATTTTGGAAAATTTATTTAAAGCATACTTTAGGGATGTAAGGTTTTATGACATTCGAGCGCATGTATATATTGGGCCGATATTAATCTTAAGTTATTTATAAAGTTATAATAGCCTTTTGTCATCGATTGTACAACAAAATTGAAGTTAAAATATAATAATTTTTATCAAAAAATTTCAAAAATCTTAAAAAACTAACATTTTTATTTCGTTGTTGGGCTTGGCACTTACAATTTTCAAACAGATGATAACATGTCAGCTGATGGCAACCAATTTATGATTATAATGATTATGATAATTGTATATATATTATTGCGTATGAGTTATTTTTATTGTCAATTGAGCTAAAATCTATTTTGCAATACTATGGTCCTAAGAGAAGAAAATGATTCCCAGATCATTTATAAATCAGATAGTAACACGACACCTGATGGCAACGAATTATGTTGATTATATGTCTTATTGCGTATGAGCTATGTTTATTACGACATTATTACCCATTCGCTGTTGCTTATTGAAAAATGAGAATTAAATTTTTCGGAGCCTTGCGTCATTGTTACGTTCCTTAATTCCCCATTTCGAGCACAGCGTTCTCCTCATTATTGTAGTTTCTAAGCATTTACACAACATATTAACTATTTTATTAAGGACATTGCAAGTTTTTGGACATAAAAACTAGTCACTTAAGTATATTACACATCGATAACTTTGTAGTGTTTCTGGCACGAGTTCCCACCAACCAGACACGGTAAATCTTTTGCTGTTCCATATTTAACAATGTCGCTGTAGAAACTTTGTTGACGCTTGTCGCCACATGTCCGTATATATATATAAAACTTAATTGGAAATTCTGTATTTTTGACCTTCAGCACATGTTAAACACTGAATCGATTAATGTCGTCTATTTATTTTCCATTAGATCCAATTACATATGAATAATAACAAAGGAATTGTTACATGAAAAGAATTAATTGAGCGGCAGGGGTAACACAAATCCATGGAATTGAAACTGAAACTATGCGTATGTATCACAATCGATACACAAGTGATAAACAAAATTACAATTTTCGGGGTTTTGGGTGGGCAGCAAAAGCATTATGTGATTTTTATAGAAATGTTTTTTTTCGAGATTACAAATCTGTAATGAATGAGTAAGCGCAACGTTGTAAAAAATTTGTAGATATTTTATTGTCTGAATTAATACGTAGACAAAATTTATAAAAAAAATCTTTGAATAGTTATAAATATATATAATATAAATCATAAATCCGAAAACAAGATTTTTGAAAAATAAAATCAAATAATTAGTGCCAATAGATAAGTATTTGATTATTTTATTGTAAAAATATTTTAATATTTTTTATAAATACTTTAGCTTATATGACATAGGCTTTTTTCAACCTTAATATGATGCATTATTATGCTCACACAATAATCATATGTCCTCTCTACGCACAGATAACAAACATTTATAATTGCTGATTAGCTCTTTTGATTATTATTTTAAGTATAAAAACTTACGATTGCTTTTTTTAATGAAGTAAAACGATGACTCACCTGAAATGAAAGAATACAAAAAGAAAATAATTAATAAAATTTAAGAATAAAAAATATAAATAATTGTTCAATATTATTATATTATATTTATATTATTATTATTATAAAAAAATTAGGTCGATACATCTTTCTCGAGTGTAAGAATTTCTGTATATTTTAACAATTACAAATTTTCTAACACAAGGCTTTTAAATAGCAGCGCGAGTTTATTTTCAGTTTAGTTTTCTACAAAAAGTAGACACGTAAAATAAAGTTTTTCTAAAACCGTACTTTTAAGGGGGTAAACGGGGATACAAATGGTATAAATCATGGAATTCGGCGTATATATTCCTCTGATTGTAAAGACTCGTCAAATAAAAAGAATTTTCCATATTCGTACTTTCACGGTTATGGGTTATTTTTCAATATGTACGTGAGATACTTCAAATATTACTCTAAACAATCACTGCGAACGCGCCTACCTAGCCACCGCAGCAGTCATGGTGAAATGTCTCAACTCTTTATGGTATAAGTAGGATGAAACGTTTGAGAACTATACCATGTTGTCATTTTTCATATAAGTGTTGCACTCTGAAGCGAAAAAAATTATTTCAATTATCAAGTATAGTCGTAGTCAGGCTGAATGCAAATTTACTTGGTTTAAGGAAAATCTTAGTCAGGCTGAGTACAAATTTACTTGAATTAAGGAAAAAAATTCCGAAAATTTTCCTCAGATTGAGTATAAATCTACTTGGCATGACTACAAATTTACTTAGTTTGAGTAACAATTTACTTGGATTGAGGAAAAAAATCGAAATATTTTCCCCAGTTTGAGTATAAATTTACTTGTTTTGAGTAAAATTTCTTCAAAATTTTCCTCAGTTTAAGTAAAGATTTACTTGATTTGAAGAAATTTTTTCCTCAGTTTGAGTAAATTTTACATGTTTTGAGGAAAAGTTGAACTGGAGTCAAGTTCAAAGCATGTCTTATTTTCAAGGAAAAGTTTGTACTTGATGTGAGAAATGTTTGCCTTAACGCTATACGAAGTTCAATTTTCCTGAGTTTTAGTACATATTTACTTAATCCGTGGCATACTTTTTTCTCAGTGCATTGTATACCTTGAACGTACGAAAAAACACTTTTAGTTTTAGTGTCTACGCAGTCAGAAGCATGTATATTCCGAATTTCATGACTCTAGCTGCGGTCAATTTGTTGGTACTATTTTTATCCCTTTTTTCATTTTAACCCCAAAAAGTAAGAATTTCGGAAAATCCGTTTATTTTATGTGTCTACACAACTAGAGGGATGTATACACCAGATTTCATTATTCTAGGCGCAGCCGTTTGGTTTGTACCATTTTTATCCCTTAAAAGTACGAATTTGGAAAAAATAATTTTAAATTATGTATCTGCTCAATTAGAGGAAGGTACACACCAAATTTCGTGTTTCTAGCTGTTGTAGTTTGATGGTGTACCATTTTTATCCCTTTTTGCCCCATTTCACCCCCTACGAATAAAAATCATTTTATGGTGCACGTTTTTGTTATAGGGGGAATGCACATTAGGGCGTACCTCAAAAAAAAAGTTCGCCGTACACCTTCGAATATGAAGTATTATTGAAAGGTAGTTTCAAAAAAAAAATTTTATTTTTTTATGCCGAACGTAGGGGTCGCGCTTTTACATTTTTCTATATAACTTGTATTTATAAACGGATTTTAAAGTGTGATACATCGATGTTTTTGTCTCGACGAGGCCGATTTTTTTGTCTTTGAAGTCATTGAGCTCAAGCACCCCCTTCTGGTACTTACCCATCATTTCTCAGTTGCTACTACCCTAATGTACCACTCTAATAATCGAAAATTAAAGCTCGCATAAAATCATGAATCATGTTTGAGCTCAATGACTTCAAAGACAAAAAAATCGGACAAAAACATCGATGTATCACACTTTAAAATCCGTTTATAAATGCAGAAGTTATATAGAAAAATGTAAAAGCGCGACCCCTACGTTCGGCATAAAAAAATAAAAAAAAATTTTTTGAAACTACCTTTCAATAATACTTCATATTCGAAGGTGTACGGCGAACTTTTTTTTTTTTACTTGTAACCTGGTACGCTCTAATGCACATACCCAACATCAAGTAAGTACAAGCAGAGATATTGAAAAATGTGCTTAAAAAATCTAAAATATTATGGGTATTTTTAGGCCTGGTGAGGGAAAAAAATTTCCCTTTGGACCGATTGCGCCCAGTTTCAATCCCAACCGAACTACGACTATAAGACAAATTTATGTAAAATTTGGATGACCCAGCTCCTTTCGTTTAGATGTTAGCGTGCTTTAAACAAACGGACAGACGGACGAACGGGCATGGCTAGATCGTCTCATTATAGGGTCTCTGGTCGATATTTCAAGGTGTTACAAACGGAATGACAAAGTTAGTATACCCCCATCCTGGAGGTGGGGGGAATAATAAACTAAATCTAATATGTTACAAAAATTTTAAAAAATTTAAGAAAAAATCTTTCAATTTCACATCTCCGAGCGTCAAGCTATTTCAAGTACGTCAGAAAATTGGGATTTTAAAAACAGGGGCCTTTATAGGTCATCCTCCCACACAATATTTTGCACTAACAGAAACCTTTAAACTATATGGGAATTTTTCAGGGTAATATAAATTAGTCTTTAATATTCAAATAGTTTTTTTTTTCAGATTCGAACACTATGATATGACCTTATAAGCAAATTTGAAATCTTCTCTTTTGATATAAATCTGAAGAAGAAAATTGTTGTTCATAAAATTCTTCAGAGAAACATTCTAACAGAAACCTTTAAACTGTATGGGATTTTTTCAGGGTAATATAAATTAGTATTTAATTTTCAAATAGTTTTTTTTTGTTCAGATTCGACCACTATGATATGACTTTATAAGCAAATTTAAAATCTTTTCTTTTAATATAAATCTGAAGAAGAAAATTGTTGTTCATAAAATTATTCTTCAGAGAATTTGGAAAGAAATCCTCCTTTGGTGTGTTTCAAAAGGGCGTTTCTGTAATAACAATAAGTCATAGGCGATGAATGACTTCACATCCTTCCTGCTTCGTACTCCCCCTCCCCGTTCTGTCAATTATTTCCCTTTAAGCCTTTTTAACGTGTCAAATGTCCAAATTCAAATCCTTCCACTTATACATATGTAAATATTTATTACGCAATCGGTCCCAATTGGAGGGGTTCACATATCACAGCTGCAAGAAAAAATGTTATGACTGCTTTCTTTTCATATTTATCGCCTGCTAATCTCATCATCATCAGTGGCAGTGTCATAGCATTGATATGTCGGAGAAGAAGAAAAAGAAGAAGATGGTCGGGATGGGAAGCGAAACGAAAGCGAAAGAAAGAGTCCAAAACAAAAACATAAAAAAGTGCCAGACACAATATTTGCAATCAAAGTAAACAATCATCCGAGACATTCATTGGCGACCAAAAGTAATATAAAAAAACGAAGAAAAAACAAAGAATCTTTAAAAGTGTTTGTGTTGTTGGTTTCTCGTTGAACTGGTTAAATAACCAGACATCATCATCATCATCTGTACGTCATACGCAGTCGGTCGGTTCGGAAACATCTATGAATGTATATCTATATAACCAACCGTAAAGAGATCTAACTACGGTAGCAGCAGCAGCAACAGCAGCTAGAACAACGGCATAAAACGTATCTAATGCCAAACAGAAACCAAACCAAACCGAACCGAACGAGAAAAATAAGTAAAAGGGGGAAGAATTGGAATCCAATGGTTGACTGCATGACTTGAAGGGTAACACGTACATACACATATATATACACATACATATGGATGGATATGCCCGTACAGGTTGAAAATGAAAATATAGATAGCTAAAGCTTAAGCTACCTACATACAAACATACATACATACATACGAACATTTGTATTATATATTTTTGTATATTTAAGCACGAGCACTGCTGCGAACACATTTCTGTGGACCCCCATCGGCAAGAGGGTGGGCCGGGGTACGGCAGAAGCTAGCCGCCGAAACAGCAACGCGGAAGAAGAACAAACAGGAGAAATGCAAAGAAACAAATATAGAAATTGTCATGGCTTATGAACATTATCAATGGTTGAGTGCAGCCCAGTAAAAGTCACGGGTAAATACATGTATAGGCGGACATTAGATTGGGTCGGTATAAAAAAAATGAGCACCTGACATTGTAGTCTGCCAAAATCAAAACGTTGAAATTTGATGTTTAGGGTGGGCCCTGGAACATTTTAAATTTGAACTACACATTACTTTTTATTTTCAGAATTACGTTTGACATTTGCAAAATAGGTCGCTATATCCTCGAAATATTAGTAGTGAGTCTTTAACGCAAACTAAGAAATTTAAGTGGGAATGTTTCGTGCTTTCAGTTGAAGCTCATTTTCGTCTCGTTGGCTATGTCAATAAGCAAAATTGCCGCAAATGGGGTTCAGAGAAGCCACACGTGACTATTGAGAAGGCAATGCAGCATCCACAACGTGTCACTGTTTTGTGAGGATTTGGGGCCAGTCGCGGTAGTCACATGAATCATAGTGTGTTTCATTATTAAATGATAAAGTTCAAGCTTTCCAATAAAATCAGACATTTGAATTTTCAAAATTTTATTGGAAAGCGTTTAGCAGCATGGTAACACATACACTCTATATATAAGTGCCACTGATGAGTGACATGCGTAGACAAAATAAAATTTTCATTCATAAAATAATTAATTGAAATAGCTGGGATTCGAATGTATTGCATTAAAAATAACTAAAAATCGATCACTAAGCAATCAATACAGCAACGCTCTATAGAGAAGCACCACTAATAAGTTATCCCGCACAGGATGTGGAATATGGAAAACTTAAGATATAAAGAGAACCTTCTGATAGCCTCTGAATTTTTAATGATAAAATACATTGCAATAACAATACATATTATTATTTTCTAGCAATATTATTTTAAATTATTAAAATAATATAAATAAATAAATAAAATAAATAAAATAAATAAAATAAATAAAATAAATAAAATAAATAAAATAAATAAAATAAATAAAATAAATAAAATAAATAAAATAAATAAAATAAATAAAATAAATAAAATAAATAAAATAAATAAAATAAATAAAATAAATAAAATAAATAAAATAAATAAAATAAATAAATTAAATAAAATAAATAAAATAAATAAAATAAATAAAATAAATAAAATAAATAAAATAAATAAAATAAATAAAATAAATAAAATAAATAAAATAAATAAAATAAATAAAATAAATAAAATAAATAAAATAAATAAAATAAATAAAATAAATAAAATAAATAAAATAAATAAAATAAATAAAATAAATAAAATAAATAAAATAAATAAAATAAAATAAAATAAAATAAAATAAAATAAAATAAAATAAAATAAAATAAAATAAAATAAAATAAAATAAAATAAAATAAAATAAAATAAAATAAAATAAAATAAAATAAAATAAAATAAAATAAAATAAAATAAAATAAAATAAAATAAAATAAAATAAAATAAAATAAAATAAAATAAAATAAAATAAAATAAAATAAAATAAAATAAAATAAAATAAAATAAAATAAAATAAAATAAAATAAAATAAAATAAAATAAAATAAAATAAAATAAAATAAAATAAAATAAAATAAAATAAAATAAAATAAAATAAAATAAAATAAAATAAAATAAAATAAAATAAAATAAAATAAAATAAAATAAAATAAAATAAAATAAAATAAAATAAAATAAAATAAAATAAAATAAAATAAAATAAAATAAAATAAAATAAAATAAAATAAAATAAAATAAAATAAAATAAAATAAAATAAAATAAAATAAAATAAAATAAAATAAAATAAAATAAAATAAAATAAAATAAAATAAAATAAAATAAAATAAAATAAAATAAAATAAAATAAAATAAAATAAAATAAAATAAAATAAAATAAAATAAAATAAAATAAAATAAAATAAAATAAAATAAAATAAAATAAAATAAAATAAAATAAAATAAAATAAAATAAAATAAAATAAAATAAAATAAAATAAAATAAAATAAAATAAAATAAAATAAAATAAAATAAAATAAAATAAAATAAAATAAAATAAAATAAAATAAAATAAAATAAAATAAAATAAAATAAAATAAAATAAAATAAAATAAAATAAAATAAAATAAAATAAAATAAAATAAAATAAAATAAAATAAAATAAAATAAAATAAAATAAAATAAAATAAAATAAAATAAAATAAAATAAAATAAAATAAAATAAAATAAAATAAAATAAAATAAAATAAAATAAAATAAAATAAAATAAAATAAAATAAAATAAAATAAAATAAAATAAAATAAAATAAAATAAAATAAAATAAAATAAAATAAAATAAAATAAAATAAAATAAAATAAAATAAAATAAAATAAAATAAAATAAAATAAAATAAAATAAAATAAAATAAAATAAAATAAAATAAAATAAAATAAAATAAAATAAAATAAAATAAAATAAAATAAAATAAAATAAAATAAAATAAAATAAAATAAAATAAAATAAAATAAAATAAAATAAAATAAAATAAAATAAAATAAAATAAAATAAAATAAAATAAAATAAAATAAAATAAAATAAAATAAAATAAAATAAAATAAAATAAAATAAAATAAAATAAAATAAAATAAAATAAAATAAAATAAAATAAAATAAAATAAAATAAAATAAAATAAAATAAAATAAAATAAAATAAAATAAAATAAAATAAAATAAAATAAAATAAAATAAAATAAAATAAAATAAAATAAAATAAAATAAAATAAAATAAAATAAAATAAAATAAAATAAAATAAAATAAAATAAAATAAAATAAAATAAAATAAAATAAAATAAAATAAAATAAAATAAAATAAAATAAAATAAAATAAAATAAAATAAAATAAAATAAAATAAAATAAAATAAAATAAAATAAAATAAAATAAAATAAAATAAAATAAAATAAAATAAAATAAAATAAAATAAAATAAAATAAAATAAAATAAAATAAAATAAAATAAAATAAAATAAAATAAAATAAAATAAAATAAAATAAAATAAAATAAAATAAAATAAAATAAAATAAAATAAAATAAAATAAAATAAAATAAAATAAAATAAAATAAAATAAAATAAAATAAAATAAAATAAAATAAAATAAAATAAAATAAAATAAAATAAAATAAAATAAAATAAAATAAAATAAAATAAAATAAAATAAAATAAAATAAAATAAAATAAAATAAAATAAAATAAAATAAAATAAAATAAAATAAAATAAAATAAAATAAAATAAAATAAAATAAAATAAAATAAAATAAAATAAAATAAAATAAAATAAAATAAAATAAAATAAAATAAAATAAAATAAAATAAAATAAAATAAAATAAAATAAAATAAAATAAAATAAAATAAAATAAAATAAAATAAAATAAAATAAAATAAAATAAAATAAAATAAAATAAAATAAAATAAAATAAAATAAAATAAAATAAAATAAAATAAAATAAAATAAAATAAAATAAAATAAAATAAAATAAAATAAAATAAAATAAAATAAAATAAAATAAAATAAAATAAAATAAAATAAAATAAAATAAAATAAAATAAAATAAAATAAAATAAAATAAAATAAAATAAAATAAAATAAAATAAAATAAAATAAAATAAAATAAAATAAAATAAAATAAAATAAAATAAAATAAAATAAAATAAAATAAAATAAAATAAAATAAAATAAAATAAAATAAAATAAAATAAAATAAAATAAAATAAAATAAAATAAAATAAAATAAAATAAAATAAAATAAAATAAAATAAAATAAAATAAAATAAAATAAAATAAAATAAAATAAAATAAAATAAAATAAAATAAAATAAAATAAAATAAAATAAAATAAAATAAAATAAAATAAAATAAAATAAAATAAAATAAAATAAAATAAAATAAAATAAAATAAAATAAAATAAAATAAAATAAAATAAAATAAAATAAATAAAATAAATAAAATAAATAAAATAAATAAAATAAATAAAATAAATAAAATAAATAAAATAAATAAAATAAATAAAATAAATAAAATAAATAAAATAAATAAAATAAATTAAATAAATTAAATAAAATAAAATAAAATAAATAAAACAAATAAAATAAATAAAATATATAAAATAAATAAAATAAATAAAATAAATAAAATAAATAAAATAAATAAAATACATAAAATATACAAAATAAAAAAATAAGTATATAAATAAAAGAACATAATAGGGATGTTTTTCTTTAAGATGCGAAAACAAAAACTCAAATAAAATAAATAAAATAATAAAATAAATAAATAAGTATATAAATAAATAAGTATATAAATAAATGAACATAATAGGAATGTTTTTCTTTAAGACTAACTAAGCTGCGAAAACAAAAAACTTAAATAAAATACATAAAATATATAAAATAAGTATATAAATAAGAGAACATAATAGGGATGTTTTTCTTTAAGACTAACTAAGCTGCGAAAACAAAAAACTTCATAAATAAAGAGTGATTTTTTTGAGGTTAGGATTTTCATGCATTAGTATTTGACAGATCACGTGGGATTTCAGACATGGTGTCAAAGAGAAAGATGCTCAGTATGCTTTGACATTTCATCATGAATAGACTTACTAACGAGCAACGCTTGCAAATCATTGAATTTTATTATCAAAATGCGTGCTCTGTTAAGAAAGTTCAGAAAGAAAGAAATTGTGTTCAGCGACGAAGCTCATTTTTGGCTCAATGGGTACGTAAATAGGCAGAATTGTCGATTTTGGAGTGAATATCAGCCAGAAGCATTGCAAGAGCTACCAATGCATCCAGAAAAAGTCACAGTTTGGTGCGGTTTATGGCATCATTGGACCGTACTTCTTCAAAGATGATGCGAATCGTAACGTAACTGTGAATGGTGAGCGCTACCGTGAGATGATATCCAACTTTTTTTTGCCCAAAATGGAAGAACTGAACTTGGTTGACATGTGGTTTCAACAAGATGGCGCTACATGCCACACAGCTCGCGATTCTATGGCCATTTTGAGGGAAAACTTCGGAGAACAATTCATCTCAAGAAATGGACCGGTAAGTTGGCCACCAAGATCATGCGATTTGACGCCTTTAGACTATTTTTTGTGGGACTACGTCAAGTCTAAAGTCTACAGAAATAAGCCAGCAACTATTCCAGCTTTGGAAGACAACATTTCCGAAGAAATTCGGGCTATTCCGGCCGAAATGCTCGAAAAAGTTGCCCAAAATTGGACTTTCCGAATGGACCACCTAAGACGCAGCCGCGGTCAACATTTAAATGAAATTATCTTCAAAAAGTAAATGTCATGGACCAATCTAACGTTTCAAATAAAGAACCGATGAGATTTTGCAAATTTTATGCGTTTTTTTTTAAAAAAAAGTTATCAAGCTCTTAAAAAATCACCCTTTAGTTGCAATTTCACTCAAAATAAAAAAAAATTAAAATTGCCACCAACAGCAATATCAATCTGTGTATAAAAAAATTAGGAAAAAAATAAAATTATTCAGTGTGAGCCGAATTTATGGTTATGGTTTATGGCGGCTTAGTCCAAAAAAGTCAACACAAAATATTTTTTTAATTTTTTTTTGATTCAAATATTTATATTGTGTTTATTTTGAGTAAAAACTCAACTTTTTATTAACATTTTCGTTATCGCAGCTTGTTATACCGGCTTAAACAGCCCTAATAATATTGTTTTCTTGTTTTATTTCGTCGGAAATGATGTTTGATGGCTCAACCAGGCCCTTTAAGACAAAATTTTCTCTATCTTTATCCCGACCCAATCTAGTGTACATGCGGCTTTATTACACAAATGTGTATATTTACATACCTAAATATATGTAACACAACGAGTGAGTGAATAAGTAGCTGGCGACCGACTACACATGTATTAGCCAAAGTCAAGCCAAGCCAAACTTTTCTGGTGATAGCGGTAAATTTGATGTTTGCTTCTGTGTTTTTGTTTAAAAGGACCGAAGGAAAGAGTAGACAAGGGAGAAACGCGCTATGCTCGTCGTTCCTAGTATTAGTGTTGTGTTATGCTGTAATTACCACAAAGCATACGTAGGGTAGAGTAAGCAAAGTTCGGATTTGTCCAAAACCAGGTTAAAGGTATATATTTATTTATATTTTTCCAAAACCCTTCATTAGTTAGAAATAAAATAGAAAAGTGTCAATTTCCATGGAATATAAATATATAAATTTGTACAGCTGCAGTTAGGAAAATTGGTTCTGAAGGTTGAAATAAATCTCAATATTTATCAACAAATCAAATGTTTCATATAACAAACAACGAAGTGAAGATCCTATTGGCCTTCATGATGGAGATTCGGCTATTACATTGTTAAAGATGTTTCTACATTTATTTGTTGCTGGTTGTATTAGTGATTCAGTGAATGAATCATTTGTATGAAGTCCTCGTAATAGATATGGTGTTTTTTCATCATCCTTGTTTCTCTATTTAGCTCTTCTTCTCCGAAAAAATATAATATTTTGCAAACACGCGAAATTGTCTGCTTTAAAATTTTTGGTTTTATTGTTCGCTCAAGGTAACGAGATTTCATTAGCCGGCAGTACGAAAGTGGATATCATAAATATTTTTTTTGTTGAAATCGTGATTATTTTGACACCCTACCACATTGCGAACATTCCTCTTGTAGCGCGAAAGAACCAAAAAGTAAAAAATAGCGAAAATGATACCAAGAAACTTGAAATTAGATGACACAGAAAATAGAGCAGGGATAAAAATGGTACCAAATAAAATGCTGAAGTTTGAATCATGAAATTTGGTGTATTCATCTGACCACGAAGACACTAGAAAATTTTCGAAATTATCACTTTTAGGGGGGAAATGGGGCGAATGTATATACTTTATAGGGTCTCAGGTCGATATTTCAAGGTGTTATAAACAGAATGACAAAGTTAGTATACCCCCATCCTGGAGGTGGAGGGTATAATGAAACAAAAATCTGCACTAGTTTAGCACCAGAACTCTCGCGTTTTAAATAATAGTGTAATTTGATGTGAAACCTCTCAAATTTTATCTCTTCTCAACGATTTTGATAAAAAAAAATTCCGAATATTTTTTTAATATACAGCGTCATCACGTTTGTAATTGTTTTAGAGTAAGTACTATGAACACCATCATGAAACTTGTGGAACGTCTTACTGACACTATTAACTATTAAAAAAATTCTCTTACAAAAATCTAAGGTATATTTTTTATGAAATAAATTAAAAATTAATAATAAAAAAAAAAATAAAATATATATTTTTATGATTTGACAATTTTTTTTTAGAACTAGAGGGAATTTGAAAAAAATATATTTGTATCTTATACCACAAAAAAGTAAAAAATTGTTTAAAATTGTCTTATGACAAAAATAGTGTATTTTCGATACATCCTAATGTCTACAATTTTTTATTTTTAAAAAAACGAGAATTATAGTTTTATTCGCATTATAGAAAAGTACATAATTGAGAAAAGTTAAAAAAATGAAATTGTCCTATGACAAAAAATACTGTACCCTAATGTCTACAATTTCTTTTTTTTGAAAAGAAAAAAATTGGAATATATGAAATAATTGGAAAACTGCATCACATCGGTAAAAAGTCTAAGTCTAAAATAAGAATTATTTTAGTTTTTCGTTTGCATTTTTTTTTTGATTTGAAAAATAATAATAATAATAAAATAATTCTTATTGAACTGGGATATTGTCCTGGCTCAAGACCATTTTGCTTCTATATTTAATAGAATGCAAATTTATTTACAGTCTGCAGCCAAGTAATAAATGTCACCATGCCATTTGTAAATAAATTTGCATTCTATTAAATATAGAAGCAAAATGGTCTTGAGCCAGGACAATATCCCAGTTCAATAAGGTTTATGTTTGACACTTGGAAAATGGGACGCTGTACGCGTCTCGGAAATAATAAAAACTTACTACTAAAGTAGTGAGTCTTTAACGCAAACTGTAAGAAATTTGCGTGGAAATTTTTCGTAAAGAGATCGGCCATCAGTTCAGCCTGCATGAAGCTCATTTTCATCTCGGTGGCTATGTTAATATGCAAAATTGCCGCATAAGGGGTTCACACGTGACTATTGAGAAGGCAATGCATCCACAACGAGTCACTGTTTGGTGTGGATTTTGGGCTGTATTGAAAAATTGGGTTAATCGGATGAGGTACTGCTGAGCCAGTCGTGGTAGTCATATGAATGATATTGTGTTCCATTATTAAATGACAAAGTTCAACCTTTCCAATAAAACCAGAAATTTAAAAAAAATAATCAATACTTTTTATAGCCGATTCTAATTTAAGATTTCATTATAGGTCCACCCTATATTTAACATAGCGCCCATTAATAGCAGATCGACTGATAATTTTCATGGCGATTGGAAAGTAATTGCGGTGATTCGATGCCGAGTAGGGTTTGCATTTTCCCGTAATTTTTATTTCCCGGGAAACGGGAATTATTTTTTTATTTCCCGGGACAGCACGGGAAATCGTCAACATAGTGTTTGCCATGAGTTAAGCTTATTTTTTCCTATGAAACATCCACATTTTATTAAAGTAAAATAAATATATATTTCACAACGAACCTGTTACAGAATTCATGTAACATTAGATCAATTTAAACATCTTTTAAAGTTTCAAAATTAATTAAAGATCAGATATTTCTTATTTTATTGGAAAATGTGGACACGACGGATATACGCCTAAAATCTACTTTTCCCGGATTATCGAATTTTTCATATGGATCTAGACAGACATAGACTATTCTGAGTCTATGTCCGAACGCAGTTTAAAATATTTTGTCATCCAACTGTAATATTTGATTTTTATTTATTTGATATTTAATTTTATTGTGGAAATGATGGAAAAAATATGCAAAGAAATATGTAAAATTTTCTTCTGAATTCCCGCGGGATTCCCATACGAATTTCCCGGGATACGGGAAATGAAAAATGTGCGAATTCCCGGGAAATTTCCCGCGGGAAATCCCGGGATGCAAACCCTAATGCCGAGTCACGTGATTCACGAGTGATAGTGATTAAATAATTGGACGATTTATAAGTATTGCATTGATTTTGAATTCGTCTTACTCATCTTCAATGTAATTTGTAAATTTCGTGCCCGATTGCATTAGAATTTAGTTGCTTAACATCGTTGTTGCTTATGAAATAAAAACAAATTCTATGGAAATAAAAAAGCTATGCTGTCAAATAAAACACGTCAATTGTTTGCATATAACATAAACTATGGAAAAGCCAACCAAACATATGCAAGTATTCGCAGCAATCATTAATCAATCAATCAATAAATCAGCTCTTTCGATATTCTCTGCAGTTCGCATTTGAGCCACAAACACTCCCCCCGTCGGGCACACCCCCTTTCACTGTTGCAGAAATACCGTTAAAGAGATAAACATTAATGACTCACACTCACATTTTTTATTATATTTTTTTTCGGCTATAATATCGTTTCTTGTTCAATCTATAACATTTTTCCAATGGCCTGGCCTGCCTTTTCCTCCCGATGCCATTGAACTGCCATTTGCCAAATCAATAAACTTTCACTCTAACAGACTTACATACATAGCGCCAACTGACTTGTGAGTGTGTGTGTGTGGCCATGAGTGTGTGTTTTTTTTTTTAACTAAAAAGAAACCATTTAAGAAAGTCATTATTGCTGGAAATAAAAAAATATAACGAAAAGCAAAATGCCAAATGCCAAACAGAAGAGCTGAAAACGAAAACAGGGGCAAAGAAGTGGAGAAACAAAACAAAACACAAGAAAGCCAATTATCAAACGACGACTACACAAAACTCGGTTATCGGTCGTTTTATTATAACATAAACCCCTACAAAGAGCCAATTGCTGAGATCGCTCTGCAACACACCACAATAAAGATACCAAACAACCAGGCAACACTCCAAACAAAGATCATAAAAGAAATTATGATATCTATGAGTGGTGGATGGATTCCATAAAAATAATATTTCAATTACTATAGATGTTGTATTTTCGAAATAAAAATAAACATGGCTTATTAAAAATAAACCAAACGTGTGCCACAGCGCGGCCAAAAATATGACATCCATCCACACACACACAACGCCAACCACCACCCACTCACAGAAGATTTTGCAAAAAACAAACAAACAAATAGCAGACAGAGAGATCTACTAACCACACACTCTGTGCCATGCCAGCCAGCCAGCCAGACAGTCCGACCACTACGACGATATATCGACTATATCGTCGTCATGATCTCTGTACAGATGTGAACGAGTATTCATTCATTCACTCGTTGTTGATACCTTGGCAATATGCCGGCTAACTAACCAAGTCAATGTGGATGGCTGGTGATAATGAGTCAGTCAAAACGTTTGGCGGTTGGTTGCTGGTGGCTGGTGGCTTGGCTTGCTTTATGTTCAACGTCAAAGGTACGTGGGCAGTACGATAAGTCTTGTAAAGTTGTAAATGTGTAGTATGATTTATTTATTTGTCGGATATGCCAACAAGAAAAGACAACCAGACAGACAGACATGTCTTAAGACACATTCACACTATCAGATTCTCTAAGAGATATTTAGAAAAAAACAGGTGGCAACGTACTGAAAAATCCGTACAAAAAATGTGCAAACACGTGTTGCACAAAATCTGAGATAATAAATGGGGTGTTCAGACACACCAAATATTTAGGCAAAAACGTGTTGTGCAAAATCTGAGATAATACGTTTTTCATACTCTGCTGTTGCTCCCACAAATGCAAAACATTGTGCAAAAAGCGCTTTTTTGCACAAATAATTTGTATGTATAGGAAATGTGTTATGCAAAATACGAAATAATACGATTTACATTCTCTGGAATTGCCAAACAAATATAAAAAATGTTCAAAGCAACATTTTGCGCAAATATTTGTTCAAAGCAACGTTTTGCGCAAATATTTTGTGTTCTTAAAATAGCTTTTATACCGTGTTTTTTTCAGTTTGCGCAAAAGGGCTGTTGGGCAAAACATTTTAATTTATGGGTGCGTTTTTGTGTTATTGTGCGAAAAAAATAATTTTATAAATAAATATAATATTTTAATTATTTCAAACCATTATTTATTTCAAATCAAAAAAATATCTTAGATTGATATTTTCAAAAAGATTAAATACCATAAATATTGGTAGATAGTAAGTGCTACAGTTGGTTGTATACGAATTTGGAAAAACATTTTATTTTGCGTGTCTATGCAGTCAGAGGAATGTATACTCCGAATTTCATGAATCTAGCTGCGGTCATTTGATTGGTACTATTTTTATCCCTTTTTTCTATTTTAACCCCAAAAAGTACGAATTTCGAAAAATTCGTCTATTTTCCGTGTCTACGCAGACAGAGGAATGTATACTCCGAATTTCATGACTCTAGCTGAGGTCATTTGATTGGTACCATTTTTATCCCCATTTTTCATTTTAACCCCAAAATGTACGAATTTCGAAAAATCTGTTTATTTTAAGTATCTACGCAATCAGAGGAATGTATACACCGAATTTCATTATTCCAGGTGTAGCCGTTTGGTTGGTACCATTTTTATCCCTCCGTACCCATTGAAAGTACGAATTTGGAAAAAACCTTTTATTTTTCATGTCTACGTAATCAAAGGAATGTATACTCCGACTTGCATGACTCTAGCTGCGGTCATCTGATTGGTACTATTTTTATCCCCTTTTTTCATTTTAACCCCAAAAGGCACGAATTTTGAAAAATCCCTGTGTTTTACTTGTCTATGCAATCTGAGGAATATGTACACCGAATTTCATTATTCTAGGTACTGCCGTTTGGTTGGTACGATTTTTATCCCTCTATTCCCATTTTAGCCCTTAAAAGTACGAATTTGGATGTATCTACTCAACTAGAGGAATGTACACACCGAATTTCGTGTTTCTAGCTGTTGTCGTTTAATATGTACCATTTTTATCCCTTTTTTGTCCCATTTCACCCCCTACAAATAAGAATCACTTTATGGTGCACGCTTTTGCTATAAGGGAAATGCGCATACCAAATATCAAGCAAATATAAACAGACATATTCAAAAAACATGCTTAAATACGCTAAAATAATAGGGGGTTATTATGGGTATTTTTAGTCCTTGTGAGGGAAAAATTTTTCCCTTTGGACCGATTTCGCCCCATTTCAATCCCAACCGATCTACGACTATAAGACGAATTTATGGAAAATTTGAACTTTCTAGCTCCTTTCGTTTAGATGCTAGCGTGCTTTCAACAGACGGACGGACATGGCTAGATTGTCTTAGAATTTTATGACGATCAAGAATATATATACTTTATAGGGTCTCATGTCGATATTTCAAGGTGTTACAAACGGAATGACAAAGTTAGTATACCCCCATCCCGGAGGTGGAGGGTATAAAAATTAATTTCTTTTGAATAATTTATTGTAATATGTGAAAATGAAATAAGCAAAACTTGACTTTAAAAGTTAGCACTCAGGGAAATGGTAGAAAGAAAAACACAATAAAAATATTTTGAATTGGCGTGGTTCTACATTTCTTGCACCAAATTCTTGCTTTTTGATTTATTCTTTTTATTCTTCATCTTTTTATAAAAGTCGGTACTACTGGTCCGGCACCATAGCCATGCACATGTTGTCACTTCAAAATCTCAGAGAAAATGGTTTTGTTCAAATCAATTGCGCGTGTGTGTTTATACATCAGATGTGTGTGGTGAATTTTTGCTTTTGCGAAGCATACGTTTGAACAAATATTTTTTGGTACGCCTAAGCCCCCTATAAATTAACATTCCAATTAGAAAGTTTTACTGACTTGGGCAAAAGTCGCTTTCTTTGACAACTACCTAGATTAAAAATAAGCTAGCTTAAAAGCAGGGATTTAATATGTTAAAAGCCACTTTAAAAACACAAAATATTTGCGCTAAACGCCTCATTGCACAAAATTTTCTATTTATGGGGCAACTCTAGAGTTGTAAAACATATTATGTCACTTTTGTACAAATATTTTGTGTGTCTAAGAAGGTGTAGAGCGAACACGCTTTGCCAACTTCCTGGATTAAAAATTAGCGAGCTGAAAAACCGGGCTTTAATATGTTAAAAGCCACTTTAAAAACACAAAATATTTGCGCAAAACGCCTCATTGCACAAAATTTTCTATTTATGGGGCAACTCTAGAGTTGTAAAACGTATTATGTCACTATTGCACAAATATTTTGGCCTTTATTTACTTGGTGTAGCGTGAACACGCTTTGCCAACTTCCTGGATTAAATATTAGCGAGCTGAAAACAGGGCTCCAATATGTTAAAAGGCCAGATTAATCATTCAATTGCGCAAAACGCCACTATGCAGAAAATGATGTATTTATGGGGTGTCTGTAGAGTTGCATATCACACTTTTGCGCAATTATTTTTACAAAAAATAGAGCAAAAAATGTTGCGCAAAATCTGAGGTAATATACGTCAGCTACAATTAAAAAATTTTTGCAAATTCAGAAAAAAGTCAAAAAATACAGATTTTAATTCAAAACTTCGCACAATAACACAAAAACGCGCCCATAAATTAAAAATGTTTGCCCCACAGCCCTTTTGTACAAATATTTTGTCCGTCTAAAGACCCCTTTACGATATAAAGGCTATTTTAAGCACACAAAATATTTGCGCAAAACGCTGCTTTGGACAAATATTTGCGCAAAATGAACATTTTTTTATATTTGTGAGGCAATTCCAGAGAATGTAAATCTTATTATCTCGTATTTTGCGTAACACATTTCCTATACATACAAATTATTTGTGCAAATAAGCCCTTTTTGCACAATGTTTTGCATTAGTGGGAGCAACAGCAACAGCAAAATCTGAGGTAATACGTATTACATACTCTAATGTTACCTCACAAAAAAAGCACAAAATTTTTTTTCAAAGTTAAAAAATCAAAAAAAAAAGCGTCGAGGTAGGAACATTGAAAATGGTGTAACGTGAAAACGCGTAGACAGAATACAAAGAATGGTGCCTTGTTTTAATTCAAGAGCTAAAGAATGATATAATTCGGCACATTCATTAACGGCTTAGAACCTCAATTATGCCTCAGCGTCATCGAAAATTTGGACTATCGGATGGAGGTGTGCCGCCGAGGTCGCGGCGGCCATTTGGCCAATATTTTGTTCCATACATAATTGTACCATACCAATATTATCATAATAAAAAGAAATGACAATAATTTCCTAAATAATTTGTGTTTTATTCGAAATCAAGATCGGCTCTATCAATTTAACCACCCTTTAATTTAATTTTCTTTTCTGTTTTTCAATATGAAAACATAAACTTAAAAATTCAAGATAATTCAAAATACAGGCGTATTCCTACCTCGATTCTAAACAAACTCTAAAAAATTTATAATGGAAAAATAATGGGTTATATTTTTAAAAATATAGTTAGTAAATCATAAATGGCTTTAAAACACACAAAATATTTGCATTTGTGGTGCTACTCCAATGTATTAAAATGTATTATCTCGCATTTTGAGTAGAAAGGCCTTATATGGACAAACCTAAAAATTCATATAAAATACCCCCTCCCACATCGATTCTCAAAAAACTATGACTAGGGAGACTAGGGGAGATCAACAGAGCCACCAAACTGGTAGGCTCTATCTATCTATCGTAATATATCGGTAACTTAATTTTATGCTTAAGTCTTTTTACCACACTTAACGCACGCACTTCGTATTCATCAGACATATGTACCTACCTATATATTTATTTATTTACAAAAATATCATTTATTTTGAATTTCATTTACATCACACCATTTCGTCACTATTGTATTGTATTGTTTCATTGTGAGCAGAAAGCCTTTCAACCAACCTCCAACATTAGTCAGTTTTGTATTTGCCAAAATCGTATTAATAAAAAAAACGCAATACAAAACAAAACAAAATATGTCTGACTGGTTGTCTGGGCCGGCCCAACACATCGAATGGTGTGGGATTTTCTCAATGTTTTTTTTTTTTCTTTAAATAAATAAATAAAATTAATTGTGTTTAAATAGCTCATGAAAATGTACACTTTTGATTTTTATGCATTTATAAAGGAGGTTGTTCAACCTCACACACACACAATGGGAAACCTTCAATGATGCTTGTTGGCTTTTTGAGAATTTTAAATTTATTGAAATGCAATGTTACTATCTGATTTTCTTTAGTTAATATCGGGAGTAAGTAGTCTTAAGGGTAAAATGTCAATAACATAATTGAGACATTAGATTTTTGAAGTGATTTTATGTTTAAATTGTCCTTAAAACAAATATGGTAGTGTTACAACATTACAGATCTTCTTATCCGTGGAAACTGAATTAAAAATAAGTAAAAACGGCGTTAAGTTCCGCCGAGCCGAACTTTATATACCCTCCACCATGGGTTGCACTCCACAGAGGTTGTAGATTTTCGTAGAAGTGCAGTAACATTGCAGGAAAATGTTAATTTTTTTAATATAACCAAACTAAAACAAATAAAAATGTTGAAAAAATCTATATTTATAAAAGAGAATGCCGTCCGTGTGAACACGCAAAACTTTATAACGGATCGTCTGATTTTCACGATTTTGGGCTTGATGAATTCGTGTTGGCCCAAGGAAGGACATAGGATGTAAAATTGGTACATAAATATTACTGACCACGAGAATGATAAATATGATGCCGAAATTTGGATTTTCATTTTATGTGTGTGGCAAAAGTGTCTTTTAGCTAGAAGGCTGAAAATTGGAACGTATATATTACTGACCACGATAATATCAATATGATAAGATCAATATGAAACCTGATTTTAATTTTACCATTTGTGTTTTTGCCTGGCGAAGCGGGCGGGGTTCAGCTAGTAATTTTATAAATAAATATAAAATTTTAATTATTTTAAACCACGCAAAAATAAATATAAGGCAGCAATCTTCAGAACAGCTTAAACACCCTAAATATTTAAGGATATTAGTAAGATTTTCAGGTACAGCCGTTTGGTTGGTTGGAAATACAATATTTCAATGTCAAAAGTATGCATTTTGAAAATCTATTATATCTCGCGTGCACAGTGCAAGATTATCTAATTTCATGATAATCTTCAGAACAGCTTAAACACCCTAAATATTTAAGGATATTAGTAAGATTTTCAGGTACAGCCGTTTGGTTGGTTGGAAATACAATATTTCAATGTCAAAAGTATGCATTTTGAAAATCTATTATATCTCGCGTGCACAGTGCAAGATTATCTAATTTCATGATGGGTACCATTTGTATCCCTTTTTGCCCTATTTCATCTCCTACAAATAAGAATCAATTTACGGTGGACATTTATGCTATCAGTGGAATGATCCAAAAAAATGGAGATATCCCAATTTTTCTCTTTAACTTGATCAAATCTCTAATTTAAGAATCTTTATTTTTACATTTGTAAAAAATGTACCCTTACATTTACCTGTACATTTCTCATTCTATGCCCACCAAAATTGTCTTTAGTGTTAGTTTGAAAGTGGTCTAAGTCACACTATTTCCACTAATATTGTTGTGTGGCGATGAAAACACACATTTTTTATTTATAATTTCCATTTTAGGTGATTTAGATAATTTGAATAACATATAAAATGAAATTATTTGAAAAGTAAAATATAATTTTAATATAAAAGTTTCTGGACGAACAACCTGTAAATATTTATATATATGGGGCATTCCACGACAAATCGGCCAGTTGGAAAAAAAATATTTTTGATCTCCTCCTATTTTTATACTTTGTAGTACCCATTAAAAAGCGCCTCCTGGTATACTTTGAGTTTTTCTGATATTTTTTTTTTAATATTTTTGTTTTTTTGAAGTACTTTCCCGAAAAAAATTAAAAAAAATATTCAATGTTTTTTGTATACAAATTTTGATTTTTTAAGTTAAAACATTATATTTTAATTGTTTGTACTCCTCGATTTTCTCGTTTTTTTATTTAAACATCTATTTATTCTGTAAATTTTGAGGCTTGGTTGAAAGTGGGCCTATAATAATTAATATATTTTTTTTTTTTTAATTTTTTGAAAATTTGGGAAAATAAAAATAAATTAAAACTTTATTTTTTTAATTGTTTGTACTCATCGATTTTCTTGAAAAATTTTTTATTTAAACATCTATTTACTTTGTAAATTTTACATTTTATTTATTTTTTTTGTTTCAAAATTTTCAAAAAATTAAAAAAAAATTAAGTCAGTACATCCTCTGAAAGTCGTGGTTCCATTAGAGGTACCAACGTTGTCTATTTTTTATAAAAGTTCGTTATAGTACTAGGATATTCTAAGAAAAAAACAAGTAAGGAAAGGCAAAAGTCGGGCGGGCCGACTATATGATACACTCCACTTTTTATCCGAATACAATTCAATTCGGTAAAAATTTGAGAACAGGGAGAATTTTTGTATGTTTCCTAATCATAGGCTAATATGACCTTGTCCAATTTGTCAAATCGAAAATAATATTTGTATCGGGGCTATATCCAAACATGGAATAAAATGACTAACTTTCAAAATAAGTTCTTCCAGTTCAAATATAACGTGTTGTGCTCACTTCAAAGAAATTCGGAGAAAATTTCTGGGGCGGAAAAAGTCTATCTGGGAGCGAAATTTGCATTGGATCTATATGTAAATCTGAACCGATCTGACACATTTTCACCATGGGTGTTTCTAGTTGGAATATAAGATATTTTGAAAGATTTGAATGAGATCTGTTAAAATATGTGGTTTATAGAGTGGAAAAAGTGAAATCGGGAGTGAAATTTGTGTGACAGCTATATATAAATCTGAACCGATCTGGCCCATTTTTAGCACAGGTGTTTCTAGTGGAACTATAAGATGTTTTGCCAATTTTGAAGAAAATCTGTTAAAATATGAGGTATCTAGAGCGGAAAAAGTCAAATTGGGACCAAAATTTGTATGGGAGCTATATATAAATCTGAACCGATCTGACCAATTTTCATCATGGGCGTTTCTAGTTGAAATATAAGATAGTTTGGCAAATTTGAAGACAATCTGATACAATATGTGGTTTCTAGAGCGGAAAAAATCAAATCGGGAGCGAAATTTGTATGGGAGCTATATATAAATCTGAACCGATCTGACCCATTTTTACCACAGGTGTTTCTAGTTGAACTATAAGATGTTTTGCCAATTTTGAAGAAAATCTGTTAAAATATGTGGTATCTAGAGCGGAAAAAGTCAAATTGGGAGCGAAATTCGTATGGGGGCTATATCTATATCTGAACCGATTTTCTTCAAATTAAATAGCGTTCGTTCTTATCCCGAAAAACTTCGTTGTGCAAAGTTTCATTTGGTTCTGTCTAGAATTGCGGCCTGTATCGTGATTACAAAAATAGATGGACGGACAGACAGACAAACATTGCTAAATCGATTCAAAAAGTGATTCTAATTCGATCGGTATAATTAACAATGGGTCTATCTCTCTTCTTTTTGGGTGTTACAAACAAATGCACAAAGACATAATACTCTCGTGGAGTGTATAATAATGCTTCGGTGGAAAAATATTGGGGGTATTTTCAGTCCTTGTAAGGGAAAAATTTTTCCTTGTGGACCGATTTTCAATCCCAACCGACCTGCGACTATAAGACAATTTTATGTCAAATTTGAACTTCCTAACTCATTTCTTTTAGTTGCTAGCGTGCTTTCATAAGACGAACAGACAGACGGACGAACGGACATGGCTAGATCGTCTTAGAATTTTATGACGGCCCAGAATATGGATACTTTATGGGGTCTCCGATGAATATTTCAAGGTGTTACAAACGGAATGACAAATTTAGTATACCCCATCCTTGAGGTGGAGGGTATAAATGTGAGTGTTATTCTACCTTTCAAAGTCAATGTAATCGATAGTTCAAATTTAAAATTGGCCACAAAGAAAAAATTATAATCGGAGTATGAGTCAACGGCCCTTGACAAATTTCTAAAGAATATTCGTGAGAACTATTGCTTGTGAGAGGTGTTACTCATTGAGAGTTATCAGTTCTAACTGTCAGCTACTATTTACTAGCGAACATATTCGAAAAACAATTTTCAAAATCACACTTACACTGGCTCATTCACCGTGTAAACTATCCTTTTGACTTTAGTTCGTAAAACATAAGTGCATCATTGAATTTTACATTCGAATGTCATCTAGTATCTTCATTTTGTGTTTTATTATACAACTTTGTATATGCGTATTTCGTATCCTGTGTTGGGATATTTCATCAGTGAACCTTCTATATAGAGTGCTTGTGTTACCAATTTAAATTTTTGAAAATTTACCATTTCTTTAACTACGAATATTCATTATGAATTTTCAAAAAAAATCGCCTATAACAATATCATCTTTCTCTCTCTCCCCCTAATACAATTTGCTTATTTTTAGACATTATCTATATCAGTTCATTTGCATTAGAATTTAATTAAATGTCATACACCTCAGGCATTTACTACGAGAGCCAGCATACATACATACATACGTTTTATGAACTTTACGGAATTCCATCACGTATATTTGTAGTCCGTCACTTGTCATAATCCTTTGCTTGTAAAGCTTGTTTCGTTTGTTAATGTTGTTGTTGTAGTCGTTTTTTTTGGTTTTGTTATTTATAGTAGCTAATAATGTGAAATGTCACATCGCAGACACAACTTTTGTAATGCAATGCAACGCAACTCAACGCAACAACTAACAGCCGCAGCAGCAGCAACAACAACAACGGCACAATAAAGTCAATGGACTTTTTATGGTATTTAAAGTGTCTGGGATTTTTAGAGTGACATTTGTAGGTATCGTTTAAATAAATCGATGAGTGTACTAAATCCCAACCACACATATGTGGTTGTGTCCACAGAGTGCACACAAAAGAATCAATTTCTAAACAAATGTGACAACCAACCAACCACATCAATTGAGAGTACATTTTGAATACTTGTCACAAACTGTCAGAATATGTGCTATGTCATCGATAAAATATTGCATCCTTGAAGTATGAAAATGTCAAAAGATTACATGACATTAGTCATATGGTATCGTATTGATTTTCTACAAACAAAAGTACCACAGCTGGGTTCGTAATAACTCATATATGTTGGGTTGAAAATGTGTATGCGTTTTCATAGAAGAGACATTCTTTAAATTTTTAGTAAATTTTTATGAATTCACTGAAATAATTTACCTTTGTAATATTTATGAAGCGATTTCATAAAAGGTTTTTCATAAATTTGCTGCATTTTTTCTTAATATGTATGAAAAATTCATAAATAAAATGAAATGTTTAATACAAATTTTTCATAAACATTCATAAAATAAAATTGGTGAAACTTAGTTTCATAAGATCAAAGAAAATTTTCATTTTATTAAATAAAACAAGTAAAAACGGCGTTAAGTTCGGCAGGGCCGAACTTTATATACCCTCCACCATGGATTGCATTCCACAGAGGTTGTCGGTTTTCGTAGAAGTGCAGTAATAGTACAGAAAAATATAATTTTTTTAATATAGCCAAACCAAAACAAATACAAATATTGAAATGTTAATTTTATAAATAAATATAATATTTTAATTATTTCAAACCACGCTTATAAGGTAATGCTACCAATACGTCAATTCAAAAAATAAATATTCTTATATTTATATTTTCAAAGCCAAAAAAGTTGGTTGTATTTCCATTCTATTTTAATTCCAAAAGTACAAATTTTGAAAATCCATTATCAGACGTACATAGTGCAAAATAACCTAACTTCATGATTCAACCAATTTTTGCCGTAAAAGAAAAAGTACGAGGAATGTCTACACCGAATTCCATGATTCCAGCTGCGCCCATTTGGTTGCTACCATTTTTACCCCCTTGACGTTTCTACGCAATTAGAATTTTATCATTCTAGCTGTGGTCGTTTAGTTGGTAGTATTTTTATCCCTCTGTACCATTTTATCCCTTGAAAGTAAAGAGTGATTTTTTTGAGGTTAGGATTTTCATGCATTAGTATTTGACAGATCACGTGGGATTTCAGACATGGTGTCAAAGAGAAAGATGCTCAGTATGCTTTGACATTTCATCATGAATAGACTTACTAACGAGCAACGCTTGCAAATCATTGAATTTTATTACCAAAATCAGTGTTCGGTTCGAAATTTTTTATCGACAAATTTTGTTCAGCGATGAGGCTCATTTCTGGTTGAATGGCTACGTAAATAAACAAAATTGCCGCATTTGGAGTGAAGAGCAACCAGAAGCCGTTCAAGAACTGCCCATGCATCCCGAAAAATGCACTGTTTGGTGTGGTTTGTACGCTGGTGGAATCATTGGACCGTATTTTTTCAAAGATGCTGTTGGACGCAACGTTACGGTGAATGGCGATCGCTATCGTTCGATGCTAACAAACTTTTTGTTGCCAAAAATGGAAGAACTGAACTTGGTTGACATGTGGTTTCAACAAGATGGCGCTACATGCCACACAGCTCGCGATTCTATGGCCATTTTGAGGGAAAACTTCGGAGAACAATTCATCTCAAGAAATGGACCGGTAAGTTGGCCACCAAGATCATGCGATTTGACGCCTTTAGACTATTTTTTGTGGGGCTACGTCAAGTCTAAAGTCTACAGAAATAAGCCAGCAACTATTCCAGCTTTGGAAGACAACATTTCCGAAGAAATTCGGGCTATTCCGGCCGAAATGCTCGAAAAAGTTGCCCAAAATTGGACTTTCCGAATGGACCACCTAAGACGCAGCCGCGGTCAACATTTAAATGAAATTATCTTCAAAAAGTAAATGTCATGGACCAATCTAACGTTTCAAATAAAGAACCGATGAGATTTTGCAAATTTTATGCGTTTTTTTAAAAAAAAAAGTTATCAAGCTCTTAAAAAATCACCCTTTACTAATTTCGAAAAATTCGTCTATTTTCCGTGTCATAGGAATGTATACTCCGAATTTCATGATTCTAGCTGCGGTCATTTGATTGGTACTATTTTTATCCCCTTTTTTCATTTTAACCCCAAAAAGTACGAATTTCGAAAAATCCCTTTATTTTACGTGTCTACACAGTCAGAGGAATGTATACTCCGAATTTAATGACTCTAGCCGCGGTCATTTGATTTGTACTATTTTTATCCCCATTTTTCATTTTAACCCCAAAAAGTACGAATTTTGAAAAATCTGAGTATTTTACTTATCTATGCAATCAGAGGAATGTATACACCGAATTTCATTATTCTAGGTACAGCCGTTTGGTTGGTACCATTTTTATCCCTCTATTCCTATTTTACCACTTAAAAGTACGAATTTGGAAAAAATACTTTTATATTATGTATCTACTCAATTAGAGGAATGTACACACCGAATTTCGTGTTTCTACTTGTTGTCGTTTAATATGTACCATTTTTTCCCTTTTTTGCCCCATTCCCATCCCCATCCCCTACAAATAATAATCACTTTATGGTGTACGTTTTTGCTATAAGGGGAATGCGCATACCAAATATCAAGCAAATATAAACTGACATATTCCAAAAAAAAATGCTTAAATACGCTAAAATATTAGGGATTATTATGGGTATTTTTAGTCCTTGTGAGGGAAAAAATTTTCCCTTTTGACCGATTTCGTCCCATTTCAACCCCAACCGATCTACGACTATAAGACGCATTTATGGAAAATTTGAACGTTGTAGCTCCTTTCGTTTAGATGCTAGCGTGCTTTCAACAGACGGACATGGCTAGATCGTCTTAGAATTGTATGACGATCAAGAATATATATACTTTATAGGGTCTCAGGTCGATATTTCAAGGTGTTACAAACGGAATGACAAAGTTAGTATACCCCCATCCTGGAGGTGGAGGGTATAAAAATCTTAAAGACTATTAAATATATCATAATCAAAAAATATTTGTGTTGTGAAATGTCTTCATAAAAATAATGAAGGATTTTGCTGTTTTTCTGAAACGATTCATAACTTAAAAATAGATTTCTAGTGCGTCGACTTTATTCGGTTGAATGCTAGCAATTCTCATTTCTCCTATGTTAACTCTGACATAAGTATGTAAACTGATTTCGATTAAAGACATATTCATTGCAAAGATTCCCGCAATGGTAGTGTGTATCGACTGGTTAGTCAACAAGTCAGACTTGTGAACTTTTTCGTAAAAATAATGAAGTTTGAAGAAAAAACTTAATTGAAATAGCAGGCATTCTAATGTATTACATTAAAAATACACATAAAAATAACCATTTTCGTTTCTAGGGTGTAGATTCTATCACATCTTGTATTGTGCTTTCCCTTTTCTATTCAATAGTGCACATCATGATACATCTGGCAACTCGAATTTTTCCGGCAGCTTTGAGAGAACTGTCAAAAGTGATGACTGTTTTACACTCGCATGTATCCATTTGTATGATAAACCAAACAAAAAAATACATTAAAATGATTACTTATTGCAAATTTAATAAAAAAAATCGTCTTATTTCAAGTTTATTGTTTATTAGCTGCCATAAAAAAGTTTCCTCTCGTGTTGCGGCCGTAGTATTGTTTACAAATTTATGCAGATTTTTTCTTTTGTAAAAATTTCAAAATACACACACTACTCTCACACATTGACATCCTCATTATTACGAAGATTGTCGTCTTATAAAAAATGACAGACCGTTGTCTTTATAATTTATTATCGCCTTTACTGCTGTGTTTTGTTAGATACAAAAAAAAAAAAACAGTTGACATTGTTTACATTCAAGTGATGAAGATGACAACAACACGAGCAGAGCATGTACACCAAGCACTATGACTATGGCGGCGAGAAAAGAAATCTGTTGGAGAAAATATATGAAAATTTTGCATAAAAAACACCATTGTTTTTTCTACTCTAAAAAAAGAAATATGAAATTTTAATATGGCGATAAAGAGTAACAATAATGATGTGAAATTTAGCGCGGTAGGCAATATATCAGCCACTTAAAGTTGTTTACTAATAACCAAAAAAATTAAATATGAAAGAAAACAAGACAATTTGAAAGCCAATAAATAGCTCATCTAAGACTTCAAGTCATTAATCATCGTTACCAACTTACCATGAACATCATTAATCGATTATTAAATAGGTTATTCTAAAATGAGGTAAGTCAATTATTAAAGATGGTTGGCACGCGTTGAGTAGAAATAACCCACGCAGCACAGTAAGAGAACTCACGTTGAGCAATCACACTCTAGGAAAGTTGTAAAAGTATGACATTACGTTTTCCACCAACAGTTTGCAATTGCTAGACCTCTGACCCCTTGTAAGTGTAAAATATGATAATTTCCTCTAATCAGCTGTTTTGTGGAATTTGTAGCAGGGTTGTATTCTTTACCTACTTTTCCATTTTCAATCAAAAAATGGTTTGCTCACGTCGAACATATCACAGGGTTGTATTTTCCCCTTTCCTAGGTTAGCAAATGTGAATATTTTAATAACATATCTTCTTTTCAACATTTTTTTTTTATTTATTTACAAAACAAATATTGCGCAAATATTTTGAATGTCTAAAAAGCACATTTAAAGGCCGATTAACATATTGGTTTTCTAATGCAACGATTAAATCTAAATGTGTGAGTATGGCAACACCACTCTTCGAACAGTAAACAATAGGAAACGAGCACTAATGGGTTAAATTGTTTACATAAATTTAATGCAAGCTCCACATACATTCAACTATTAATGAACTTATATAAAAACACTTCAATGTGTTTATAAAATACTTGAATAGTAATCTGAGAAACAATTCTCGTTCGTTCGTTCGCTTAACTACTTCAAATATTCCAAACAACCACTGCGAAGGCGTCTACAGACCGAGAAGAGATATGATGACACTATGATTGAGATTTATTGTGGAACAACAAAAAATGTCGACAAAAATTGAATTTTGTTCTCCCAAAACTACACGATTTTCAATTGAAACGGAGAAATACGAATTGAAATAGAAAAAATAAAAATTAAAACTGAGAAAATATAAACTGAAATTTCGAGTTGTAAATTGAATTTTAGAAATAACAAAATTAATTGGGAAAATTAAAACAGAAAATTAGAAACGTAGTTTGATATTGAAAAATTAAAGTTAGAAATAGAATTTGAATTTAAGAAAATATAAATTGAAATTAGGAAAAGAAAATTGAAATTAAGAAAATTAAAATTGAGAAAATACAAATACATAATTTGAAATTGAGAAAATATAAATTGAATTGAAATTGATAACATATTTATTTAAAATACAAATTGAAAATTAGAAATGTAAATTAAAATCGAAAAAAATTGCAAATTGAAACGAAATTTTAAAATAAAATTGAGAAAATATAGGGTCCGCCATCTAACGTTTTTTTTTCAACTATTCAACCGTTGGACTATTATTTGTGGGGTGCCAGAGGCAGCCATTTGACTGAAATTATTTTCCATTATTAACCGGAAGGATTGAACTTTCAAATAAAAAAAAAGAAATTTGAGAAAATATTCAGTAGTTTTTTTATATCATTTTCAAAAAACGTTATTTGGCGGACCCTATATAAATTGAAATTCTGAAATGTAAATTGAAATTGAGAAATATAACTGAAATTCAGCGATGTAAATTGAAATTGAGAAAATACAAACTGCATTTCTGAAATGTAAATTGAAATTAAGAAAATATAACTGAAATTCAGAGATGTAAATTGAAATTGAACAAATGCAAATTAAAATTGAGAAATAAAATTAGATATTTTCATTTGAAATTATTAAATTAAAATTAAAAATTATAAATTAAAAGATGTAAATTGAAATTGGGAAAATATAAACTGAAATTCAGAGATGTAAATTGAAAATAAGAGATAAAAAATTAAATTGGAATAATACAAATATAAAATTACAAAAACAACTTGAAATTGAGCAAATATAAATTAAAATTGAGAAATATAAGTTGACATTTTCAATAGATATAGAGAAAATACAAATTGAAATTAAGGAAATTTAGGAATATAAATTTAAATTGAGAAAATGCAAGTTGAAAATTATAAATACAAATTGAAAATTAGAAATACAATTTGAAATTGAGCAAATATTGAAAAAAAAGAGAAACAAACCTTGACATTTTCAATTGAAATACAATTGAAATTAAGAAATTAAAATTGGGAAAATACAAATCGAAAAAATGCAAATTGAAAATTATAAATAAAATTTGAAATTGAGCAAATATAATTTGAATTTGAGCTAATATAAACTAAAATTGAGAATTAAAGGTAGCTAATCATAATTTGATCAATAAGGCCATTTCATGTTTATTATTTACTATTTGTAAAATATTTGTATTTGTACTGCTACATTTAGCGGCGTTTACACATGAAGATTTATTTTACAATTTGATTCTATATCTGTGAAGTGTAAAAATTGCTACGCGTGTATTAGAAAAAGCTTACTTTTAAACTTCTTTCAATAAGTCTTCATGTGTAAACACTCCTTTTGTCGTAATCATTTTATGGCTGTAGCTAATCACAATATGATCATTATGGTCATTTCTTGTTTAGCTACAACTATATTATGATTACTCACAATCATAATTTTCAACTATTTACTGCAATTGATCGCCATAATATGAAGTCCTTCAATGGCCTTTGCAATAATCATATTATGATTGTTGCAAAAATCATATGTCTTCTTTCATATTCAGTAAATTATATCAAGTTTTACTAAATTTTAATTAATTTTAAGTCGTGTACGTTTTACTTTTTGTTGAATATAAAAAACTTTCGGTGTCTAATTCTATATTTATTATCTTTATACGAGTAAATAGCGAGCAAATATAAAAAAATAAATATTCTATTAAATATAGATGCAAAATGGTCTTGAGCCAGGCCAATATCCCAGTTCAAATCAAATATTGATTACAGACAAAAAATGCAAACGAAAAAACTAAAACAAATGAGCGTTGGCACGGTAGAAGTATTGCTGGGTAACTATACCTGCATATACACATACTTACATATGCAACTCGATGAGATGCTTGTAAGATGGCATGTGTGCTTTATTGCTTGGTGCGATTTTTTAAACGCAAATTCGGCAACTGAGTTGTGCTTCTCGTACGTTATAAATCGTACGTTTCACTTTTTTTCGAGTGTAAGTGTAAATAGCCCCTGTAATAAACTTTCGGTGTCTAATTCTATATATATTATCTTAATGTATGTACGAGTAAATAGCGAGCAAAATTTCCTAAGCAACAATTTACAAAAAATGATTCACTAGAGGTTTTGTGATTTGAAAACATCGAATCGATACAATAGATTATGGATAATAATATGATATCGCAGCAAATTTGCTGTTTGTATGCCCACACTCTGTGCTAGGAATTGTCTGGAGAACTACTACAATTTTTCCATCGTAAATGCCAAGCAAACAATCAACCACACAAGTATTTGATTACCCTGTATTTATTACAGAAAACGATCATCAAACTGCTGTTTAAATCTGCTGTTTTATATGTTTATTCATTTTGAGAAAATAAATACCACCACAACATACGAGGATCATATTGCAATGCAGGCGGCAGAGGCAGCGGCGGCGTCGGGGGAGCAGGAGGAGGATGAAAGGCAAGGCGAGGCAGGGCTGGGCTTATACAATACGACAGCAGCAGCAGTAGCAGCAGCGTGAAAAACACAGCACAAAAAATAACAGCAGTGCAACACGCCAGAATAACACGTCACGCAAACAAAATGTAAAAACAACCACCACGACCACTACACATGCAGAAAATTAAAGAAAACATTAAGTAAAAGTAAAACCAAAAAAATATATATTTTGCAACTTGGCTTGGATGTATTGGTAGAACGTGTTGCTAATTTATATATACAACGGCGATATGCAAAATTTTTAAATATTTTCAAGTAGGTACATTCATGCTATGTATATTAGTACATATGTTAACGAAGAACACAGCGAGTATACAACAGCTCTTACGTATGCTGTGGCTGCGGCAGATGATGACGATGGTGACGACGATGACGCCAACGCATATATGAAGACGACAACTCTCGGATTACTTGTACAAGAGACCACTTGCTGATGTGCCAAAGTGGAGGAAAAAACAACACGACCGGAGGAGACCGACCTCTGGAATCATCACACGCCAGACACTTGCAGATATACATACATACGTTTGTATGCATGTATTTGCAATTGTGTGTACGTACAAATGTAATATTAATCATTTTGGATATGACAAATGGAAGAAAGAGTCCGAAGAAGATGAAGACGAAAACGGGAGGAGGAGGAGAGGGAGGCAGCAGCCGCAGCAATGTTGAGGCGGGTCTGGCCGTTCTTTAATGAACATGGAAACAACAACTGATTACCAACACACACACTCAACAAAATAAAGTGGTTATCTAATTGTATGGAAATGACAGAATTCTCGCACAAATTTTGATTAGTATGGATCGAAGGCATTTAGTACAAACATATGTACATATATGCGAACTTGTTGTGTTTGTCAACTTTTCTGTTCAGCCTACACACAAAAATTAAATTAAATAAAATATTGTCATTCTCTTCTCTTTACCTTGTCTAATGCGTTTACATGAATATTAATTCAAACTTATTATGATTGTATTTAATATAAAGTAAGTAACGAGTCTGATAACCGCACAGTGTACCATTCTGTAATATTTATATGATTACGGTTGAAGTGTCAATTAGGGGAGTTTACACTTTAAGATTTATATTTATTACGACTACACCATTTTCAGTTGAAATTGAGAATGAAAAATGTAAATTGAAATTCATAAAATACAATTTCAAATTAAGAAATGAAATTTGAAATCGAGAAAATGCAAATTGAAACTCAGAAATAAAAATTGAAATTCAGAAATGTATAGGCTTTTCCAACAAGAGGTGTTATTTTGGTATTCAAAGAAAAATGTCATTTTTTGAGATAAATGATCGGATATTTATTTCATAATAAAGAGGAAGGTATGCCGTTAATAATGAAAAACAACATCAGCCAAATGGCCACCAGGACCATATCCTTTTCATGAAATTTTCCTTAACCAAATCGCAAATTCTATCTTTGAGGTCTTGAATCGACGCTGGGCTGTTGACATAGACCTTAGCTTTCACGTGTCACCAAAGGAAGAAGTCGCAAAGTGTCAAATCACAATATCTCGGTGGCCAATTGTGATCACCTCTTCGAGAGATAACACGGTCCGGAAACTTTTCCCGTAAAAGAGCAATGGTTTCGTTGCTTGTGTGGCACGTAGCGCCGTCTTGTTGAAAGTAGACGTTGTCCAGATCAATACCATCCAACTCCGATCATAAAAAATCATTAATCATCTCTCGATAGCGCAATCCATTCACCGTAACTGTTGATCCAACCTCATTTTCGAAAAAGGCTAATGACCCCGCCGGACCATAAACCGCACCAAACAGTCAGGCGATGAGGATCGACAGTAACTCTTCAGTTTTCCGAGCCCCAGATGCGACAATTTAGCTTGTTGACGTAGCCACCGAGGTGGAAATGGGCCTCATCTGTCAAGATGATTTTTCGATTGAAGATCATTCCAGATCATTTTCATTCATGAATTTTAATAATTTCAATGCGTTGTTGAAGCGTCTATCGTTCCAATTTTTAGTAATGACGTAGTTTCTACTTGTCAAATGTCAAAGAATAAAAGCTTCAAAAGTGACAGCTGCCGAAATACCGGGTAATTAAAAAAAACACCTCTTTTTGGAAAACCCTGTAAGTTGAAATGGAGAATAAACAAAGTGATCTTTTTGAGGAATCTCAATAGACGGCGGATTTTTATGTAAATTCCATTTTTAATACTCAAGTATATAAAATATGCATATTGCTGTACAAGATATAGTGACATAAAATTGGTTATATCGGTTTTTTATAAGTAAAATCATTTGTGTGAAGACGGCATTCAATTATAATACGATTTTGCATATATGAAACATGTTTCATACATTTTATGAAATGTTTCTTTGGCGACTTTTTAATGAATAGTATGAAGATAATTCTTTCAGTGTAGTCACAAAATGTTAAATATATTTTTTCAACTACTTGTTCTGGCCTTCTATTTCTATAATATCGCCACTTTGTTTTCATGTCACGCCTTGATTTTAATTAATTAGTAAACCTGATTTAGTTCAGAATAAATCCCACTTTTTGAGTTCCATTCAGGTATGTGGTGTTGCCACATAATTTTCCCCAGTACAGTTTCTTGACTGCATTAAATAATTTACAATTTTAATTTTATATAGATTTGGGACAAGTGTGCATTAGGGTGGGTCGATAAATAAATTGTGGTCACCCCCTAGAATTAAAGATAATTTGAAGAGGATTTAAAAAATAAAAATATTTTTACCACGCACTTTGACCAATACAATACACTTTTATGAATACAAATATATACTGTAAAAGACAATTGTTTAGAAAACAATTTAGAATTAAAGATAATTTGAAGAGGATTTAAAAAAAAAATATTTTTACCCACGCACTTTGGAGCTCAATGACTTCAAAGACAAAAAAATCGGCCTCGTCGAGACAAAAACATCGATGTATCACACTTTAAAATCCGTTTATAAATGCAGAAGTTATATAGAAAAATGTAAAAGCGCGACCCCTACGTTCGGCATAAAAAAATAAAAAATTTTTTTTTGAAACTACCTTTCAATAATACTTCATATTCGAAGGTGTACGGCGAACTTTTTTTTGAGGTACGCCCTAATGTACACACCGTATTTCGTGTTTCTAGCTGTTGTCGTTTGATAGGTACCATTTTTATCGCCATTTGCCCCTTTTAACAGACGGACGGAAATGGCAAGATCGTCTTATAATTTTATGACGATCCAGAATGTACTCATACTACTTTATACTCAGGTCGATATTTCAAGGTGTTACAAACGGAATGACAAAGTTAGTATACCCCCATCCTGGAGGTGGAGGGTATACAAATTAACATTTTCGGGGTATGTTAGAGATACAACACATATTAGTCAGCTTTTAAGAAGAATATATATCATGAAATGACGTTTGCGGCTAACAACATTTACGACGACAAAAGCCACGTTCCCCATAAATGGCGAAGAACAGTAAATTAGTTATTAATTTGAGTAATGAATTTCACCATAAGTTAAGACATAAATTGTGAAGCAATTTGGTGAAACTGTGGGAGGATTTTTAGTATGAAGTTCCATTTATATAAATACAATTTATAAACATAATATAAATATTCTTATATAATGTAGATATATTTAAAATGTATTTATTTATGTGTAGTATCGTATCCCAATTGCTATTGTCGCACAGTGTAGCATTACGAAACGTATTATGATCTATAAAAACTTTATCACAAACATCCATATGATGTATACATACATATATGTACGTGTTATGTACAGCCAGCCATAGCATGACTCATACTTTAACATTATTATGCCGAAACTACTAACATCGCACACACTTCATACGAATGCAATTTTCTGTAAATGCAACTACAACGCGAAAAAAGTGCAAAGGTGCAAAGAAAATAATCCAGCAAGCCAAGCAACTCAGCTCAACCAACGCTTCAAAATGTCAGGCGGCAATGAACGACCGAAAGACCAACCGACCGACCATCAGCAGTAATCAAATGTTGATTACACTCAAAGAAAAACGTGGTGTTTACATTGGAGCCCGGAGACAAAAATGTCCCACTCATTTCAATGTCTTTATTTGCAGAGTTTTAATGATCAAAAATTAATCGACATAAAAAAGTTTGGAATTTAAATGTTATTTTGTATTTTTTTTCGGTGTATCACACACACACTCTTGAGGGGGGTCAACGATTTTTTCCGAATAGCAAGTAAATAAAATTTAAAAAATGTTTGCAAAGCATGTACACTAGAGCGTACCAGGTTACAAGTAAAAAAAAAAAAGTTCGCCGTACACCTTCGAATATGAAGTATTATTGAAAGGTAGTTTCAAAAAAATTTTTTTTATTTTTTTATGCCGAACGTAGGGGTCGCGCTTTTACATTTTTCTATATAACTTCTGCATTTATAAACGGATTTTAAAGTGTGATACATCGATGTTTTTGTCCGATTTTTTTGTCTTTGAAGTCATTGAGCTCAAACATGATTCATGATTTTATGCGAGCTTTAATTTTCGATTATTAGAGTGGTACATTAGTGGTAGTAGCAACTTAGAAATGATGGGTAAGTACCAGAAGGGGGTGCTTGAGCTCAATGACTTCAAAGACAAAAAAATCGGCCTCGTCGAGACAAAAACATCGATGTATCACACTTTAAAATCCGTTTATAAATACAAGTTATATAGAAAAATGTAAAAGCGCGACCCCTACGTTCGGCATAAAAAAATAAAATTTTTTTTTGAAACTACCTTTCAATAATACTTCATATTCGAAGGTGTACGGCGAACTTTTTTTTTGAGGTACGCCCTAATGTACACTTTGTTGGATTCGAAGACAGCAGGGCACAGTGGGTTAATTGATTATACGTCCGAGGGCATTGTCATATGAACAAAATAATATGAAATTACGTGCTTCCTCTTCCAATTTCCACTCCTAGATTCAACAACAGGTTTCACTATCTGTTGGACGGACATCGCCTCAATGCTGTCGACATTTATGAGTTGATGATGATGATCAATAGAAACTTAGAGTAGACAGTGATAATAGGGGGCTTAAAAATATCAAAGAAAAAAAAGACTTAAAATATCTGCTTTAAATTTTCACGTGAAATCCTATATTAACAAATAACCGCCAACACTATTTTTTGTCAATTTTTTGGCGATAAAATATTCATGTATGTCAAAGAATCCTATTGTTGTTGTTAAAATCGGAATTTAAATCTGTAAAATATTCGGCAGTTTCCAAGTTGAAATGGCTGAATTATCGGAATTGAGAACAAATTCCGATATGAATAAGTGAGAAAACCCACATTGAAATTGAGGGAAGAAAAAACTACTTTCAGAAGAGGAGAATTGTTTTTGTGATTTTTCAATTTATTATCAGCTAAAGAAATTTAATAAAACCATAAACAAATAAATTTACATCTGTAAAATATTCGGTGTTATTACAGAATCCAAGTCGAACTTGCTCAAATATCGAAATTTAGAACAAATTCCGATATGAATAAGTGAGAAAACCCACATTGAAATTGAGGGAAGAAAAACTACTTTCAGAAGAGGAGAATTGTTTTTGTGATTTTTCAATTTATTATCAGCTAAAGAAATTTAATGAAACGATAAACAAATATAAGAAACTACATTCTGCACGGACTCTTCAAAATATATCTTCATTTATCATTGTATGTATGTAAAGGGTGTCCCAAGAAGAGCGCAATTTTTTAATTTTAAATAAAACACAGATATTTAAGAAAAAATTGTGAAACTTTATTACAGGGTGATTTTTTAAGAGCTTGATAACTTTTTTTTTAAAAAAACGCATAAAATTTGCAAAATCTCATCGGTTCTTTATTTGAAACGTTAGATTGGTCCATGACATTTACTTTTTGAAGATAATTTCATTTAAATGTTGACCGCGGCTGCGTCTTAGGTGGTCCATCCGCTTAGTCCAATTTTGGCATTTCCACGTTTTTGAGTAACAGAGACCCAATTGGTGCGAACGGCGACGAATCGAAAATTGGTGGTCATCATTAACACTGGCCGATACAGCTGCGATATTTTCTTCAGTTCGCACTCTACGTAAGCGTGTTGGTGGTTTAATGTCCAACAATGTAAATTTGGTGCGAAATTTAGTCACAATAGCCCGAATAGCCGCTTCAGTGGGTCGATTAAACTGACCATAAAATGGAAGCGCGCAATGAACTTTCTTAACAGAGCACGCATTTTGATAATAAAATTCAATAATTTGCAAGCGTTGTTCGTTTGTAAGACGATTCATGATGAAATGTCAAAGCATACTGAGCATCTTTCTCTTTGACACCATGTCTGAAATCCCACGTGATCTGTCAAATACTAATGCATGAAAATCCTAACCTCAAAAAAATCACTCTTTATATCGTAAAGTAGACAGAATGAGGTTATGTATGTAACAATATATCGTGCAGATGGCCGCCGCGGATTTGCTGGCATGCACGCGATCTTTTAATGAAATTATCAATGACCGTTTTGCATGAATGCTGCGGTATTTCATTAATGCAGCGTCCAATTTCGTCTTTTAAGGCTTGAGTCGTCGTCGGCTTATTCGCGTAAACCATCGACTTCAAAAAACCCCAAAGAAAAAATCTAATGCTGTTAAATCGCACGATCTAGGCGGCCAATTCTGATCTCCAAAACGCGAAATAACACGACCGGGAAATGACTGATGCAGCAATTGAATTGTTTCTCTGGCTGTATGACATGTGGCGCCGTCTTGTTGGAACCACATGCCCTCCACATTCATTTCTTCAATTGTAGGCAAGAAAAAACTGGTTATCATTTCACGATACCGAACACCATTGACTGTTTGCGTTTGACCTGCCTCATTTTCATAAAAAAAAGGTCCAAAAAACCCACACCACACAGTGACACGTTGAGGATGCATTTGCTTCTCGTGAATCACTCGAGGATTTTCCGCACCCCAAATGCGACAATTTTGCCTATTGACGAAGCCATCAAGATGAAAATGGGCCTCGTCACTGAAGATGATTTTATCGGCAAAATCAGCATTTTCATGTTGTCTCTCCAATACCCAATTAACGAACTCCCTTCGCTGCCCATGGTCAGTTGGCTTCATTTCCTGAGTCAATTGAACTTTGTATGCATGAAAATTCAAAATTCGCTGCAAAGTGGATTTGGAGACACCAATTTGCTGAGCTCGTTGTCGAATTGAGGTGGATGGAGTTTGAGCGACATCATCACGTACAGCTGCAACATTTTCGGTCGATCGACCTGGTCGATGGCGCGTTGTTGTCTTTACATCACTAACAGACCCAGTTTCGGCAAATTTATCCATTAATCTCTTTACAGTTGACTCTTTTGAGCATTATTGTGACCCCAAATTGAACTGTAGCCGCAATTTGCGAACTGTAGCCGCAAAACTTTCACCATTTTGGTAAAACAATTTCACAATGAGAATGCGTTGTTCATTCGTGTAGCGCTCCATTTTTACTAACCTCGTACCTTCTACTAACAAACAATAACAATTGTTCAAATGTCAAACAATGACACTTCGAATGTTGCCAGATTTAAAAATTGCGTTCTTCTTGGGACACCCTTTATATGAGTGAAACATGGTATAAAAACAAAACAAACTCCAAAGAAAAGTGGATAATGCACAAATTCATTTTTTTAATTTTTTAGTATGGTATTGCACCATCAAAAAATATAAAAAAATTATATATTTTTCCATTGCGTATTTTTCTTGGAGTTTTTTTATACCTTGTTTTCATAAACTAATGAAAAAATTGTCATTCTGATGATTTTTCACTGAAATTCTGGTCGATTTTACAAAAATAAAATAGGAAAGAAAATCGTAGAAAATAGAAGTCATTATTTCACCACTTACAAACAAATTTCAGAAAGTAGATTAATGTAACCATTTCGTAAATCAAAATAAAAGAAATAAAATTGTAAAAACATAACGCGACTATTTCACAACAACTTAACATTTTAGAAGTAATTAAAATTTCCTTCAAAACAAGGCATAGCACATTAAAATCGGTCAATTGTTTCAGGAGTTACAGGCGATTTAATGAACACACCTTTTTGCAAAAAAATCTTATTTTTACTCTGTTAGTACAGTATTTTTGTGAGAAGAATGCATACACAAACTTTCAAAACAATCGCAGCTGACGAGGTCAAAAATCGTACCGCTTGACATGGAATGACTCATATATATTAGGATGGGTCAAGAAAATAAATTGCAAAGGCCACCCCCCAGAAATGAAGATTGGATTATTTAATGATGATCTACAAAATATTTCGTCACTGGGTCAAGCCATATGTGAGCTAAACGCTCCCCAAAATGCTCCAACTCTTTTTACAAAAAATGAGCGCTGCGGCTTCAATTTCATTCCGATATTCATCATTTAGGCATCATTCGAAAGGTATTGACTGCAGTTATTTATTTTTTATAAAATATTACCACCAAATACGAAAAGTTTAGTTCAATAGTTCGACCAACAAGTTACTCTAAGACAAGCATCTAAATTTTTATTTAAAGTAAATCGGGGAAAATGTAACACAAAAAATTATATTAGAAACAAATGATTTTTAGGGTTATTTTCACTAGCGTTTAGCTCACAGATGACTTGATCTGGGAACGAAGTATTTTGGAAGTCAATATTAAATAATCCAAACTTTATTTTCGTGGGGTGACTGGATTTTTTTTTTTTCCATTTGTATGGACGGCGACCCAACCAAATATAAATATATATGACCATTATATTTAAAGATATCTACGCTATACACGCTTTGGAACTTTAGTTATATCATAAACCTCTTCAAAATACCTTGTGGTGAAACTTTCTAGGGTAAATACATACAATGAAACCTATCACGGATGGAAACTCCATCAAGCGGACAGTTTCTAAAAAGCCAATCAAAATTTTAAAATTTTCATTATAATGAACCTCCATTAACCCTTAAAAGCATAGCGTGCCCTATATGATACATATCTTTAATCATGTGCTATTCTAATACATAAGTCAAACCGAAATGAAATATCGAATATGTTAAATTGAAGCAGATAATATTTCCTTTCATTCAAATCTTGTTTCGCCGGGCTTGCAACGTGCTTTAGCTCATAATAAGCCTTCGAAGCGGACGATTGCAATTTTTGCACGCATTTTCAAAAGTAACGTTTTATATTGAAATCAAAATTGATAATACTAATTATTCGTGCGGAAATAAGTTCTTGTGAGTACCCAGAGATTTGTTTTAGCTAAAAATATTGAATCTTGAGCTAGCAATTTATTCAAAATATGCTTATGCGGACAAATTTTGGGTGACCGTGACTGTCCGCTGTTGAGAGGTTTCACTGCAAAAAATGAAAATTTCAGAGAGAAGAGCCAAAATGTGTGTCATCGCTTCACATGAAGTTACTCCAAAGACCATATTTCTCAGAAACCACACAAATTTCTTTTTATATTTGCAATTTTTAAAAGCTGACAAATGAATTTATAAATTTCTTCTGTTGTATTTTGGTGTACTAAACTCGAACACGATAAAAAACTTGTATAAGTTTGTTATTTTAATATATTATTTACACAAAAACAGTGAAATATAATAGGAAAGCTAGATATCAATCCATAAATATATAAATAAGCTGACCCAAAAGATATAGTTGATATGTACATATATTATTTAATGAAAATAACGCACCTGTCCGCTTGAGCCACCGTATGTATGTCGTATTCTCTAAATCTATTTACAAATTCTGTAATTGGGTCATTTCGCCCGCCCCACTTTAATCTGTAATAAAATATGTATTAATAACAACAGTCGTCTAACAATTGTCGTTTCAATGAATTCGTCAAATACGTTTTTGTTTTTTTCATTCTTCTGCGACCGATGGTGACGCATTTTATTTTGTTATTATTTTTAACGCTCCTCCTTAAATGTTGTCAAGGTAAAGTTTGAATTATTAAACGAAACGGCTGCCTGCCTGGCTTGCTTGTTAATTGAAGTTGGAGAAAGAGCAACATTTTTTGTAGAAGAGAGCGAGCACGAGGCTAAGAGAAAACAAACAAAAGTAAACTTAAGAGTCAGTGAAGCAAAAAACAAAAACGTGTTCGGGGATCTTGTTGTACCTTAAACACGAAACAGACTTTCGTTGTTGCTGTTGTTGTGCTCTAGGCGAAAACACAAAAACTATGCATGAAAAAAGGGAAGTTGAAAATCAAACAAAATACACTCAGGGGAAAAAACTTGATAAGAATAATTTCTTAAAAAAAAAACACAACAAAACAAATAATGACAGTATATAAGTACATACATATAAATAATAAAAAAGAGAATAAAAATAAAATAATGTAAAAACAACGTTCTTAAGACGATAAGAAAAGGAAATGAAAAATTGAAAATGTACTACGATAGTTACACACGTACATACAAACATATTCATTACATCGTTGTTGTATTTTCAACAACAACAACAACACGTTGAAACATGATTTCCAGAAAATTTTTGAAAAACATTCTTGCGTTTTAAATGCACCGCGCGCAGCACCGCCCCTTTCAATACCGGAATATCGTTAATGATTTTGTGGATGATGTGGAGAAAACGAAAATTACTCAGACGGACGTCGCACATGATTGGCATACAAATTAGTAGCCTACGATTGAATTATTTTTCCTGTCTACGGCAGTCTCGGGATTTCATTTAGAGATCGATTCGATTTAGAGAAAGACGTAGAAATTTTTGGTTGGACTGTCGAAAAACTGACGTTTCATTTAAGATCATATAGTGGATAAAATAAAAAAAATATATAAATAAAATAGATGGCGTCAGAATAATTAGTTGAAAAGATAATAAATTTCAGGTATTCCGAGATCTAATGCCGAAATTATTAATAACCCTATTAGAAATATGTGAATACTGAATATATACAGTACTGGCCATAACTAAAGCAACCCCTGTAATAAAGTTTTCTTCATATGATATTTTTTTCCAAAACGATGATTTTAACCCATTCGTTCCCACTGTACTCACTTGGGTACAGAAAAACGGCCAAAACAACCGAAACACAATTTTCTTTGGGCGTTAATGGGTTAAATCATCTTGTATATAAAATTTGTTAACTATTATGATTAATGTTGATATAGAATGAATTTAGAAATGAATAACTTTATAAACATGAAGGTGAAATTGGTTAAACACTTAAAACCACAAAACTACAACACCTCCTTATAAAAGGGTCGCAAATTTCACCAATTTACTGGAAACATGCTGTATTTGTTAAAGGCACTTTCCACTAATGTTAAATTTTAGCAGAAAAAATAATAAATGGAAAGATTTTTATGTATAATTTTAATTTTTGTATAGTTTATGGTGAGATAAAAGCAATTTTTTGCCATTGCTAAACACATTTAAACAATTAAACAATATCTAAAATTAAAATTATCGAGGCGGGATTGACAATACATGTACTGAATAAAAAAATATTGAATCTAGCGATCATCCGTTTCTAAGTTTTTGCAGACAAATCGGAAACCCGCAAAAACATTCTGGTTGAAACCCGCGTATAGCTTCACGGTATGAAGAGTCCTTGCTCAAAAGGACACTTCCGAAGGATCCTACTGTATTTTCTAATCAAGTAAAAAGTTGTTTATGTTTGTACTTGAGTGAAAGAACGGTCCGTAGAAGACCTGCAGAAGTCGCATTATTTTTCTGATGACCAGAAAAAAAACGTCTGCAAAGAATTAGAAAGCCAGACTTAAGTTTGCCAAAGGCTACATCGACTGGAGTGTTCTGAAATGTACACTGTGTTATTCTCTGACAAATCCAAGTATAAATTCAAAAAATCAGATGGAATAAGCCATGGACGCAGACCACAAGGAAAGATGACGCAGACCACGAATAATGGTCTGGGGTTTTTGTTTTTGTGATCAAGGAATTGGACGCAGACCACAAGGAAAGAGGACGCAGACCACGAATAATGGTCTGAGTTTTTTTGTGATCAAGGAATTGCTTCAACTTAGAATATTGATGTAATTATGAATCTATTCATATATCGTGACATCCTATAGGAAGTGATATTGACATATGCCGATGAAGAATTGCCACATCAATGGACGTTCAAACAGGATAACGATCCTAAATAAGCTTCTAAAGTAGGGTTTGGGGTCCGGGAATTCCCGAATCGTTTTTCCCGGGAATTCCCGGAAAAATTTGGACGGGAATTCCCGGGAAAAGATTTTAAATTTCCCGGGAATACGGGAAATATTAAAAAATATTTTATTGATTATTTTGAGCACTAATTTAGTTTCACTGTACAATTGGTAAATTATTTTTTATGTATTTAATTATATTTTATATATTTAATTATATTTTAAATTCATATATTTACATTATTGACAATAGTAATGAACATTTCTTTACATAATATTACTGCAAAAAAACTTTTTAAATTCGCTAAGTCGCTATTTTTTGCTGTCTAGGGGAAAACACACTTTTTATTACGATATTTGCAGGATTTTTAATAAAGGGTGATTTTTTAAAAGCTTTAGGAAAGTTTTTCAAAAAAAAATCAGAAATCAGAAAATGCATGAAATCTTTATTTGAATCGATAGTACGGTCCATATAATTTAATCTTTGAAGATTATTTCATGCAAATGTTGACCTTGACTGCGCCTCAAATGATCCACCCGCTTAGTCCAATTTTGGCATTTCCAAGTTTTTGAGTAACAGAGGCCCAATTGCTGCGAACGGCGACGAATCGATAATTGATGGTCATCATTAACACTGGCCGATACTGCTGCGATATTTTCTTCAGCTCGCACTCTACGTAAGCGTGTTGGTGGTTTTATGTCTAACAATGTAAATTTGGTGCGAAATTTAGTCACAATAGCCCGAATAGCCGCTTCAGGGGGTCGATTAAACTGACCATAAAATGGAAGCGCGCGATGAACTTTCTTAACAGAGCACGCATTTTGATAATAAAATTCAACAATTTGCAAGCGTTGTTCGTTTGTAAGACGATTCATGTTTAAATTATAGACCAAACTGAAGATGTTTGACAGTGAACGTGCGTCAGCTGTTTAAACCAGTGTTGCCAAAAGATAATAGCAAAAAAATCACCCTTTATAAATCGAAAATATCTGACACTGACAATACTATGGTTGACATAGTGTCAATACTTAACCCCTCGTGCTATCTGGTTTAACTTTAAATTTCTGGTTTTACCAGAAGAATCTACGAGATAGAAGGTGAAAATATTCTTAATGAAGAATTTATTTTACATATGAAGCCAGTAAGAAATGGTATAAAAATAGGGAAAACATTAAAATTGTTCACCTGGAAACTTTCGAGATTAGAAATATGTACGGTATATTTAAATGACCTTCTGTAAGAACTAATGACTGGACTATTTCAATGTTTTAATTTTTTATGAATTTATTTAATTAATATTAATTTTTTATAATGTTTCAATTGCTTTTATAGTTTAGAATATTCCCCCCCCCCGTTGCTGTTAAATATTTTCTTCTCTAGACGAATGAATCTTCTAAATTAAAGACGTTCTCAGCCATACGAGTTATTGTTGTCAGGCACTTGTGCCTGTGATTTAAATGTCCAATTTTATGACGACAATTAGTCTAGAATAAAATATTTGTAAAATGTAAAATATTTTGACAAACACATTCGCTTTTAATTTGTAATATGACAGCATTTTTAAAAACCACATCCGTTACTAAATATTGTTGTTTTAAACCATATTGGAAATACCTAAAATAAATTACTTTTATCCCGGGAATTCCCGGGATTCCCGGGAATGAAACTTTTCATTCCCGTTTTCCCGGGAAATGAAAAAAGTCCGGGAAACCCCAAACCCTATTCTAAAGTTTCTAAGACCTGGCTGCTGGGCAGAATACCTGGCTGCTAGGGTTGAAGTTGTTGGTTGGCCTGCTCAATCCTTCGATTTTAATACTATTGCGAACTTATGGTAGGTTTCTAATATGAAAATCAAGTAAAAAAATAATCATGATTAGTTTTAAACAGTAAAAATAGTATGGAAATGAATTGCATAATAAATCATAAATAATTCAAAATCATAAATTCATAAAGATGTACTTATTTCACCCAGAATAAAAGATTCGCTACCAATTATTAATTTTTCTGTTACCAGATAAGTGGGTGCTTTAGTTTTGTCCCTATTATTTTCTGGTCCTAAATGTTCTTTTAGGTTAAATTTTAATTTATAAAAAAGTGAACTTCGTAACTTTTTGCTTTTCTACAATAAAAATATAAATAAACAAAATTAACATGCTATAATAATTTATAATTATAATTATATTATTTATAACGTGATTTTCATAAAATAAATAATATGCGAAAAATATGTACTGAGGGGGTGCTTTAATTGTGGCCAATACTGTATATCCTGTATAAACACTAGTGTATATCGATGACTTATTAATATGTTGCTCCTATCTCAGAGTCTACGCCCGCAAACAGCTGACCTTGTTTACCGACATCAGCTGTAAAAAAAATCTCGCTAATGTCAGCTGTTAGAACAGAGGGGTATAAGTTAGTACTCTTTTTTACTTACACATCTCTCAACATATCACGTCATGTTTCTGTACTACTTTTTTTCCCCTCGAAAGCAATATGTTACGTGTTCTTCTAATAACATCTTCAGTGAATCCTAAAAGACAGAAACGTGCATACTTATGCAAGAAATCATCTTGACATTTACATGGCTACAATTCTGACAAGGAAGGGAAAACTAAAAACATTCCCTTGGAAGACTTCTTGCAATAACAAAGTGCTCTTTACTCCACTGTATTTGGAATTATGACATTTCCAAGAATTACCCAAAATACTACATTTTCCATGCTTTGGTTTTCCAAGAAATTCGAGGTGCCACTGGCAAAGAAAATCAAGTTTTTTTATACCGACATGAAATTAAAAACGTCATATTTATGATGGAAATCTCCATAATCACCAGAGGGGGGTGGGGGCGAAGGGAGGATGTCCGGTAATATTGTATAACTAAGTGTTCTATATTTATGTGGGTATACAAGAATAAAACAAACAATAAAAATAACATTGTTTTCAAGGCTTACCTCATTGATTGTTTTAAAACGAAATCCTTTCTTCGCAACGTCGTGAAATTAATAAATGTTTTGACAACCGCACCACACGCAACAACAACAATGATGACATAAAAATGTATAGTATCTACGGATAAAAGCAACTATATAACGTCGTCGTTGTGATGATGATTGAATCGTTATTGTTTGTTGTTCTTTCTTTTCGTTACGATTTTTTTTTTTCAATTATTTTTCAATTATAAATTTTGATTGGCACACACACACGTTATGAGGCGTCGCGGCATAACAACAAATCACGAAGAGGAAAAACAATTAGAAAAGCGTATAATAATTAATATTTTTTAGATCACTACAAAAAAAAAACAAAAAGAATCAAAAGATTGATAAATAAAAATTTACTATTAATTAGAAATTAATTTGTTGTTTCATTAAGTTTTCCTTAAGTACTCCTTGGCAACTCTTTCGTTTTCCATTTTCGTGTGATTCTTTTTCTTGGTTGTTGTTTCCAACTCCCTTTCAACACACGACACACACACTCGCATTCAAGCAGACCCGCCGCACACAGACATAAATGTCATAGATTTTTACTTCGGGTTTCTTCTTTGCTGTTTGCATATTTTTTCACACAGTCGGCATTTTTGCCTCCCAACCCATTTTTTGCTTCACGATTATGCGAAGAAAATATGAAATGGTAAATGGTGGCGTTAAAAAAGTTCAAAAATTATGTTTAATTTGTTTTGTAATTTGCTGCATTGACGGCACGGCACAGCACAGCACACAAAAGTAACAACATTCTATGCACTCACACTAAGGCGGCCTCTGACAAACACTTCAACACCAAAAATATGGAGAAAAAATTAACACAATTTCTACAATTCTGCATTTGTCATCAGACGACAATTGTCATGTTTTTTGCTCATTCGTATTAACATGTATAATTGCTTCTTTATTCGACCATAATTACTAAATGCCGAGGTTTAATGTGCTAAAACCAATAACTTTTTTGTATTTTAGTTGTTCAGTTTAATTCTTTCTTTTATGGAAATTTAATTTTTATCTTTCCGCAACAACACGACACCGACCGACCCTGTTTCTGCTTCTTTCTTTTGTCGAGCAATTTCAGTATAGAATAGTAATAAATATATAGATATAAATACAAATAATACACATAAAATAGATATGGGAGTATGTTTAGTTTATGATTGTTTTACATTTGCAGAATTAAATGTTGTAGTTTTTAATTTTGCAAACCCCGTCCGTAAAAACACCCGCACTCATGAAAGAAAAGAAAGATAGAAAATATGAAAATTTTGCGCGTCCGCGACCAACCTTGTTCAATGGAAAAAAAATACTAAAAATAAAATAATCAAAATCAGTCGAGGTAATCGAGAATCGATTTTAGGTGTCCAAAAGCCGATTCTCTTTTTATATAGGAATCGATTCTTAATGCTCAAAAATCGAAATTGAAAACATCGACAAAGTACTAAGTTAATTCTTTAAAGTTGGCAATGCTGATTACATTGGAAATTGCCGCCAGTTACAAAGGCCATTTACTTGCAAGTGATTTGAAAAATTAACACAATAATTTACAAATCACACTATTATCACGTTACTTCCCATACATTTTTGCAGCAAATATCGAGATAATTTATCATTTTCACACATCATTTCAAACGCAATGTTGTATTTGATTTTCCAATTTATAGTTCTTTCAGACTGCATGTGAAATCGAGAGTAAATGACATAACGGCCTTTTCAGACGACATGCGAAATCTAGCTGGGGTCGAAATCAAGTGATATCAGCCCAAGGTCGATTTACAAAATGTCAAATCGAGCTGAAGTGACATAAGGTCGATTTGCAAATGTCAGTTCCCATACAAATTTGTCACTTGAAAATAGACATTATATCATTTCAAGATGAAATCGATTAATTTCGCATGATTAGCTTTTCAGACTGCACGCGAAATCAATTGATTTCAGCTGAAAATACTATTAAAGGGCTGTAATTGATTTCATATTAAGTTCTGCGCAGACTGTACGATTGTCTGACAGATTCGTCGAAAATTGTCAAAAAATTGTAAAAGTTATAAACACATTTGAATGTGCTATTAGTCGTGTATAACCTCTAAGTTTCATTTGCTAGTATTCCGGCATTAATACGTTTTTTTGCACCATAAATACAAAATTGTGAGCAAGGCAACTTTAAATAATAGCTTTTTTAGACTGGATGCAAAATTAATCGATTTCAGCTCAAGGTCGATTTACAAATGGATGCAAAATTAATCGATTTCAGCTCAAGGTCGATTTACAAATGTCAGATCCCAAACAAATTTAAAAATGGATCTTATGTCATTTCAAGCTGATATCGATTAATTTCGCAGTCTGAAAAGGATAATCACGCTTACTAAGGAGATTACCGGATATTTGATGTGGAACTGCTGAAGGAGTCAGATACACTGGCCAATATTTGCTTTGTGCAAGGGCCATAGAAAAATAACAAAATAATAATAAAAAATAATACAATTTATCACAGCTCTTTTGATCGATAGCAAATTTATCGTAAATCGTTTGGCGACGTAGGAACCCCTCTTTTTAATCAGCTGTACTGTCGGCAGCACAGTGCTTTTTGGGCAGGTAATAGCGTAAAATAAAAATAGGTTTTCTGTTTATTTTAAATGCAAATTATAAAAAGTGTGAAAATCACATTTTTTTCATACAGGCTAAAGTTATTCCCTTTTTAGTAACTTATTTTGGCACAATTTTTTTGATAGATTATAGATTTAGTATAATTGGCATGTATGTAGAACTGCAACATATAAATGTTAGAATATATAGTACTAGAAAAATACTTTAATGCCCAATTTTTGGGTGGTTATTTATCTTTAAGTTATATTTAAACCACTGTCAACATATGTTAGATCAAAGAAAAAACGTGTGTTTTCAGTCATATAACTAAATAGCCACATAACAACTGGATATAGGTATGCTAGCAAAAAATGTAAGCACGATAGCTCATAGGCGCATTTAAATATTATTTATTTAAGTCGATACCGCCATTCGATATCCTTGTTGGTGATATCTTTATGGTTCTCGATCTTTTCTAGTGGCCACTGGTGTGTGTGGTATATCTTTGCTTATTATGGGACACCCTAATTCATTTAAGACTTTCTGAGAATCCCAATAAGTCATTGGTGGAGCGGGTGACAATTTCTTCTATGTTCCTAATGAAATAGTATCCTAGGTATTTATTTCTGCGTACACTGAGCGAGGGGCATCTGCAGATTAAGTATTTGATCGTTTCTACCTCGTCTTCATCCTCACAGAATCGACAATAATCTTCGATGCCTAGCTGCCACCTTAAAATTCTGCCTCTTATGTTGCAGTGCCCTGTGTAATTGTTAACTATCTACCCAATAAATTCTAGTGTTAAAGCACGTTTTAACTTAAATTGACCTTAGATTTACCTCGTCTTCGTCCTCACAGAATCGACAATAATCTTCGATGCCTAGCTGCCATCTTAAAATTCTGCCTCTGATGTTACAGTGCCCTGTGTAATTGTTAACTATCTACCCAATAAATTCTCGTCTAGTCGTATGTTAAAGCACGTTTTAACTTAAATTGACCTTAGATCGATGTCAGCTCGATTTTTTGGGTATGTAGGTTATACTACTCCTTTTTTAAGCACGTAATATATAGGTTTGGGTTCTGATATAGGCTCCATAACATTGGAGATTTAAAACATAAAGCTTAATTTTTAAAAATATGTTCAGTCCAGTCCATATGTTCAGTACTTTAGCCATTCCCGACTACTGTAAAAGTCAGAGATAAACGCAAATTTAACTCGAATTCAAAGATACGAACAAAATATGTTTGAATGAATCGATGTATCCAAATCTATTAGTTTCTTACCAAAAATGTATGTACGTACATATAACGATTGCTTTGTATTCAAATAAATATTAACTTTTAATTTAACACACTCATGTGTATTTTAGTTTTGGATTTCACTACACTTTGCTCTGAATACTAATTTCTGCTGAAGTTGTAGCTGCATTCCAAATGATCGTGCCCTCCTCTCTCTCTTTATTTATGTTTTTTAGCAACCACCACCCACCACCACCACATGTTGTCATCTGTTATTTGTTATTGTATCCATACGAGAATGTTTACATCAAAATGCCCTGCCATGCCCAAACCCAAGCCATTTTCCACTCTCATTACTTGTAGTGTAGTAAATTCCAAAGGCACCTACTATTAATTGGATACACTTTATACGTTCGCTGGGTGTTTGCTTTTGCTTTTGTTTATGTGCAATTGTATATAAACAAACTCAAAATTCCATCCATTCGACGTCGAATGACTATTAATGTCTCCCCTGCTCCAAACACACACTCACACACTCGATCCCCTCCGGCCTTATGCTCCCCTCTGTCATTTGGTTTATATGTATGAAATGTGTGCTGGACAGAACTATTAAAATCATGATATTGCAATTTATAAACGTACAAACAAAAGTCCGATATTATGATAGATACGATATTTCAGATTTATTATCCCTAAACTATTTTGGCCAGTGTGTTGACCTGCATTGTCTTATCGATTTTCGTTTATATATTGTAATTTTAATTAAATTTGATCCTTGATCCTTGACCCATAGACGAACTTCGATCAAGTTTCCCGCGATTGGCGCAAATATGTATCAATTTTCATGAAACTATCTAAACACATTCCTTTAATTGCTAATTCCAGTATACATTTTCTTGAAATTAATTTCAATCTCAATTCAATTTCATATGACTCGTTGTGTAGAGTATCACAAATCCGACCTCACCCGTACATATTCTCTGCTTGCTGGGGGCATTGTTTGATTCTTAATAAAGAAATCAATGGTAGTATTTGTTCAAACAGAGAATTTTTATTGTTGGAATGTAATTCGCCATACAAAAGAATCTCAAAAAGAATTTTATCGGAGATGTAATGTCGAGGGATGGCAGAGAGGTTGGAGGTTGTTATGGAGGGAGAAGAAATACAACAATCGATTTGAATAGTATTGTTGGAGGGAGTCATGGCTATGAACGTTTGTTTATTAATGTAGCAGAGGAACAAAACACGCCTGTCCAATTAACCTTTGATTGAAATTATAGGGAAAGCTTAACTGCTGCAATTGAAGTCAAGTGGTGCATGTACATATTGGGGTATGCAACCGACTATTATTCGATTAATCGAATTATTAATTATAATACAAACTAAATTTATATTCAAATTTTGGGTCCAGGGATTGAGCCGGATGACTAGCCGAAGGACGTATATTTTATAGCAAATATTTCATTAAACGAAATTACTTCGTGTTCCATGCAGTTTTGCATAAAATATACAGAAATCGACATCTAATCTCCGAAGGTAAATAATTGCCGCTTGTTGCATTAAATCATAAATTTGAATGAAAGTAATTGTCCAAAACTATTGCAGATGGAGACAAATTACGATAAAAAACGATTGGCTCGAAAAAAATGTTTGCTATTGTGTCATGTTGATATCATGAATACATTGCCACTCACACCATACTCTTCATGAAGTTATACGTCGCTATTTGAAAAATTTATTTTAATTAATAGAGCGAGCTATTTTCCAAATCCATCCAGATCAGATGAAAAAGCATATCTTTTTGAAAATTTATATATATTTATTTTATTTATCTTCATACATGATTTGTCTATCGCACATGGCACAGTGAAAGGATAGCTCGGCGAAATTTCACATGAATAGAGTAGCGGTGTTTTCCAGATGATTTGGAAAGTTTTGGATGGCTACTGAGTGAACCTTAAATATTGGTCACCTCGGGCAAAAGTACAATTATGTACTAATTGCAACGATATTATGCAAGGTGATAGTGCTTATAAAGAGTGATTTTTTTGAGGTTAGGATTTTCATGCATTAGTATTTGACAGATCACGTGGGATTTCAGACATGGTGTCAAAGAGAAAGATGCTCAGTATGCTTTGACATTTCATCATGAATCGTCTTACAAACGAACAACGCTTGCAAATTATTGAATTTTATTATCAAAATGCGTGCTCTGTTAAGAAAGTTTATTGCGCGCTTCCATTTTATGGTCAGTTTAATCGACCCACTGAAGCGGCTATTCGGGCTATTGTGACTAAATTTCGCACCAAATTTACATTGTTGGACATTAAACCACCAACACGCTTACGTAGAGTGCGAACTGAAGAAAATATCGCAGCTGTATCGGCCAGTGTTAATGATGACCACCAATTTTCGATTCGTCGCCGTTCGCACCAATTGGGTCTCTGTTACTCAAAAACGTGGAAATGCCAAAATTGGACTAAGCGGATGGACCACCTAAGACGCAGCCGCGGTCAACATTTAAATGAAATTATCTTCAAAAAGTAAATGTCGTGGACCAATCTAACGTTTCAAATAAAGAACCGATGAGATTTTGCAAATTTTATGCGTTTTTTTTTAAAAAAAGTTATCAAGCTCTTAAAAAATCACCCTTTACATTACATGTGCATGTACCTTAATAAGTTTAATAGATATCGGACTGACTAGAAAAAAATATATTTTTGGCGAGGTTGGTTTTGTATTTTAAACATTGTGATGTAACTATTTGCTTAAATTAAGAATTGTTTTTACTGCCTAGTTTCAATATTGTTGCAAACATGTTACTACAATCCTAATCATTTTGGCCAACGGATCTCCGCAGTAGGTCTATTCCAAAATTGTCAATTTTTCAATATAAAAAAAAATTATTTTAGTTTTTTGTTTGTTTTATTTTGGTCTGTAATCAATATTTGATTTGAACTGGGATATTCTCCTGGCTCAAGGCATGGTGACATTTATTACTTGGCTGCACACTACCACTATCATGATTTCCACCCTGTGAAAGGTTTCCTCAGGTGGCTTCGCAGCGACTTTTCAACAGCATACCCGGCCTCTTTAAGCGTTGGCACGGCAGAAGTATTGTCACCATGCCATGCATTCTATAAAATATAGATGCAAAATGGTCTTGAGACAGGAGAATATCCCAGTTCAAATCAAATATTGATTACAGACCAAAATAAAGCAAACAAAAAACTAAAATAATTTTTTTTATATTGAAAAATTGACAATTTTGGAATAGACCTACTGCGGAGATCCGTTGGATTAGGATTGTAGTAACATGTTTGCAACAATATTTAAACTAGGCAGTGAAATCAATTCTTAAAAATGATTATCAAAAATTTTCAAATCGCAAGGAAGCGATTATAAAATATAGATGCAAAATGATCTTGAGCCGGGAGAATATCCCAGTTAAAATCAAAATATTTTATTATAAAAAATTTTCAAATCGCTAGGAAGCGATTAGAAAATCTTTAGTATATTTTTTTATTCTCATTTATTGAGTAAGAAACTCAAGAAGTATTACTATATTATTAGTAAATGGCGACCATTTTAGTAAAAAATCCCAAATTTTGGAACATATTTTCCGCACATTGGGAATTTGGGCATTTTGTTGGACAAAAATGCACAACGACTAGGAATACATTATTTTCGAAGGTATTTGTCCTAAATAATTCCAAAAATTTCGTAACGATTGAATTTGTTTTTCTGAAAAATTTACATTTTTATGAAATTTTTAGTTTCTGTCCATTCCAAAATGGTATGTACAACTTTTTTATAAAAAATGTAATTTTCTGCTTCATACTTGTAATAAGGTTAGCCGTGTATTTTCACGGGGGAATATATATGAACACGGCATGGCAAATACTTGAAGGCTATATCAAAAATATAAACCGATCTGTGCAATATTTAAAAAAAAAGTTTTTAAATCGAGAAGAGAACCAAATCATTTACACACACACCTTTCGTATTTTCGTATGACTTTTTGTAATTATTTTTGTTCATTTATTTTTATTATAATATTTTTTATTTGTTTTGTTGTTGTTGTTGGTTTTGTATATATTCTCATGGTAATTAAATATTAATAATAATTGATTTCTTTCTGTTTTTGCTTTGTTTTTTTTTTATATGCATATAATTTACAATAATTTAGCATTTTATTATTATTATTTCTCTTGTTATCATGTTTATTTTGTTCAGCAATAATTTTTTAACTTGTTTTGTTTTTGTTTTCGGTTTGCGTTTCTTGGCTTTGCATCCAACCACTCACTCGGCGCCAAAAAGAAACGATTCTCGTTTTTTTGCATTCTTGTAGAAATGTAGAAAAAACAGGAAATAGATTTGTATATGTATTTTAAAAATAATAATAATAATAATTTAAACAGCATTGCTGTGTTCCTAAACATTGGAGGGAGGAGGGAGGAAAGTGGGGGCGGGGTTCGACATTTTTTCTTTTTTCGTTTCAAAAAACATAACAAAAAATTATTTTAGGGCGTGGCGTGGGGGATTCAAAAGAAGCATTTAAGCGGTTAGTTTAACTTTGCGAAATGATTAAAAATTAAAACTAATAAAAAAATTAACTAAATTTAAAGAGAAAAAACTTACAATAATCAACAAATGATTTTTCTTTTCTATTTTTTTAACGATTTTTAAATAATCAATTTTCAGGTTCGTGTTGCTTTTTTTGTTTTCTTCTTTTTACAAATGCAAAAATATTGGTAGGTTACGGTTTCTTTGTATGGTTTTGTTTGTTTGTTTCTTTACGTTTAAATAGATTTAATAATAATAATAAGCTAATAATTTTGTAATCACTGTTACAGAACGATTCGGAGCCGCGATTTCTTGCATATTTCTTATATGTGAGTAGAGTATTCAGTTCTTCGGATGTCCTTTTATGTTTGCAAGTTCAAAATCGTTAATATTTTGTTCTCAAACACATTGAGGTGGACAGTAAAATAAAGACAGTAGCGGTAATAGTGTGATCACCCTCTTCATGCGAGCGAGAGACGAAGAAAATGTAGGCGTAGAAATTTATGAAATTGTCATTACAATGAAGTTGTATTTCACATTTTTTTTTAATATCGCTCACTTCGCCGCCTAGCCATGATAATGGTGAATTTGAAACAAATTTAGAATTTCGCAAAATAGAAAATTTCACCACTTTAAGGATGTGTGATTCCAAAAATTGTTTATCTATGAAACAATTCAAGTAGTTGAGAGCAGTACTGAGTACTGTTGGCATGGATAGAAGCTAGGCTGCTGGAAATGAAAAAATAAAAGAAGAAGATGCGGTATAATATTACAAATTGTTACATGAAAGAGCGAAAGAACAAAACCAAATTTTTGCTTTCTATTGCCAAGAAGTTCGACTATTTAAGAATTAGTAGCAGCTGTGACTATAAAAAGTTAACATGTCCAGAGAGTAAAGTCCCTTTGTTCTTCATATAATGACAATTTCATAGTAACTCACCCTTGTATTTGCTGTGGCATATGATCGAGGTAAAAGAGATGCGGCGGGCTCTGGACAAAAATGAAACACGAACAACAAGTTTTTTAACTATGACATCTTTAAGTGTGCTACCCAGTGATATATTTTTTGTCCATTAAACGGGGTCTAATTTGTTTACTTGAGTTGATTAGAGTGAATATTAATTTGCAAATAAATCACGTAAAGTGTGCTTGAGACAAACATAAAAGTTACTCGTATATGGAAACCTGACGTGATACGTGTCTGGTGGTTGCAGATAGACCTCCGTGTAAATAAATAAATTCTTGCAATTGGCAATCTCTGTGGCGAAACTGTTGGCCCTTGAGCAGTTTTAGCGAACAACAAATATTGAACTCACATATGTACATAGAAGAGCCTAATATGTCGTTGGTGAGACGAAGGAATCGGCAAAATTGAAGACTTGTTGTGGGCTGCCAGAAGACGAATACGTGTGAGACGAACAACTTGGCACAATTGAAGACTTGAGAAAGTGGATTTGCAACAACGTCATTCTATGGATGCCGGCCCTTACTACATATAAGTAACGGCTGAAATTCTTGATATATTTTAGCACTTATTTACGTGAGATTTTATTGTATTCTACTGACAAAACTCAGTACAAATATGTTTAGTGTTCTTTGAATAAAAAATAGCAAATTGAAGGCTCAAGGGATTAGCTCTCCATTATCTAGAAGAATAGGTGTAGAATAATATAATATTTGGAAAGGTGCCAAAATAAAATTTTTCCAAGTAACGAACGACAGCGTTACCGTCGGCTTTTACCCTGACATTTCGATGGTAAATGGAATTGTATTAAAGAAATCGCATCGAAAGCAATCTGTTTCGATAACCCTCGCTATAACAGAGATTACAAAACTATTGAAGACAAATCATAATGTTATAATAATAATAATATAATCTTACTACTCTTTTTTTCAACTAATGAAAAACTTACTATGTTGGATGTGTTTTTTTTATATGTAAAATAAAATCATATTACAGGCCTTTTTTGTAATTATAAATATGTGTTACTCTTTTAAATGGCTCTTTTGTTTGTGGTTTTATATAATAATGTATAAAAAATGATTTGAATTTGTTAGCATGCGTTTTGTTTTTCATCTGTTTTTGCTTTATATTTAATTAATTTATTTCATGTATGTATATTTTTATATATATGCCATATATTCATTGCGTTTTATCTTCTTTTTTTTTTTGTTTATAATATTATATGTATATATATTTATGTAAAAAATCTGAAGGACAAATAATAACAACAAAATGATATAATAATTAAATAGTAATTAGTAGTAAATAACTGAAATTTCTTTTTAAAAAACGACAAAATTATACTCGTGCGGGAAGGGGAGGGGCGAGGCGGGTCGGGTCGGGTCGGGAAGGGATAAGGATGTATTTGATTCGTTGGAGAGGTTGGGTGGGTAGGGGATATTTAACGAAAGCTGTATAGAAAATCACTTAAAAATAAGTAGATATAAAATATACTATAATAGCTAAAACAACAAAACCATAGGGCAAAAAACGTCTCAGCAAGACATCCGTTGTGGTGGCAACAACAGCAGCGCTTCGACCAGCTTTAAGCTTCAGTGTGGCAATTTCATTGCGCAATTCTATATTTTTCTGTTGCTGTTCCTCCAATCGCTCTTTGTATGTGATCAATTCTTCTTCGCGCTCCAGAGCGGTGACATTAATGTCGGCCAAATCATTTTCTACAACACCATCATCATTCATCATTTGGCCTTCCGACTCGACTATTTCATAATAAACATCGGGCGGAGATGTGGGAGGTGCAGCTACCGCCTGTTTCTTTTGATTTTCGCTTTTGGTGGTGTTATGTTTATTCTCATTGATTACTTGTTCCAAGGCCTTTTTATCCTCTTTTAAAGCTTCAATAACTTTATTAAGACTTAACATTTTGTGTTTGACATCATCACATTCGACCTGCATTATTTCCAAGGTTTGATGGGCCTCCATTTCGGTCTGCTGTAGTTTCTCATTCAGTTTGCCCACTTGCAGTTGATAGTCTTTTAATTGTTCTTCCAGTAAATGATGATTGGCTGCCGATGTAGTGGTGGTGGCTTCTTGTTTTATCGTACTATGAGAACTATTTACAGGCGAGTTTAGACTTAAGCTCTCCACCTCAGAGGATATACTATCGGTGTCTAAATCTATGTCGTCACATGAGGCCCTCGATGATTCTGGCGTTTCTAGCAGTCTAGCAGCACTATTAGCAACAGTTGGACTTGTGGTGGTGTTGTGGGCTTGGAATTGTGCTTGTAACTTAACCAGGGGAGGCGGTGAGGAATTTGATTTTTCTTGACTCTGTCGCGACTCTTCGGGGACAGTATCTTTTATTTCATTGTAGGCCTCTCTTAACATATTAACACTTGATTTCAATAATTGATACTTTTTATTATCCTTGGATAGCACCTTGTACGAAGCTGAAGTTGATGCTTTGCCATTGCGGCTAATAATGAATTCATCCTCTTCAGCTGAAGCACCACCGCCACCGTCGTCTTCTTCGTCATCACTGTTCTCATCGAAATCGTACACATCCTTTTGTTTTGCGGCTCGTGTTGCCGCCTTTTCTTTGTGATCTTTAGCTTTCTCACAATTTGTTTCGGATTTCATTCGATTTTCGATTTCGGCTTCCAATTGTTTTAGGTTTTGCTCTACATTTCTCAATTTACTCGTAAAATTGGTACATTTTGCCGCGAATTCCAACGAATGTTGGTCTGAATCTAGCTTGACATCGGTGAATTTCATCATATTGTTGTAGCCGTCCTCGTCGTTGTTATCTTCATCACTAGAATCTGCAGTTTCGTCCTCGTTTTCATTGCAGATGGCCTTGAAGATATCTAGCGAGCCTTCGTTTTTATTTAAATCGGAATTTTGTAACCATTTCATAATTGTTGATTCCTTAACACGCTTGGGCGGTGATGTTTTGTTGGTTTGGTTCAGCGAAGCCAGCATTTTAGCTTTCTTGTATTTAGACATTTTAGGAGATTTATCCTATATGTAGATATAGAATAGTTTGAGAAAAGTTTGTTGAAATTGCATTTAAAGAATTTATAAGGGTAAGGATAGAGAGCATCTGAGGTGATCAATCTGATCTCTTTAGATTTTTGAAAACAAAGGTAAATGTCAATCTTGTTGAAACCAAAAATATTCAAGTCAAGTTAAAAAGCAATAGTATGTCCGATTTTAAGCTTACCTTTGGTTTGTCTTCACTTTCTATGCCGTTTATATTATCACCAAAAATGGAAGTCAATGTCGATGGTGCAGTCGTAGATAAATTCGTTTGTTTCTTAGCTTCTGCGGAGGGACTGGAATCATTGGCATCCTTGCCAGTCTCAACTTTAGCCTCACCACTACGCGTGCCGCCACCTGCTGCATTGCCATTTCTTTTGTTTTCGCCCTCAATATCCTTGCTATCCTCCTCCACATTATCATCATCATCGTCGTCGTCATCGTCATCATCATCATCTTCGCCCAAGTCCATATCAGCTATAGCAGCATCCAATTTTTCTATAGCCTGCTTTTCCAATATCTTCTCTTCATCATCCAGCAAATCGGCTCGTTTCAACAATAATTCCGATATCTTCTTCTTCAACTCTTCACATTCCAATTCACGTTCGCGCAACTTTTCCGTCAACTCTGCAATGCGCTGTTCTTCGCGTTCTTTAGCCTCTTGCTGCTGGCGCGCCACTTCGTCTCGATATTCATTGTATTCGGTTTCAAGATGTAATAAGCGCGTATTGACATCCTGCAGCGTTTGCTTAGAGTTCAATATCTGATCGCGTAACAAAGCACACTCATTATCGGATTGGGTATAGGCGGATTCCATTTTGGCGAGCATTTGCATGGCATCACAACGTTCTTGATAGACTTTGCGTAAGGCCTCTTTGGCTGTGTGTTGGTATGAGTTTTTATCATCCAAAAGTTTAAGAACCTATAAGACAGAGAGCAGCAAATGTAAGTGATAACAATGGTAATGGTTTGTTCAAGAAATATGAAATGTACAATGAAAGTTTAACGAACGGTCCCAACGCCTCTCACTCCCGCCCCTTCCGACCGAGAGGGCCTCGTCCCCATAACGTAGGGACAACGTACACACCACAGTCCGAACTGTGGTGGACAAGCAGTAGAGGGTGGAATACCGGCTACAGATTAAATATCTTCAGCCGGCAAAAAACAAAGACAAACTACATTAAAGGTTAATGCTAACATTTGACATAGAAGCAATACATTACATTTAATAATACTAAAACAGAATACTAAACATTCAAGTACGAGAGAATCCTTGACTTTATTGTATCGATTCCGACACCAAAATCTATGATGTGGTACAATGAATTAAAATCAATACACATTCTACGAATGGGCTGCGCAGAAGCATAATTCGTACGCTGAATATCAATATGAAGAAACTGATAGTATCTAGTTGGTCTAAATGGCACGTTAAACTTAATCCTAGAAATAAGATATTCAGATGAGACATCACCATTTAGAACCTTAAATACCATCACGGTGTTCAGCATAATTCGTCTACTTTTTAAGGAGGGCAAGTCAATCAACTTCAATCTACTAGAATAGGGGGGAAGAACAAAATCACTATTCCAATGTAAGTGTCTCAATGAAAACAATAAAAATTGCTTCTGAACTGACTCAATTCTGTCAATATAGACGCCATACTGAGGGTCCCACACTACAGAACCATATTCCAAAATAGGCCTAACGAGCGAAGTAAATAACTGTTTCGTCACATAGGGATCAGAGAATTCTTTAGCCCAACGTTTAATAAAGCCAAGAACACCATACGCCCTGTTAACCATGGCCATAATATGATTGTTGAAATCAAGTTTCGAATCCATCAGAATACCAAGATCTACAAAAGAATCAACTGTCTCTAACTCAGCTCCAATAAGATCATATCTGACAAATTTCGGATTCGATCTAAAGAAACGCATATGCTTGCATTTCCGTAAATTAAGTTCCATGCAGTTTATGTCACACCAACATCCAAAATTATCCAAGTCGTCCTGCAAATAATGAGAATATTCTAGCTGTTTATAAGACAAAAATATTTTCACATCATCCGCATACATCAAAATCCTAGAGTTTATAATAGACTCCGGGAGATCATTTATGAATAATAAAAATAGTATAGGCCCGAGATGACTACCTTGGGGAACTCCCGATGAAACCAGAATTGGCCTAGAACAAGAATTTCCGAATTTGACAATCTGCGAACGATTATTCAGATAAGAAGATATCCATTTCAAAAAATTACAGCTAAAACCAATTCTATCTAATTTATATAACAAAAGCTCGTGATTGACTTTATCAAACGGAGTACAACAAAATGGAAAAAAAATATTTAAAAATTGTGTTTTTTTTGTTTCTGGCAAAAAAGTTGCACCATCAGAGGGAAATAATTGAGAAACATTGCTCTTTCTTCTTCAAAATTATAAGTTTTTACGAGCAAATTGTTTAAACGGTCTTTTTTGTCAGAAAAGAAAACGCCATTATTTGAACACATAATGAAGGGGAACCTCACAACGTACCTCATTTCTTAAGACATTTTCAGGCACATTTTTCTCCATAAATGACAATTTCTTTTCCAACGAATGTATGCGATGCAACAGCTGATCTTCGGTAATCATCGACTGCCAACACAGGGCGGAGTTTTTCCGTGTTGCATCCAATATATTTTGTATGCTGCACAATTTCGAAGCTAAGACCTTTTCCCGTTGCGCCGTCTCCTGAATGTACAAATTCAGACGATGCAAATCATCGTAGCTAATGCGACCCTCTCCGGAATATGGACTACGGTGGGCGGGAGAATCGATTGATATGGCCTCTCGGCCATCGGGTAGATACAATTTAACGCAGGCGATAATACAACCGTGCACCTCTTTGCGAGAATTCTCCACCACATCCACGCCAAATTTGACAATGTCACCAAAATGCAGTTCGGCCTCTTCGTCGCCCAGCTTGTTGTCATTGATGAAGGTGCCATTGGAAGATTTCGTATCTTTTACCCAAAATTTACCATCCGGCGAATACCAGATGACGGCGTGCTTGCGCGATAATACTTTACAATCGAAAATGGCATTATTTTCGGCAGCTTTACTCTTCGCTATCAAACGGCCCACCATACACTCGACATTCGGTGTTAGACAAATAGTCCGGGCCTGAAAGGGATGTGAGTTGCCTTCACATATTAAAACGATTTTCGCTTGACCATTGCTGGTGTCGCTGCTAGGTACTACAGTGGCTAAAGACGATGTGGCTGTTGCTGAGTTGTTGGAGGCATCTAAGAGATTGCTATCATTTTTGGTTTGTGTGGTGTCCGCCGCCGTCGTTGACTCCTTCACCATAAACGACGAGTCTAGGCGTTTTTGTCGTTCTGCTACTTTTACCTTCAATGCCTGCATGAAATCTGGCTGCAAACCAGCTGCAGCCGTTAATGATGAACTGTTGTCAAGATTTGCTGTCGGTGCCAATTGTAAGACACTTCCAAAATCATGCGCTGTAAAGGTGGAACCGACGAGAGGCTGCGACGATTGTTGCTGTTGCTGAGTGGGTTTGGCGTTCTGAATATTTTGGGTTTTTACCGTAACCGATGGCTGCAATGTATTTGTATTTGAATTCGGACATGAATTAGATTCACTTAAATCCTGCGCATTCTCATTCTTTTCGCCGGTTTTACTGGTGAGATTTGACTCTGCTACTATTGTAGCTGCTGCTGCTGTTGTTGTAGTCTCGCCTGTGGTGTTGTTTGTTGTATCGGTTTCCTGTTCCTCTTTCAGTTCGGTTTCTTTAGTATTCTCGGCCATTATTTTGTTGATATTGCTATAATTCAAGACGGATGCTTTGAAATCGTCTTCTTTTAAATTATTTGCCGCAGACGTAATGGCGTTGGACGTTTCTTTACTTTCGTCGTTATTATCGTTTATTTTGTTGTTATTGCATACAATTTCTTCTTCTGTTGCTGCTGTGGTTGTTGTTGTGGTGGTGTTGTTTTTATCTTTTTGTTGTTCGTTGTTGGCGGCGTTGTTGTTATCGTTTGCTATAGATTTGATTGTTGTTGGTGTAATTATTGATGCGGTGGCTGCTGTCGCCGCCGTTCCTATACTCGCCGTTCCCGTTGCCGAGGCTATTGTAGGTGGTTTGTAATTTGGAGAATCTGGTGCTATGGTTTCAGTTGTTGCTGTGGCGGAGTCGGTATTAACAAGAGTTGCTGTTGCCGGTGATATTGTGGATGTAATTGCAACAGCAGTGGTTGTTGCTGTAATGGGGACTGTTGCTGCTGCTGCTGTGGCTGAAGTGGCGACAACGGCTGTGGCTGTGGACGATTTTTGCTCATCTTCACTTTTATTTTGCCATTCGTTGCTGACTAAAACCATAACTAGAAATCACAAAATAAAAAGTAAAAAATCAATTATTTAGTCCATTGAGAAAATAGAGATTTTTGTATCTAAAGCAAAATAAGTGTGGTGAAAAGCCGAAAAGTGAAGAACATGAAAAACGAGGTGAATAGGTAAATGTAGTTGCAACGATGTTCTACATTTTTCTTCCTATCTAAGCCTATCAATTTGAAGAAGTTCTAAAAAACCGAACTTTAGATTTGTGCATCGACAAAATAGTAGAGCAAAAAAGTTGTGCATCAAAGAAAAATTGCATAAATTACAAACTTGCATTCATATTTACAGGATTATATAGAAATGTTTGAGACTTTTTTCCTGTAGTTTCGTGTAGTTTACAGTACTACATACAGCTAAATACCAACATCTTTTGAAAGAAAATAATAAAATAACAAACACAAAAACACACCAAGTAAATCTTTTAAAAATACATCGGGTTTATAACTTCCCTTCGTTAAACTTTTGTCGCAGAAGTGAACTTTTTTCAGTATCCTACCATGTATATTAATTTAATTATCTCCAATTAAGAGTTTTCACATCTTTGCATTTCGCCTCTTGAAGAACATATAAACACGTCTCCTCCTCGCCCACAAGTACCCACAGAATTGAATTCGTATAGTAGTACAGCTGTCAATAAGAACAAATGTTCTGCAACAAAATGCAGTTTTCAATCAGAACAGAAAAGGGACAATTGTACAAGAAACAAGTAAGAGGAGGGATCGGAACAAATCTTATATTAGTGGTTACCTTAAGAACCTCCTAAAACAGTAAAAGAGTTTCAGTTGGTCAGACATATAAATATCTTCACTCTCAGAAATAAAATTCCGACACCTGTATGGATATTACAAGAATTTTAATTTTACTTAAAAGTTATTATAATGATTTTAATTTTACCCGGAATGAGGACAATTGTGTAGTATGTACTAGAAGGAGCGTGGGAAAACATAACTAAATACGTTGTTGGTTTAAAGTGATTATAAAAATGTCTAATATCAAATTGAAAAGTATTTCAACTATCTCTATGGAAGTTATATTAGTTTTATTTTAAATAAAGTTTATGCAAATTTGTGCAGGAGGTACAAGAAAGTCTGTGGCAATATCGCATTTGTTCTATATTTCGTAGACTTAAAATAATTATAAAACACAAGTAAGAAAACGACAGTCGGCTTAACGGAATTATATATACCCTCACTTTCAGAAAACATGTGTATGGAAGGACCTAAATTTTGCTTAGCGCCGAAGTATGTTTGTGGTAGGTACTAGAAGTTTGTGCCTTCCACATTTGTTAATAATTGTAAAAACATGATCAAATAAAGGTAAAGGAGTTATAAAGCATTTAATTATACCTAGGATAGGATTGTGTGGGAGGCACAATAAGGGCGTGGCTAATACGTAAATATTTTTTATGATTAAAGTGATTATAAAACATTTTCAAATATCAAACTGCAAATGATTTTGACTACCCCTATGGATGCTATATCGGTTTTATTGTAGCCAAAGTTTATGCCATGTTGTGTGGGAGGTACCAGAAGGGGTGTGGCAATATCGCCGCCCATATTCCATGCGAATGCAACCTCTATAAAAGCATTGCCAAATATGAAATTTCACAGTATTCCGATCATCCGTATAGAAGTTATGACAGCTTTAATTTTATGTAGCTTAAGGTGATTTGAGTGGCAGGTACCAGAAGGGGCGTGGCAAAACCCGCCATATTTTGTACACTAAATGTGATTATAAAAACATTATCAAATACCAAATCAGAGCTGATTCCGAAAATCCCTGTGAAAGTTACATTAGTTTTAATTTGACATAAGAATATGGGTCATTTGTGTGGGAGGTACCAGAAGGGTGGTGGCAATTTCGCCCATCTTCGAACTTAACTAAGATTAGGGAAAATATTACCATGTGCCATGTTTGAATTGGTTCCATAACCCCTTTCGAGAGTTACCGTATACACCAGCCAGCCAGACGGACGGGCGAACATGATTCAAACAACTTAAAAAGTCGTGAAACGGATTAGGTCCAAACATACTTAGGGTCGGTCACTCCTCAAATACGTTACACTTTTTTCTGTCCCAAATGATATATTACAAAATATAATAAAATGACAACTATTTTTAGAATTGAAACTATAGACCACCAGGGACAAAACTCACATGACAGCTACATGACATCTTTCGTAGAAAAATTTTTAGGTTGTTCTTTTGTCAAATTTATTAATATACGTTCTCTAATAATGTTCTATAAGGTTTACAAAAATCGTTGTCCAATATTTCTGGCTAGAGTATTTACTCTAACGCGCTCCACTAGATCTAACCAGCTAATTATCCCTATGATAGACCAATATCTAGAAAAGTCATTCCAAGTTAGAGTAGCCCGTGTGTTTAACAAACTACATGTTAATTTAAGGACTTTTAAAATGTCATGTGCGACCTGGCGCAATAAGATCCTTCAACACTTACAGTTAACTACATAGATTTTATTAGGAGTAGTAATAGAAATATTGTAATATACAATATTCTTAATACAGGTGTTTGTGCAGTGTTTTGTCTCTTTTTACTTTAAAATTTTATAAAATTCGAGTAGTCATTCTTAAAACAACTTCTTCTTTTATCATTATTTTGGAAATATGACCAATGCAGCATTTCTTTAAAGACCTTCGTCTGTATTTATTTTTATTATTATAGTTCGGCGATTCATTGGGAACTTAGAAATTCTAATTGTATGCTCTTTTATTATTTAATTTTTTATTATTTAGTTCTTTATTTTAATTTATTTATGAAAATGTTCAGTTTAAAATCATATTTAATTTTATATTATTTTTTTAAATGCTATTTGTTTGTAGTTAGGATCATGATTACTTGTAATTAATTGTTTAAATAGTTTAAGACATTTAATAAATGTAATTTATTGAAGAATATTGTAATTCAATTATAATTGGCCACTTGGCTTGGAATTACAAAGAAATAAATGAAATGAAAACTGCATACTCGGTTTTTTATTTCGTGAACGTTTGTCCCTTTTACATGTCTTTTAATTTCCAAGGTATATAAATGTTTTGATTATTTATTTTCGTACTTTTGCGAGTCACACAATAACAAATATTTCAAGTTTGCCCAAACAGGAATAAACCAAATAAACGTTAACTTTTTAAAGGGGACATTTTTAAACTAATGCAGGTAAAATCATATAAATTTAGTTCTTCTCTTTCATTCGATGTCCATATTGTCATTGTATGACTCTCAATAGTACGAAAATAAATTATTAAAAAATCTATATCCTTTGGAAATTAAAAGTCCTGTAAAAGGACAAAATATAAGGAAATAAATAAATAAAATAACTGAGTGTGCAGTTTTGCTACTGGTGAGCTATAGTTTAATTTTTATTTGTCTCGTTAAGAGGGAAATCGTCGAACGAAATATCTAAATTGAAAACGTAATAATTTTGGAATTACAACTCTATATATTTAATATAGACGATTCATTTGACTCCAGTCGAAAATATTTACAGAAACAGGAGGTTGGTAAATGCCTATTATTTTATTCTTCTTATTATTATTTTTCATAATAAAAACTAAAATGGAATGTTTCAATTTATGTTATTAGTTAATAGCAATTTCGAATTACTCTATTTAATATAATTGCTAAGAGTAGGTGCCATGTGGAAAAAAATTTGTTTAAACATGTTTCCCTTAATAAAACAATTTTACCAACAAATTAGGAAGTTTTCTACGGGACACACTAATATGTAAGCTACCGAAATGAGGCCGATAAAAAAACATTTTTACTTTCATAAGCTAGAGAAAAAAAAACAAAATTAACACCGATCGCTTCTGTTTTTTTTTTTTGCAAAATATGTATAAATTTCCATGTTCTCATATTTTACAACCACTGACATTGTGTTTTTTTTTGCATTGTCGTCACGCATACAGTAGCCATTCAAATTTGATAACTTTTAAAGTTGTCTAAATATTACAGTGTTCCTTCTGTTGCTCTCGTTAATAAAGCTAACCTCTAGTGCAAAGTTAAATACACACACCTCATAGCAATCTTATTTATTCGACCTTTTGCTCGACAATAACACAATCAAGTGCTCGAAGTTGACATCACACAGTGGGCACTATGAACATAACATTGGCCGAAAACCGAATTAAAAGCTAACTCTTACTCCTCTTTCTTATATGCATTAGAAGAATAATTGTAATTTTATTATAATTGACCATTTGACTTCTAAATTACAAATAAAAGAATGAATTGAATTGTAATCATTAACCAGGTATACCAAGGAAGAATTGTGCATCTATCGGATATAAATATGCTGTACTTTCTCGAACAGTACGAGGGCAGTTCATTAAGTTTCTCAATAAAGTTGTTATTTTTAGCAATAGAAGTCTGAAAAATTCATTGAGGATTTTGGATTATTGTCATGTTACGTCACGCATTTCAGTTGACAATTTGTATGTACATAAGTAAAACCTCTTTGGTTGGGCTAACAACAAAATAAACATAAACATTTTAATTGTTTTTCATAAGGTCCTGTGTGTGCGTGTGTTATACATACAATTAATAGTCATCATATTGCGTGATTCAAAGCAATCTCAAATATTACCAAAAAGCAACAAAATATTCGATCCTTTCAGTTAGTACATACGACGAGTTAGTGCGACTCAACTTGTATGGAGCCAAAGAAAGTAAAACAAGTTACCCCCGAAAATTATGATTATTATGTTTTATGGTCCACCAATACCAGCTGGCGAACTAAACTTGCGTCTAAATATAAAGATTTTACTCAATATTGAATTCGTTTTCCCATTTTTTAGGCAAAAAAACGTAGGCTTTATATAGTCTCACCATTATTGAATTCTCGGTTATAAATGATTTTGACTGTGTTGAATTTAAAACAGAAATCGTCCAAATATAAGCGCAAAAGCCTCAATATTTTAGAGGTTCTTTCTGTCCTGTTGAGAGAAATTTTTTCTCTCTGGATTAATTTTGCTCGTTTAGTTCGGAAGCCGAAATGGGTATATCGGCATAGAATTTTACGACCCAGAATATATAAAAAGGCTCTGGCAACTAAAATGAGGAATGCTATTATTCATTTGATGTTATTTTACTTTAAAAGTTTCATAATATATATATGTACTTATATTTCCCCTAGGTACATGTATCCCATAATATCATACAATTTATATAGTCTCATCATGAAAGCGAATTATTGATCATTTTCTTGTCAGTTTTTTTAAACGAGTGGCACAGATGTTAGTATATCTCAACAATAGGAAATAATGGAATGATTCCGATGAAATATTCGGAACGTCCGTAAATAAAAATCGACTTGGTCATTGGAAACAGATCAATTGTTTTAATCATTTTGCATTAAGAGCGTATCTCCAATTTCCTCCTAACTTTTGACTAGGTGTGATCGATCGTCTAAAAGGGATACAAACTAAATAAAAACTCGACTTACGTACACTTACACTATAATAAAAAGACAAAACAACACTACTACGTTATTCGAAACTGCAAATTAAACAGAACAAAAACTAGCGAACAACCCAGGAATGAAGTCAACCATTGTGTGATAAAAAAATGAATGTGCTTTGTTTATGAATTGACAATTGAAATATGTATGTACGTGTGTACGTACGTACATAGTATGTATAAACAGCAGCCGTCGTCGTCGCATTAAAAGTTGATTAACCTTTTGTGACGACAACGGCGGCATCATCATCACTACAATAACAATTTTCCATCATAATTGTGATACAAATGTTTCCTTTCCTCCAAAACAATAACAAATATAATCATCGTTTAGAACAATTAGCTGCAGCAAACATTTCATAGTAGCCATAATAGATATGCATGTGGAAAAAGTAACGTAACGTAATTCAAAAAAAATCAATTCCATGGCCAAAAATTAAAACAATCTAAAGTTGGAATCTTTTTTAAAAATAGCCGCCGCCGCCTCTTGTGAACTACCTAACCAGCAGTACAAAAACGAACGACAGACAGTCAGAGAAATGAATATGTCGAAATACACAAAGATACACAAAAAGAAATGCGTGCACATGAAGCCAAGAAAAATCATTTAAACAACAGTTGTTGGTTGGTTGGTCGGTCGGTTGTTCTATTGCGTATATTATTCTAGTTGTGGTTGTTGTTGTTCATGTTGTATTGAGTAATTGCGGTGTTATTTTTGTAAACAGACAAAACCACCGCACATACTGCGGCACAGGGCAGGAACAAGAACATACTTGCATATGTTCAGTATCTATATGTAAAGGGCGATTCCAATGGAAGATACACTTAGCATTTGTGGGTAATAGTCCACATTCATAATAATTTTTTGGCAGAGATTGCAACTATATTTTTTAATTACAAAATAAGGATGGAAATTTCCGCCATCTAACGTTTTTTTTTTCAACCGTTGGACTGTTATTTGTGTGGTGCCCGAGGCAGCCATTTGAATGAAATTATTTTCCATTATTAACCGGAAGGATTGTACTTTCAAAAAAAAAAAAAAAAAATTTGAGAAAATATTCAGTAGTTTTTTTATAGCATTTTCAAAAAAAAAGTTATTTGGCGGACCCTATATTTTTTAATTTACCTAATATTTCAGCCACATTTAAAAAAAAATAATTATTTGCCAATTTAAGTCATACCAAATATTAGGCGTTTTTTATTTATCAAAATCTACTTTCATTCTGTTCGTTAGAAATTACTATTTTTCAACCTATTTTTCAAGTAAATCGATGTATGTTTAAACTCCAAAAATCAATATGAGTTCCAGTTTCAAGAGCTTTTAACATACGAATTCAAAAAATAACTAACAGATACAGATCCACTTGTTATCTTTATTTGAACAAGCATTCTTCAACTTGGCGTTATTAAAATATTAAAAGTCTACGGCATAGACTTGATGACACATCACAGAACACTGGAGTACTGTCATGGCTACACGGTGGTCTAATAAACGCTTGCCCTTCTTAGTGGACAATCTACATATAATTAATTTCATTTTCTTCGTTCTCTGCAATAATTTTAAAGGCATTATTCGAATTGTATGCCACTTATCAATACATTACAACGCAACATCCACTTGAATCACCCTTCACATGCATAAAGCCAAAGGAACTGAAAAGCTATAGACAAATGGACGTACATGCATACTCGTACGTACTCACTCAAGTTTAAAAAGAAATTAAACAAAACAAGCCATATTTTAAATATTTAGGTGGATAATGTTGAGTGGATGCGAAACAACAGGCCCCCATCGTGCGAGCATTTCAGAATATACATACAACAGTTGAATTTTGAATTTTAAGGGAAACTATTTTGTTTACCCACTGACAGGTACTCAAGAGAAAACCTACATTTCGCCAATGCAAGCATTGTGGGCTTTTTATCCGCAGACAAAGCCTATGTGTGTACATGGAAATGAAACAAAGCGGTAACCGAGGCAACGTTTGCATTATGCGTTGTAGGCAGGCGAGCTGTAAAGCATAATTAACCTGTATGACAACAACTTCTCACTTGAATTTGAAAATACATAGTGTAAGAGAAACTACTAGAACCACCACATTATTTAAACAAACGCTTTATAGGTCAGGTTAACTTTTTCATTTGTTATTATAAACTGTTCTCAAAGGACACGTTAATAAATCATTGTCGTATAAATAGTATTTTAAAGGCCGCATAAACGTATACGCATAAAGAGAACAAGCAATGTGACGTGAGATTGAAGTATCCATATCCGGAATTAGAGATACGTTAATCTAGATAATATTGTAGTAATTAACAAAAATAAAAACAGGTGTTGATTTTGGCCCAATCGAATCTTAAAACACAATGATCGCAGCTAGTATTAGGTAGGCAAGGAAACAATGCACACATTCAATGGTATTTGAAACAAGCTAATTAGTTCAAGTATCTAAAGTAAAGAAATTCCTGGTTTAAGTATGTTATGTTTCAATTGGCTAAACCGACCTATGTATATTAGGATTGGTCGCTGCGGCCACACCCACAAATGAAGATTGGATTGTTTAATGATGATCTGCAAAATATTTTGTCGCTGGGTCAAGCCGTTAAACGTTCCTGGGAACATCTCTACAAATCATGTTTTCCCTGTGTAATCTTTCTTATGTTACATTTTTGTCCATTTTTTTAATTAATAGACCCTTGGAAGCACTTTAAATGTAAGATTTTATTCGTGTCTTAGAATTTTTTCAAAGTGAGAGCTAAAAATTAATATTTCTGGGAAACATTTTGTAAAAGGTGTTATGACAAATAAATGGAAGAAATCAATACATTTCCAACGATGCATAAATGAAGAATATCGAACGAAAAATGACTTCACTGGTCATATGGGTTTTTAGAGTCAAAATGTTCAAACTCTTTTTATAAAAATGAGCGCTGCGACGTCAATTTCCTTCCATGTTCATTATTTTGGCATTATTCGAAAGGTATTTACTATGTTTATTTCACAGACGGCTTGATCTAGGAATGAACTATTTCTTCGGAAGCCGACGACGGTATATCGCCTTAGAATTTTACGATCCAGAATATATAAATTAATGAAGGGTATATAAAAAGGCTCTGTCATCTAGAATAATAGGAATCATATTTTTCATTTGATGTTATTTTACTTTCATAATGTTTCATAATATACATATATTTCCTCTGAGTATGCTTTCGTCTACTAAATCTTTCATTCTCTTCTTTTTGCGACGTCACTGCATGTCGTCAGCGGTGGTACTTAAAGAATTTAAAGCGGGCCATTCAGTGTTAATGTGGGAATTTTTTCTGCTAATGAAATTGATATCAGTTTAGGTGTAACAGGAAAATGTTGTGGTAGATGTGGTTGGATTGGGCATAATATAATATAAATAAGCGAGACCACTTTAAGCAGGCAACAAAGCCTCTAGTGACATATGTATATATGTATGCATTACGTCAACAACAAACAGTGTTATGGACGACTAAAGACACATAGCCTTGACAGAAAGTTGTGATATTAGTAATTCTTTGAAATACTGTTGTCATATGACATCCTCATCAATTGAGTTCAAATTACTGTATATAAGGATTAATCATCAAATGGAGTTATACAGTAGATTGTTTTTGTTTATGGGACTTGACGTCATGACAAAAGGATGCAAAAGAACCAAATAACTACTGTGCAAAATCCAGATGCAATTATTTATATCATAATACTTGTGAAATACCAAATTTCGACAGACTTCAAACAAAAACATATTTCTTCTTATATTTTTTTCGTTAATTAAGTCGCTATTTTTGTGGCAATTAGATTTTCTCTCATTGTGTTTTGTCTGATTGTGTCTTTTGCTGTAATGTAAAACGTATATAATTTCATTTTTGTATATTAATTTAACGACGATCGATATCAGTCAAATGGACAAAATTATCAAACTGAAATTAATTTTCATAGTTTTTCACAATAATTTGTCGTGATGACACGTCTTCCATAAATGTGGTTATGGTCATTTTAAGGACAACTTGTCGTAAAACTTTGTATTGTATAATCTACTAATACAAACCTATTGTGGTTTCATGTCGGTTTTTTGTGGTTTTAAGAGATAGTATACTTTACAATACAATATTATGTAATTTCAATTACTATCACTATTTATGCCTTTCATTCAGTTAGTCGTAAGTTTTGTAACATATCCAATATATATTTTAGATGCTTTAAGAAATCAGGTATGCTTTATATTGAACAATTGAAATAAAATGCTAAAATATTTATACCTAAGAATAACTGGTGTGTGTCTACTATTTATTTAAAACAATAATAAAGCACATTTATCAATTTGTAATTATACATTATACATGAAAATAAAACTTTTCATTGGATACCGAGGGCGTCGTTTTGAAGTAAGAGACTAATTTGATTTCTAGATACAGGTATGTTATACAAATCCATGTGTTTTTAAAGACGAGACGTATCTATATTCTGATATGATAAATATTACACAAGTGTTTATACTTGTTCATCTACTTTTATGGCAGGGATAAAATAAGAAATCTTTTGATTCCATTTAAATCGCACAATAGTCAAAATAAATATCTGAAATCGTATAGATTTAAAAATTTTCATCACATACCTGATAGGTTCACTTTTGAACATTCGTTGCGTGCCCCTGCGGCACGCAACTGATTACCTCAGTATGTGACCGAATTATATGTTCCTCAAAATATACGAAATTTGCAATCAACATTAGCTGATCATTTGTGACCAAAAATACCAATTGGCACACAAAATAGGGAGAATCTACCTTAAGCAGGGATTAATGAACGTTCCTAATTTACATTTTCGTAATTGGCTGGAACCTCAGGTAGTGCTGGCCGTACCGTCACAAAAACATTAGATATGCACAAATTTGTTTGTCTAGAGATGCTACTCGATCTCTACACTTTCTGTAATGCTTTCGAGCCACAATTTTTCGTGAGTATTCTTACTAACATGGTAGCAGAAATTAACAACTTCTTCGATTAGTTCACTTTATACATGTCCATAAGATTGATTTAGACTTTCCAAAACACTGTCAAACTTAAAAAGCAATAGTTTAAACCTAAGAAAGATAGAGCAATTAAACAGAAATCTTGGCGAACTGCAACTGTTATACAATTGTCACACGTAAAATTTATCATCTCGTAATGTGTGTCATGTCAACGTTCCCTCGCTCTTTCGCCCGTTAGATACTGATGTCTTTGACGAATGTGACAATTGTGACGTTGCGGTTGAACACACATTCCAATGGAACAAAAAATATTCACCAAGAGGAGTGAGAACTGGTCAGCTAAAAAGACTTTTGTAATGTAAATGCACACATATAACACAAAAATGTGTATAGCGAAATAAATAAAATTTAAATTCCTATTGTTTTTTTTTGTTCAACAGAAGATCAACAAAGCAGACAACACCACTTGTACGAGTATAGACATGCTGAAATTTCACTAAAATCATGATAGAAATGGAGAATACCGAAAGATTAATAGAAATGTTTTCATACTATTATTAACTATTATTGTGTGATAGCAAAACAACAAAAATAACAGAAAAAAAAAATATGTAAAACTACAACGACAGAAAAAAGACGTTGGAAGAATTTTTAAATGACATTAGGGGAGAGACGCAAACAAATTTTACGGGAAAAAAAGATAAATTAAAAAAGTGAGCTTGAAACACACATCTGAGTGGAACCAATTATATATTTAATAAAAATTGCTTGCATTAATATTGTATGTATGTATTCCAACTATTACTGACCGGCTGACGACCAGGGCAACAAATCTATGCAACAACATGATGATGATGAAGATGTTGGTTCTTCTTCTTCCTCACTCGTTGAAGACGACGACAATGTGTTTGACTTTAATTGCCAGAATCAGGGAAGAAGTGACGAAGAAACAATAATAACAACAAACACACAAAATAAATAGGGTTAAAGTAATGTGTGTGTGTGTTAACAATATGACACCACGAACAAATTAACACCACCACCCTTGTTTTTTGGTTTATGAGCGTGAGTTTACAATGATGACGTTATGTTATTGTTGTATTCAGTTGTTGTTATTACTTGCTGCTGTTTTGCATTTTCCTTTCGGTCATTGGGTTTAGAGGAGGGAGCAGATAATATGACCGATTTGATCACCAAACCAAACCAATGTGTTTTACATACGTATGATATTCGTTGCTAAAGAAAAAATAAAGAAAAAAAATCAGTCTATTTGAATCTATATGAAACAATTATAATACATAAACGACGACGACGACGGTGTCCAAAATAAAACATTCCAATATATTTCTGTTCAGTTTTATAACGACGCCAACAACAACAAAACGTATTTATATGAAATTCGCAATTCGCTGGCGCAAATTGCAATTTCTGGTATTATTTTGTATGATTTTTTCTTCTGTTATTGTTGTGTCTCGTCGTCGCGTCTTACGTCTTTAACTGTCTGTGCGAGTTGATCTTAGCTACGACGACTGATTAACTGGCCACCTCCTCCTTCTCCTGCCTTTGTCACTCACTCTGTCTTATTGCATGTTATGCTATGTTGTGTTGTTGTTGCTTGTGCATTATTATTAATTCCAGTAAATTAAGTCAACTTACTTTAATTTTTTTAATTGAATTTAATTGTTTTACACATCAGCCTTGCTTTTGGTCTTCTTTCAAAAACAAAAAACCTTTTATTTCATGTCTTTCTTTTTTTCTTCCTATTGTTTTTGTACTTTTTTGTTTTATTCTTTTTAATTATTTTTTAATTAATTATTTCAGAAATTCGCATTTCTTCCTTGTCTTCGTTTCTTTTTTACTTCTCCTTCTCCTTACCTTCCTTTTTTCGTCTTCTCTTTTTCGTTTCTATATATTTTTTGCGAAAAAAATCGAAATTATTTTATTCGTCGTTTTTCTTATTGATTGGATTTTCGGTTTCCCTCATTTGATTACTATTTTTAATTGGTAAATCGATTGGTATATGGTTTAATTTTCGTATTTTCGTTTCAAATATATCTTTTTCAATATTTTTTAATAATTTTCACCAAAATTTTCTCGTTTCGCTTTTGCAACAAAAGAACTTCACGACAAACGACAAATGCAAAACGTCAAAATTAACTAAAAAATTCAGGGTTGCACACTAAACAGTAATGCCAACTTTATCATATTTCGAGAAACAGGGTGGAAGCACACGACTGAATATATTAGACTGGGTCTTACAAAAAGAGCAAAAATCCAATTTCCATCAAGGTTTGGTTTGAAGCTCCTGCAATTCGATGTCAAAATAAAACTGAAAAATAAATCGGATAAAATATACATACAAATTGACAGTTTCAAAATCCAGCTTCTCTATTGGATTCTGTAGTAATCCGTTCAGTTATATAAGATTTTTTTTCGTGCAACTCTAGGACATGGCGCTTCCAATTGGAAAATTCTTTCTTTACATCCTTGAAGAAGCATATGTACATATGCTGATAGACTTTTCACACTGCATGGGAAATCAAACGATTTCAATATGACATAATAGCCTTGTCACACTACATGCGAAATCTGGCTGAAATGACATTAGGTCAAGACATTTTATTTGATCTGACATTTGCAAATCGACCTTATGTCATTTGAGCTAGATTTCGTATGCAGTCTGAAAAGGCTATGAAACACAAAACTGTCTATCGGTGTGATGCGTACGTCAGTGTATTCATTTTTAGGAGCAAATCTAGAATACAGTCATTGGTTCTATTTCTTATTTTTTTGAATGAGTAAAAAACTAAATTGATTTGAACTGGGATATTGTCCTGGCTCAAGTCCATTTTGCATCTATATTTAATATAATTGAAACTATATTAAATAAATGTAACCATGACATTTGTAAATAAATTTGCATTATATTAAATATAGTAGTTAAATAGGCTAGTTGTTGAGTAGTTTTTTTAGCCATGTTAAAAAAGTATTATATATGCATTTTGTAATTTGTTTTAAATTGGCCTGATGGCTTTGAATTACAAGTTGAAATAAATAAATCAATATAGCTGCAAAATGGTCTTGAGCCAGGACAACATCCCAGTTCAAATCAAATATTGATTACAGGCAAAAAAAAACTAAAAACTAATTTTAAGCAAAAATAAAATGAAATGTTCTGCGAAGGTCCATATACGCAAAGAAAAAAATGTGAGAAATCATACAAGAAAAGCGTACAATTCTCTCAACAGATCACTTGGGTAATTCGGTACCAAAAAAACTACTGCTTTGTAAAATTACATTGTATTTTTTGGCGTTATTTCAAAGCTCTTTGTTCTCTTAAACAATACATACAGATGAAAAAATCAACTAATTGCCCCGACTGCTGTCAGGATCAAAGCCCACTCTCAATATGGGCCTAGTGGGTAAGTGGTCTTTATGATGGCTTGAATGGCGTATTCAGCCCTTCTAGCAGTTATAGGTTATAGTTGGGAGGTACTAGAAGGTGCGTGATGGAAAAAATATTCGAAGAAATATGTAAAATTTTAAATTTTCTACTGAATTCCCGTACGAATTTCGAATTTCCAGAATACGAGAAATGAAAAAAGTGGCACAAAAAAGCAAAAAGTAGCACATTTAGTACCTCAATGAAAAAGTGGCACAAAAGTATCTCGGCTCGAAAAAAGTGGCAAAATTGCCACTTTAGTGGCACAACGGTAACACTGAAGAAGAAAAATAAAAATGAAAACGTGCGAGTGTTTTATTAAATCACACGTTTACAAAACAAGAAAAAATAAACATTTATCCATAAAATAATTAATAAAAGTGTTTGAATAAATCGCCTAAAACTTGAAAAGATCATAAGCAATTGAAAATCTTGCAGTAGCGTTCAATATACGCGAAAAATCTTCAGTTTTATGTAAGGGAATTTCAAATTTCATTTGCATTAACCTCACTCATATCAAATGCGCAAATAATTAAAAGGCACATAACTCCGGCGAACTACACCATTATTTCGATTAAATCATTTTGTGAAATTGTTAACTTAATTTAATAAAAAGCTTTCTTGTACCAATCAAGCTTTCACATAGCGCCGTCGTTATCACCATGGCGCATTCAATGATAAGTGGCAAAACATCATTGTCTTCGATTTTGAAGACCTACTCTCCCTCGGAAAGGGAGAAAGCTAAGACGGCTATTATAAATAAGGTTCGCTTTGAAATGCCCAAACAAAAGGGTATTTTGGAAGTGGTCAAGGCGATGGAAGAGAGACAAAACTTTGAAAGTGTGAATGAATTTGTTGGATTTATGACGGAGAATACATTGGATGTAAGTATGAATAATAAGGGTCAGATTTCAATTTATCTGTTCCTCAGCGGATTAATTTAATTTGATCATTAATATGTATGTTTAAATATTTGTATCTTACAGTTAATTTACATTAAAATTGTTCTGAATAGAAACGATCTAATACCCCACATTCTCACTATATGTTGGGGAATATAACTTCGTTTTACTAGTGTGTTCCGAAAAAAGAACTTTTCGATGTATAAATAATGCTATCTAAATGTATAAACAATTTACATTATTGTGACTATTTTTTCAGGACAAAGAATTCTTATCCATTTTCAATGATGCCCGATCCATTGTCAATCAATTGAGTCCAAAATTTACCTTTCTTGTGGAAGCTTTACTCTCGCACAACTGGATTAAAAGATCTGCGGAAGCACGCAAAGCGTACAGTGAATTTTGTCTTGACATATTGGTAGCTCATAATAAATACCTAACATTTGGTATAAATATACTAATCACTCTATGGATACCCCATGAGAATGACATTAACCTATGGCTCAATGGAACACCATCCGCTGAATTGGCCGATGGATTGCAGGCAATTCATCATCTCTTGGAACGTATACTTAATGCCATTCCAATGGCTACAACGGCTACTCTTGATGCTATTGGAAACTTATTTCCGTATTACAAAAAACCCACGTACATTTTGACAGGTTATGTCCATAACATGCTGAAATTATTGGAATATAAACCGATATTTGGCGAATATCTGGTACAACTTCTAATGCAAAAGTAAGTTGTCGGAGATATACATTTTCTTATAGCGAACATTAACAATATATACAATTCTTATAGTTTGATTATATTAGACGTTAACGCACCTCGAACCGCTATAGAAGAAACAGAAAGCGATGAAGAAGATGAAGATGATGAAGACCCGGAAATGTTTGAAATGGATGATTGTGAAAAAAGTATGAACTCTCTTTCGACTGAAATTTATTATTAAATATTTCTAACATTTTTTTATTGTAGAACCGAACGTTGACCGACCCCCTATGAATCATCCCATAGCCCACACTTTAGATATTTGCATGATGAAAATTTTCAATTTTCTGGATCTTAAAAATCCTCAATCTTTCCAACACAACGATATGGAACGTCAACAAAAAACAGTGGAATGTTTGAAATTTTTACGGATTCTCATAAAAGCCTTTGACGATGTCATACTGCCCATACACAATACTCATCATGCCCAATTTATACTTTTTTATTTCTGTAGTTTAAAGGTAATTTTGCGCAGTAACTTAATTAATTGAAATTGATAACAACAATGTCACTTTGTACTTTTTTCTATTATCTAGCAATGTTTGGGCGAGACCTTTTTAACCTCTCTATGGGATAAGATTAAAAACCCCAATTGTTCGGCGGTTATAAGACAAGCTGCAGTGGGCTACATGGCCAGTTTTCTGGCAAGATCAAAGGCTGTTAGTTTAAAGTAAGTGGTTGTAAATAATATGCCAATGAAGTATACCAAACTTATATAATTCCTTTACCCCTTTATTGCAGCACACTCAAACATTATCTTAAGGAATTATGCGCATGGGCTCATAAATATATACGTGATTGTGATCAGTATCGTTCAAATGGTTCCTTAAAAGCAAATATAGTATTTTTCTCCGTTTGCCAAGCAATTTTTTATGTGATAGCTTTTCGTTCGCGTGATTTGACTGTGGATAAGAAAAGTGAGTACATATGCCCACAAACATTCAAGGGGATTTTTATAACAAGAACCCTTTTTTCTTAAAGGTTTACTATTTTTACAAAGTTTACATTTGTCCGCTTTGGTGACGTGTAACTTCAATCCACTGAGAGTGTGTCTGCCGGCGGTTGCTACCGCTTTTGCAGGGGTTACCCGGGCCTATCAATTGGCATACTGTCACGCCATTTTGGAGCGCAATGCCCGTCGTAAATTGGCCACTGTATATGCGAATGAGACTGCTACTCCCGAAGAAACACTGGACACATTCTTTCCATTTGATCCGTATCTATTGAAAATGTAAGTACATATAATAAGTATTTTCTTTATGAAAGGACAAATGGGAAATTTATCTCGCTAGTCTGATATAAAGCCACATACAGATATTCATATTACTCTATACACTTTTAGGTCCGGCCAACGTATTACTCCTATTTATTTAGTTTACCAAGCAAGTGAAGCTGAGGAACTTGCTGCAGCCCATGGACCCGCAACAATAAGTAACGCCACCACCTCTAATGCCACAACATCACGGAAACGTTGTGACTCCGAAATGGACGATCATGATATTGATGATTTCATACTCACCGATAAGCGACAGAGATTAACAAGTTTGGCGAGAAGTCAAGAACGTGAAAACCAATTTACTTACGGCCTTTCACCCGGGTTTCACATATAATTAATCAACAATCACCCAAAGTATATTGAAAATGTATAAAAAAATTAATCAAAATATATAGATTTACCCTGAATTGATATAGTTTGTAGGTACAGTTTATCTACAATTCGTATGATCTTTTATTAACTAGTATTTGCATAATTAGCATGAATTTTAAAACGTTTCCAAAAATGATGAAGTCTTCGTACGTTTGCAATTTGAAATATGTTTGTATTTAGGTGATATTTACAAAGCGCAATGAATATGTATGTGTAAAATTTTCTATTTATGATAATAAATAATATATTTGTATTATAGTGCGATGAATTAAAATTAAAAAAATATGTATTAGACTTTATCCTGATGTTTCGATTTGTGATGATGTATCAGATGACCGGAAGTTCGAAATGTTTTTGTACACAATTCACACTTAAACGGTTTCGATTCTGTGTGCAGTCGCAAGTGAATATTCAATGATTTTGCCGTGGAGTATTGCTTACCACAAACTTGACACGTTACTTTGGTTCTATATTCCTGATGGGTCGAAAGATGATGCTTCAAAGATTGATTTTTCCGGAAACCTTTAAAACAAACTTCGCATTTGTAAGGACGATCTTTGGAATGGGTTTCCGCCATGTGTTTCTTGAGCCAAGCGCTGTAACGAAAATTCTGTGAGCATAAGGAACAGGGGAACATATGATCCTTCTTATTATTTTCGACATTTTTTCTATTCTTTTTGGGCTTTCTTGGAATTTCTAATTCTTTTATAATTATTTCCCCTTTGGCGCTATTTTCAATAATTGTTTGCAACGATTCCATGTTTTCTTCAGATTTGGATTTAGGCTCATTTGTGTTTAATAATTGCTTTATATGTGACGTCATATGTTTACGACAATATACGGCGGTTGTAAATGCTTTATCACAGTAACGACATTTGTAGTTTTTGGCTGAATTTGATAACGGCGTGTGTCGCTGTTTCACATGTACCCTTGTATGTACCTTTAGGGAGGACTTGGAGGCATAAAAGCTATAAAAAGTTGAAACAAAGAAATTATTACAGACATTCTTAATACGAGACCAAATTTTCAAATAAATCATCACCCACCTTTTGCATACATTACACTGATATTTCCACAAATTGCGGTGACGATTTTCGTGTTGCTTAAGAGACACAACTGAGGTAAGCTGTAGTCCACAAATCGAGCATGGAAAATCTGTCATAAGCTGCTGCTGGTGGTGAACCACCTTGCCCTTGTGTTCATCATCGTCTACGATGCATAAAGGAGAAGGCAAAAGTGTCTGTAGCATGTTCAATTCTGGGTCAACCAGTTTATGACTATGGTTAAAATACAATTTCAAAGAGTTGAATGATTTCGGACATTGCTTGCAATTGAAGGTTATACGAGAATTTGGTGAGTGCGAACTAAAAATGAATAAAGACTTCTTTTTATAGGAAAGCATATATTAAAGTGTTTTTAAAACCCCACCTTAAATGTTTATCGAAAAGAATAAGTGTGGTGAAACATTCCATGCACTTTGGACATTTATAAACAGCACGACGCGTCTCATCCAAAGTATGTATAGAACAGTGGCGCTTCAGTTCAGTTTGTGTGGGAAATGCCTTTTTACACAGTACACAGATGAAAGGCCGTATTTTTGTGTGTATTCTGCGATGCCTATTAAAGTGTATAATTTTTTAAATAAATTACGTAAGTGCAATATGTTTTTTTAACTGACCTTAATAAACCACAAGGCTTTCGAAATTCCTTGCTACAATATTCACAAACGTGATAATATCCGTCCGATCTCTTGATCCGTTGTACTTTATATTCGGTGAAATAATCGGAAGGATATAAACGATCTTTTATTGTGATTTCTTCTACTATCGCATCATCTATTGATGTAGTTGGCCGGTTGGCTAAAGATTTGTCGGTAATTTTAAGAGTCCTGTCGTCATCTGCACTTCCATGATACTCTGTATCAGCAATTGCTCTTTGCAACTGTTTTAATTCTTCCAGAACACTTTCCGCCAGACTTTGTGGATCGTTTTCCTCGGTTTCAATTACAGTATTCACTGATTCATTAGGAAGACTAACTGGCTTGATTACGCTTTTGTTTTTATGAGAAGCAAGTATGTGTTTATCTAGAAGGGATTGCTTGTTAAATACACGAGGGCAGTGAGGACATTTTAAGGCACTTCCAACTTTTTCAAATATTATGGAATGAATTCTTTTCTGATGTGTACGAAGATTTGATTGGTTGGAAAATCTAAAGAATATAAGATTTATAAATTAAGAAAGAAAGCGATATGTACATATATGAAATTTAAGGAATGTAGAATAACTATACGAATATCCGCCCCTCGAAGGGGCAGGTCTAGGATTGGCATTTTAGATGCATTACCTTAACTCGCATTGGCTACAACCAAATCGTCTGGGTTGCTCATGTAATTCGCGGACGTGGCGGTCACGTGATGACTTTTGGGAGAAATACTTATTACATATAGTACACTGGTAATAGAAATATAACCAAATCGGAAAACGTTACTTTTTGCAAATTTGAAACTTAATTTAAATACAAGCAAATATATACCTCAAGATGTGCCTTCCCCTTCTTTTCGTCCATCTTTATTTTCAATTCCATATGACTCTCTGCAGGGAATTCTGTCTGTTGCTCTCCTTGAGATTCGGTGACTTCCAAACCGTCCAGGTTTGGCAGGTGTGTACTCTCAAAAAAATTAGCTGTCTTCAGGTGTTCATCAATATAATGGTCGCGCAGCGAAAAAATGTCATCGATATTTTTGTCACACATTACACAGCTATAGGGCGGTCCATCAAGACGAATATCACTCAATATTACCACATGCTCCATAGTTATTAAGTATTTATTAAAAATATAATGACAAAAAGTGAAAAAATATAAAAATTCCCAAAAATTGATCTCTTTTATTTACACTTCTATTTACAAAACTTCATATGTTTACGTGTTTCTTCAAAACATTTGTAGATTGACATTTCCATTGCATTCACATTGAAATGATAACATAAGGTGATTGAAAATACAAATTTATAAATTTCTTTTATTAGAAAGAATATATTATATATTTTCCATATATTAATTTTATCTTTATTATTAGAGGATATTTCACTAAACTCGATACAAAAATCCAAAATTGGGGAAGATACACAGCATTTCTTTGCCGTGTCAACGACATTACACTTAAAGAATTTTTCGGTTGCACGAAATTCTAAAAACAAAACAAAAACATAGAAGTGAATTCAATTCACGACGAATTGCTGTGAAGCTGGGGAAATATACACAAGCAATCACCCCTCCTACCGTGTTTTTTCCAATTAGAAACATTTCCCTAATAAAATTCCCAAATTTTCTTAAAAAAGGGAAATATTTTTCGTGAGATACTTTTCACGTTGGGGGGTGAATAATTATTGTAGTGGGTGATTCATTTAGAGGTACTATTATTTCTGTTCAGTATTATGGCTGTTTTTCTTTAAGACTGGATAACTAAGCTGCGATAACAAAAATCTAAATAAAATGTTAAAATTTCACTCAAAATAAAAAATTCTTTTTTAAAATTATCACCAAAAGCAATAAAAATGTGTGTGTGAAAACAAATTTTGAAAAAATAATTTTGTGTTAAAAATTTTTGACTTAGCCTGGATAATTATCCAGTGTTAGTCAAAATGATGGATATCGAGGCTAAGTCAAATAAAGTCGACACAAAATTTTTTTTTGAAAATTTCTTTTGATACATATATTTATATTGTAGTTGGCGACAATGTGAACAAATATTTTTTAATTTCGAGCAAAAAATTAAATTTTTATTAACGTTTTTGTTATCGCAGCTTTTTATCCCGGCTTAAAGAAAAACAGCCCTATTGTTTGACATTTTGAGAGAGGAATAGAACATTTCGTTTACATTGAAAATGATGTGTTTATTTTATAATTTGATTTGCTACAATCCTTTTTAAAAACAATTGAAGGAAGATTGATTTTATATAGGGTGGACCACGTAAAATTTTCAAGTAGAATCGGCTACATAAAAAAGTACTGATTATTTTTTCAATTTTCAGGTTTTATTGGAAAGGTTGGACTTTGTCATTTAATAATGGAACACAATATCATTCATATGACTTCAACGACTGGTTCGGCAGAACCTCATCCGATCAACCCAATTTTTCAGTACAGGCCAAAATCCACACCAAACCGTGACTCGTTGTGGATGCATTGGTCACGTGTGGGTCCTCTGAACGCCATATGCGCCAATTTCGCTTATTGACATAGTCACCGAGATGAAAATAAGCTTCGAAAATTTTCCACGTAAATTTCTTACAGTTTGCGTTAAAGACTCAATACTTTGTAAGTTTGTTCGAGTGTTTTGCAAATGTCAAACATAAACCTGAAAATAAAAATATATGCTATTTACCCTTCAAAGTCAAAGTAATCGGTAGTTCAAATTTAATTTTTAAATGGCCCACCCTATATCATGCATTTGATTTTATATTTAACACTGATTTTGCAATTGCTGTACAGCTGTACAATCGAGAAATATGGACCATATTGCTTCACCTTTCCTCTTGGTACCTAACACACAAATGGGCAAAACCCGTAGGTTAAAATAAAACGAATACATCTTCACTTACATATAGTTGAATTTGATATCTAAAAATGTTGTTAAGTTGTGATACTCCCACTGAAATGTCTCCATCATAGGTTATATTAAAGCTTCTATTCTGGCGTTCGAAATTAAATTATCCATTCAATCTACACGAGACTTTAATGGAAGGTGTATCTGGACACACTCAACGGATTTCAGAAAATGTTGTCAATGATTAAAATCATACTTACAGACCATTAAATTAGACCAAGATGCGTTAAGTTCAGCCTGGCCTAATCTTATATACTCTCCACCACGGGGTGCATTCCACAGTATCTTTTTAATGTAAGCATCTACGGAGTAAGAGCGGCCGTATGGACGTACAATTTGTATTTGTATCATTTTCCCCCTAAAAGTACGCATATCTACTTGTAAAATACAAATCTACACAATTAGAGATATTAATAAATTGAATTTCACGTTTCTATCTGTTGTCATTTGATTGGTACAATTTGTATCCATTATCCATAGTCTCACATGAAGTCCATTAACGTTTTTTGAAATATACATTTGGAATGTACTCAAACTCTTGAACCGAAATTCTCTAACGGATGGATATTAGCGATACATTTTAAATACAATCAAGAGAGAATATATGTACAGCAGGAAACAGAAATTGAAATAGAATAAGATAAAAAAGAAAAAATAAAGAGAAAAAAAGAAGGTGTGCTGCGAAAAGATCTCAAGTCCACCAATTCGTGAAATGGACTTAAGATACAAAAATATCCTAAAAGTCATAGTATATGCGGTGTAAAAAATCCCATAGATATCTCGTCGGTGTGCTCAAGTCTATTTTTTTCGTGAAATGGACTTAAGATACTAAAGTGTCCTAAATGTCATAGTAAAGGGTCCGCCAAATAACTTTTTTTTTTGAAAATGCTATAAAAAAACTACTGAATATTTTCTCAAATTTCTTTTTTTATTTGAAAGTACAATCCTTCCGGTTAATAATGGAAAATAATTTCATTCAAATGGCTGCCTCAGATCCCCACAAATAATAGTCCAACGATTGAATAGTTGAAAAAAAAACGTTAGATGGCGGACCCTTTATATGCCCTGTAAAAAAACAAAAACCTAAATAAGAAATTAAAATTTTACTCAAAAATATTTTTTTTTTAAACTGTCGCCAAAAGCAATATAAATATGTTTGTTAAAACAAACTTTGAAAAAATAAGTTTGTTTTAAAAATGTTGGACTTGGCCTGGATATTTACCCAGTATAAGTCAAATTTATGGTTATCGAAGCTAAGTCCAAAAAAGTCAAGACAAAATATTTTTTTTTTGAAAATTTGTTTTGATACAAATATTTATATTGTAGTTAGCGACAATGTGAAACAAATAAATTAATAATTTTTTGTTATCGCAGCTTGTTAGCACGGTTTATATTTCAAGCTTTAAATATTAGAATATTATTTTGTTATTGTCCAAACTTTCTATTGTATTGACAAATGTAACAGAAATATTTTTATTTTTTTTAGAAATTAAAATATTCAGCTTGACCACCAAATCAAAGATGATCTGGGGGAGACGATATTATAGTTAAGATTCGTATTCACGATGACTAGCATCATCAGAGGGCATAATTATAATGTGCCAAAATTTTGCACATTAATTGAGTATTATAGTAGCACAGAATCGCGGATTAAGACTATCGTAATATATAAACAATTTTAATAAGTATTGTATATCATCCTACTTTTAGCCTAATCCTTATAAAAAATAGTCATTTTTTGGTTTATTTATTTTTTAAAATAGTTCGCAATTCTTTAAATTGCATCTTCAGGGATTGATCTAAAATAATTTGTTTTTATTGTAGACTCTGAATAAACATAAATTATTGTAGATCAATCTCTGTAGATAAGAATTGCGAAATATTAAAAAAATAGATAAGCAAAGAAATGACTTCGAGCTTGTCTATTATTATTAAATTTAAGAACCCATAGTGCATCTTTATCAAATGTTGTTTATGTACATATATACAAATTACACCGAGTCTGTAGGACCAAATCTAAGTTTGGTGGATACTGTTATTTTTGAACATTAAAAATGTGGATATAAAAACTAAACCCAAACCATATTCAAACAAATCCATTTGAAATAGATTCATATTGTACTACAATAAAAATGACCAGAATTATTTACATACAAACCGCCGACATTTACATTCATAAAAAATACTGCAGTTGTTTCTTTCAAAATAGAATTACCTTCTATTTTCACAATTTTGTTGTTTATTTTTTCCTTTAAAATAAATGTAAAAAGAGAATTTTCATAGAAAAACATCTCCGATCTACAGTTTGTAAAAATGTCACCAAACAATACTCCGTCGCCACATTCTCATCATTCATCCACTTAAAACATGTTAGACATAACTTAAGCAATGAATTCATAAGGAATGGGAGCCAAAACAATGGGCTCTTCGATTTGCTTGACGAAATGAGCCTTCTTGGGCTGGGCAGGTTGGCGCTTCAAGCAAACATAGGTACCCTTAGCTTGGGCATCCTTCAACAAACGTTCGTTTTCCTTGACACGGCGCAAGAAATCTTCACGGCACTTGGAGTGGTGGGCATGTTCAATGCGGACATTGATGCGCTTGGGTAGGATCTTTCCGCGCACACGTTTGTTTACAATAACACCGACAGCATGAGGGGTGACATTGTATACACGGCCGGTCTTACCGTGGTAGGCCTTGTAGGGCATACCCTTTTGGACAGCACCGTTACCCTTGATGTCGACAATATCGCCGTTCTTGAAGACACGCATATATGTGGACAAGGGGATGACACCATGCTTGCGGAAGGGGCGGGAGAACATGTCTCTGGTGCCGCGACGATAACCCTTGGAATTAGTCATGTTGTTCTGTGTTGTTCCCTGTGGAAAAACGAAGGAAAACAATAAAATTTCATATTCATCACATAAAACACAGCAGCACTAGAGTTATTCATCACATATCCATTTGATTTTGTAGCTTTTAGAATAATTTTAGTGCTTTTTTTGTAGAAATTCACTAACCTTTTAGAAAATACCGTCCACGCGGTCGTATAATCAGAGAAAAAGAACTCAAAAAAAGAAAGATGGCGACGGCAGAGAATTGCCAGCTGTGAATTTCTTCATATGGATTGACAGCTACGACAAAGGTGGAATTAGTCGCACAGTCGTACGATCGTATTATGACGTTGAAGGAAATTTTACAAAATATTATTTATTTTGTTTTTTATGCACCCCAACTTGAGCAATATGATTTTTTTTTCTTTTATGATTTATATTATTATATTTGGTTTATTTGTTCGAACTTTATTTAAAATTATTATTAATTTTAATTAAATTAAAAAAGAGCTCGAGCCATTCTTTTGATTTATATGATTTTTTTGCTTTTAAGGCGCATTCAAACTGATGTGACATGACATTCGCAAGTCGTTTTGACTGTAGTGCCATATTCAAAGAAGGCATGAGACGACGATGGCTGTTTTTCTTTAAAGCTAGCCATAGACGAACGATTTATTGGTGTGATTTGCAAATTTATTGCTGCAATTTATTGCATATCGTTTCTCCACACACGCTCGAACAAATCATAATTCGGCCGACGTTGATGAGTAAACATATGCTACGAAGCGGATGACGCGCTCGCATGTTCATTTTGTGTTTGAACTTCGGTTTGTGCTTCTGTCAGAATGTTGTGGTAGAAAATTTTTTATTTAACAATTGGTTTTTTCTGTTGACTGGAAACTTAAAAACAACATGTGCGACGAAGCAGCGGCTGATGCAGCTGCGCTTTTAATTATATATACATGTTTCGACATGGAAAATAAAAAACTAGAAAAGAAAAAAATCGAAAAAAAAGAAAAAGAAAATGGAGTGAAGAGTGGCTGCTCGAAAGAAATAAGCATTCTATCATAAAGTCTTTGCTTGCCATTTTTTGTGTGCACTACACGACCTTTCGTTACAATGGTTGAAGAGCAACTGAAATGGCGAAATGGCTTAAAAGTTGCGCAGTAGCCCACACACGTATGATTTGTTCGCCAACAAATTGCAAGTTTTTGAAAATTTTCAAAAACTTGCAATTTGTTCGCGAACTACCCCACAGACGTAAAAAAGCGACCACAAACCCAACAAATTGCTCGAATTTATCGTTCGTCTATGGCTAGCTTAAGACTGGATAACTAACCTGTGGTAACAAAAAGACAAAATTTCACTCAAAATAAAAAAATCTTTTTTTCAAATTGTCAGTATGAAAACAAATTTTGAAAAAAAAAATTTTTTGTAAAAATGTTGAACTTAGCCTGGATAAACACATTTTTATTTTTATTACGTTTATTTCAATTTTATGTCAACGAATAGTTTATTTTTCAAGTCTCCAGTACAGAGTTGCTACTTCAATATTTTACTTGTATTTTGTTAACGAGCTACAACACAAAACAGCAAGCAAATTTTTTCTAGCAAAAGTCTAGTTTGTAGGCGTCGATATATAAAATCATTTTAAATACCCACCATAAACTGGACATTACAACAACAATTTGCACGAAAAATAACGCTATGCGAAAGCTAGCGTTGTACTCAATGATTGGGATGCGTATCGTTACGTCATGACACGTTTGATACTCGACTAATTCTACATTAAGTCAGAGCACTGCCAGATTAAATTCAACTATTTTTACAGCTATTTCTATATGACGTAGATGTGTTCAGTGTATGGCCACAGAATGTGTTCAGTCAACATAAGTAATTTTGTGGAGATGTGGCAACATGAACGCAACAGCTGTTCCGAATGACAAAACAAAAACTGCAAAATTTCCAATTTCACAAGTTGGGCAAAAGTGAAGGGATTGTTTTTTTACATTTATAATAAATATAATGGATCAGTTTAAAGGTCTTCAGAAAACTTTGTACATATGGTCTACATCGGAGAAGTTGGAAAAGCAAGTGGATGAATTAAAATCAGCTACAGGTGGTGAAGTACAAGTTGAAAATATCAATCGTTTATCATTCGGTAAGTAGTTGTTTATTCCCCATCAAAACCATTGGAATTAATTATTCTATCCTACATTCATTACACAGCCTCTTATGCCAATGGATCTTTTGATTTGTTGGTTATTGAAAATGCCCAATTGACTGATGCTTTTGGCAAATTACTGCAGTTGCTTAAACCCAAAGGCAAGCTACATTTACTGACATACGTGGGTAGTTCTGAAAGTATCGTGCAGGAACTCAAGCTGTCGGGCTTCATAAATACCAATACAAGCACGGGGACATCAATCACAAGCGAAAAACCCGGCTATGAGACTGGATCATCGGTGAAATTATCTTTCGCCAAATCGAAACCAGACAATAAGGCAGCTGCTTCCGTTTGGAAAATAGACGGAGATGAGGCCGAGGAAGATGACTTAATCAACGAAGATGATTTACTAGATGAAGAAGATAAAAAGAAGCCAGATCCAGAGTCGTTGAGAGGTTAAAAATGCAAAACTAATATTTCAAATGTATTTGTATTTATTCTCTGGCATTGATTACAGTTTGTGGCACTACGGGCAAAAAGAAGGCATGTAAGAATTGTTCCTGCGGCTTAGCCGAGGAGTTAGAAGCCGTAAAACAAAAGATTCCAGTGGAAACACAAAATGCAAAGTCTAGCTGTGGCAGCGTAAGTAACATCAATTGCTCTTTCTGATAAGTCATTCATCATTTATTGGGTGTTTCTTTTTGCAGTGTTATTTGGGAGATGCTTTCCGCTGTTCATCTTGCCCTTATCTGGGTATGCCCGCATTCAAACCAGGTGAAAAGGTACAACTAGCGGGAAATCTCTTAAATCCAGATCTATAGAGATATTTTAAAAATAATTTCTAAAAAATCCTAAAGAAAACTGAAAAATTCCAAAAACAAATTTTTGATATATATTTTGTGTGAGAAATAAAAGATTAATTATATGGACTAAAATTGCATATGGAATAAAATTGCTGCTACTATGATACGAGATATATCTCCATCTTAAATACTGCTGAAAATGAATTTCCAAGAAGATTTTTAAGAGGTACACAGCACACCAAGTGATATTCGGAAATTCCATCTCAAATTCAGATCAATTATTCAATATTAAATTCTGCAATTGACATTTTTGGCTAATGAACTTTATTGAACTTGGAGTCATTGTTATTCATCAAGTTACAACTATCCAGCAAACACTGCCATTACCAAGTAACATTGGGGGTAAGCCAAACTAAATTTATATGGAGATGAATCTTTCTATAAATTACACATTACATTTCCAAGAAGATCCTTTTGAGATACAGCACACCGATTGATACTCGGAAATTACACAGCACACCAAGTGATATTCGGAAATTCCATCTCAAATTCAGATCAATTATTCATTATTAAATTTTGCAATTGACATTTTTGGCTAATGAACTTTATTGAACTTGGAGTCATTGTTATACATCAAGTTACAACTACCCAGCAAACACTGCCATTACCAAGTAACATTGGGGGTAAGCCAAACTAAATTTATATGGAGATGAATCTTTAATTACACATTACATTTCCAAGAAGATCCTTTTGAGATACAGCACACCGATTGATACTCGGAAATTACACAGCACACCAAGTGATATTCGGAAATTCCATCTCAAATTCAGATCAATTATTCAATATTAAATTTTGCAATTGACATTTTTGGCTAATGAACTTTATTGAACTTGGAGTCATTGTTATACATCAAGTTACAACTACCCAGCAAACACTGCCAATCAGAAACCAAGTAACATTGGGGGTAAGCCAAACAAAATTTATATGGAGATGAATCTTTCTATAAATTACACATTACATTTCTAAGAAGATCCTTTTGAGATACAGCATACCGATTGATACTCGGATATTTCATCTCAAATGCAGATCGCATGAATTATTCAATATTAAATTTATTGAACTTTGAGACATTGTTGTTATACATCAAGTTACAACTATCCAGCAAAAACTTCCATTACCCAGTAACATTGGGGGTAAGCCAAACAAAATTTACATGCAGATGCTATTACCTGACAATGCAAACGATTTATGTGTAGAAAACGATTTTGTTCGTAATTTCAGGTACGTATTTTGATCTTTTATTTATTTATTATCCAAATAAAATAAAAAGTGTTCAAAAATGATTTTTTAAGTATTTATTACAATCGTGTTATTAGTCCGCTTTCAAGGAGCCCAGCTAACTGACAATGACAATTAAATCGATTGCAAGGTACTTAAATTTCCTGAAATTCATTTTCTTAGCATATTTATTGAAACAATATCAAATACAAACCGTTGATAAACCCTGCAATGCAGCCTTTTGTTGAAATTTAGGTAAAGCTTCACAGTCCAGGCCTTTATAATTATTAAAATGTTTAAAACAATTTTTCTTTCTTAATTTTCAATAATTTATTTTACCAAATACTTGTATAAATTCATCTTAATAACTACAAAATTGTCTTCCTTGGAGACGTCGAAATCTCTTCTCATCTTCTACTCTTCCCTCACTTTATTTCTCACAAGCAGTGCCTTTAATCAATTCACGATTGTTGCCCATCAGAATACGATAATTCACTGCAGCCGGATCCAATTGCCTGTACAAGTAGGTGGGCATTTTGTCGGACAAAACCCAAACGGTTCCCTCAGAGTCGATCTTCATATCGTTGGGAAATACCAAAGTATGCGAATCCGAATCGATAAGACCCTGATTGTCCGACGTATACGGTTTCTTGGCATTCCAACAAGCAATGGCATCCTTATTGACTTGGGTGTAGAATATAACATTAGTCTGTTTGTCATAGACCTCGGCTGTCGATTGGCCATTCATGCCACGATCTCCAACATATTTAAAGTCGTAGTAGGCATCCGAACTGGTGACATGAGTCTCATTTTGCAGCACCTTATTGGAGACCATAAACTCTTTGGTACTAGCCAAGGCATGGAAGTAAATATCTTTAGTTTGGTCTGGCTTCAGGGGACCTACGGCCATGCCGAATACACCATCGGTCCATTGGAAGTTGACACCGCCCACATTGAAATCGCCCTGCAAAGGATCGAAATGGAAGAAATTGTGTTTGACGCGATACGAACGATTGTCGCGGAAGGAATAGACAATGACACCATAGCCGCCCAAATCGGGAATGTAGGCGTAAGCATTCGAGCAATCGGATTTTTCAGAGTCGACAATCTGTAAAAAAGAGAGAGAACACAAATTAATATCGGCTAAGTGAAAAGATTCAAAAAATAACCTACAATATTAGCCAAAAAGCTGTCCTCCTTCAACTGACCCTTGGGTACGGCAAAACGGCGCACCAGTTTATCGTTCTTCAGGTCAAAGATGACAATGGCATTTGGGGCCACTTTGTTGCCTTCTCCCAAAATGTCAGCTAAGCCAGTGTCCAAAACCCACAGACGATCACAGTTATCGGCCTGTATGCGGAATGTGGAAATGATGGTAGAATTGTCTTTCAACGGACAACCACTTTCGTCGTTACACTTTTCGGTGGGTATTTTGTTGGCCTCCCAGCTAGGATAGGGACGGAGTTTCGGAGTCTTTTCGGTGGTATCCAAATCGACGTAGTTTAAACTGGCGGCAACGCCTGACTTCCATCTGAAAAATAAATAAATAAAATAAATCATGAAATACATGTTAAATATTGATCAACTATAAAAACAAAATAATATTCACGAGGAACATAGGGCGTCATTAAATAAATAAAGACATACAAATACTGACCGAATTTATACTCATATTGAAGATTGCCATGTGATTTATTTTTAGACATGATATATAGAAGTCTATATAGAAGCCTTTAGATGAAGAGCGAACATGTGTCTCTTCAGTAGTGATAATTTGTTTTACGACAATCAGTATCTCGACTATAGAGGTTGTAGTATATCTGTATAGACTAAATGGATAATAGAGAGGACACTCTGTGTCTCGACTATAGGGATAATCTATGTTTCGACTATAGGGATAATCTATGCCTCCACTATGAGGACAATCTCGCCTATAGAGACAATCTGTTTTACGACTTTAGACACCATCTGTGTCCCAACTATAGAGACAAACTGTGTCTCGACTGTAGATATAATCTATGTCTCCACCATAGAACAATCTGTGCCTCGAGCCAAGGTAGGTCTACTAAAGACACTATAGAGATAACCTATATCTATGAGGACAGTCTGTGTCTCGACTTTAGAGACAATCAATTCCTTGACTATGAGGATAATCTGTGCCTCGACTATAGAAATAATCTATGCCTCTATTATGAGGACAATCTATGCCTCGATTATAGAAATAATCTATGCCTCCACTATAAAACTAAAACAAAATATTTTTTCCTATTTTTTTTATGGTTTTTGAAGTATTTTTTTGGATTGGATAATCTAGGCCTCCACCATGAGGAAAATCTGTGTCTCGACTATAGAGGCTATCTATGTTTCGGCTATAGGGATAATCTATGCCTCCACTATGAGGAAAATCTCGCCTATAGAGACAATCTGTTTTACGACTTTAGACACCATCTATGTCCCAACTATAGAGACAAACTGTATCTCGACTATAGATATAATCTATGTCTCCACCATAGAGCAATCTGTGCCTCGAGCCAAGGTATGTCTCTACTAAAGACACTATAGAGATAACCTATATCTATGAGGACAGTCTGTGTCTCGACTTTAGAGACAATCAATTCCTTGACTATGAGGATAATCTGTGCCTCGACTATAGAAATAGTCTATGCCTTTATTATGAGGACAATCTATGCCTCGATTATTGAAATAATCTATGCCTCCACTATAAAAATAAAACAAAATATTTTTTTCCGATATTTTTATGGTTTTTGAAGTATTTTTTTGGATTGGATAATCTAGGCCTCCCCCATGAGGAAAATCTGTGTCTCGACTATAGAGGCTATCTATGTTTCGACTATAGGGATAATCTATGCTTCCACTATGAGGACAATCTCGCCTTTAGAGACAATCTGTTTTACGACTTTAGACACCATCTATGTTCCAACTATAGAGACAAACTGTGTCTCGACTGTAGATATAATCTATGTCTCCACCATAGAGCAATCTGTGCCTCGAGCCAAGGTATGTCTCTACTAAAGACACTATAGAGATAACCTATATCTATGAGGACAGTCTGTGTCTCGACTTTAGAGACAATCAATTCCTTGACTATGAGGATAATCTGTGCCTCGACTATAGAAATAGTCTATGCCTTTATTATGAGGACAATGTATGCCTCGATTATATTAATAATCTATGCCTCCACTATAAAAATAAAACAAACTAATTTTTCCGATTTTTTTATAGTTTTTTGTGCCATTAAAAATATTTTTTTCGGAATGTACAATCTAGGCCTCTACCATGAGGAAAATCTGTGTCTCGACTATAGAGGCTACTATGTTTCGACTATAGGGATAATCTATGCCTCCACTATGAGGACAATCTCTACTATAGTGGCAATCTTTGTTGAGACTTTAGAGACCATCTATGTCCCTACTGTAGAGACAATCTGTGTTACGACTTTAGATATCATATATGCCTCAACTATAGAGAAATCTGTGCCTCGACTATAAAGCCAAGGTATGTCTCTACTAAAGAGACCATCTGTAGATCGACTATACAGATCATCGATGCCTATGAGGACAGTCTGTGCCTCGACTTTAGAGACAATCTATTCCTTGACTATGAGGACGACAATCTGAGCCTCGGGTATAGAAATAATCTATGCCTCCACTATGAGAACAATCTGTGTCTCGACGATAGAGACCATCTGTGCCTCGACTATAGAGACAAACTTTCTCGCCTATCTTCGATAATGTCGAGACTTTGTTAAATACAAATACAAATTTATTTATTTATCAGTATCCACTTAATTATTGCAGTCGACACTGCATAAATTACCATTCCAACATTGTAATTTATGACTTAAGTGACGTTTTAGGAAAATAAAGAGGATAATAGCAAGACAAAAAGAGCAATACAAACAAAAACAAGTATTGAAGAAATATTTAGTTGAACGAACAGCTAACACATTTAACCAACCGCCAAAATAAACTCAACAGAAACTACTGCTAACCGGTACACGGGAAACCCCATTCTACACGAAGCAACGATGACAATTGATTCGAGTCGTTCGTTCAATGTCGTTTAGACAGTCAGACAGGCAGATGGAGAGAACGTAGCCGAAACGACAATTAATTTTCTAGTCAAAGACATGTTAAGACTTATTTAAAGCTGTTGCCAACAATTTAATTAGAGCGTCATTTTTTTTGCTGGCTGAAACCCCAACGAGAATTTTTCATTTTCTAACTCGTTTCTTCTGGAGGGGGTGGTAGTTGTTTCGTTTAATTTCAAAGTCTCAATGGATATGTGAAGAATTTATGTGGTGTGTGAGAATTAAACAATATTGGAAAGGTTTAACGTTAAAAATGCTCGAATTTTAAATTTGAACTAATCCAAGAGAAGATTTTCGTCGAAGGATTGGTTAATGAAGTTGATGTACATGTTTCTGCCATAACAACAGATTATTTGGTCGATTTGCTTCAGCTATACGCTCCTAAAAAGTTTGCTAAAAATCTTTGCTAGATAAATTCTCTTGATTCTCTGTCACCCCAAAAAACATAAACCCTTCGCGAATGACATTCATATGTACGAGTATGTTTCATTATTTTTGGGCCACCGACAGCCATGGGGTTGATATTGCTACTGGTATGCTGCTGCTGCTTCTGCAGTTGTTGCTGCTTCTAATGGTGTTGACGATGACGATTGAAATATGTGTAACGTGTGTATATGTGTGTTCGAGTACAAACCACAATTGCTTAAATTTATTTTCTCTGACTGGTTTTAGTTGCTTTTATTGTTTATTTAAAAATGTTTTCGAGGTTTTTGTGTGTGTGTTTTTTTGTTTTTGTCGTTTTTTGTTTTTTCGTTGGTCGGCGGTACGTAATTGTTGCTGTAATTTCGGCAAGTAATTATCGTATGTTGGATATGACACTCAAGATTTTCAGATTTGTTGTCGGTTTGCTGCGCTGCGGTGGTGGTATTCATTATCATTGCAACCATTACACAATCCACAATCTTCATTGGTTTGTTCTTCGTGCTCTAAACCTTAATAATGGTTTGTTTAATTTGCCGAATAATTGTTGGCATTTTTCCTGCATTTCGTGTATTTTAATGTTCGGTTTGAGTTATATACACAAGTTGAATGATACCGGTTATAAAGTAAAAAAATTCCTAAGCTGTATTTAATTTAATTGATTATCGAAATTCTGTAATTCCGCTGTAAAAGGCAATCGTTTGATGTAAATTTTAAATTTTTTCAATTGCTTTGTTTGGTATTATGGTTTAAAGTTTCACCTCAATTCAGTGCAGTTTCGGTATTCCATATTTGTATGTGATTACAAGGATAGATGGACAGGCAGACAGACCGACATGGCTAAATCGATTCAAAAAGTGTCTTTGTGCATTTGTTTGTAACACCCAAAAGGAAACGAGTTAGACACATCGTTTATTATACAGATCGGTTTTGATCGACATTGCAAAATCGACTCAGAAAGTGATTCTAGAGTCGATTTATCAATGTCCATTTGTCTGGCCGTCTGCCTGTCCGTCTGTCCATCTATTGTTATAATCAAATTACAGGTAGCAAATATAGTCCGATCTTAAGAAAAATTAGCACAAGTAAGTTTCGTGGATCAAGGATGAACGCTATTCAATTTGAATCAAATCGGTTCAGATTTAGATATAGCCCCCGTACAAATGTCGCTTCTGATTTGACGTTTTCCGCTCTAGAAACCACATGTTTTACCCGATTTTCTTCAAATTTGGCTTAACACCTTATAATCCAACTAGAAACACCTACCCACCATACAAATGTTGCTCCCGATTTGTCTTTTTCCAATCTAGAAATGAGACATTATGCCCGATTTTCTTTAAGTTTGGCACAACATCTTATAATCCAACTAGAAACACCTGTGGCGAAAGCGGGATTTCACCTATAAACATACATGATGAAAGCGGGTCATATCGTTCCAAGTTTTAATATACATTTGTATGTACTTTCCGATTTAACATTTTTTGTCAAACACATACCTTTGAATATTTTACCTTGAATACATTATGAGAGTGGGTCATAATGGTCCATGCTTAGGACCCATACACAAATTCTTCCCGATTTCCCTTTTTTACTGAATTCAATTACAATGGGGTTGAAAGTGGAGGGTCGACCCCGTCCAACTTTAGAATTTCCTTACTTGTTCTATATTGAACAGGTGAAATGCCTCACAAATAACGAAAAAATACAATTTTTGTGTTCGAGATCTAAAAAAAAAATATTTGTTTGCATTGAGGCATACTGAGTCATGAAGCCAACACAAAAAAATGTGTGCATATTTTCTTTTTTAAGTTTTACTAAAATTCCAATATAGGTCCGATAACATCATATTATACAAATGTTGCGAATTTCACCTTCACATAAAACTGTTCCTAAACCACAGTCTCCAAAAATTGCGAAAAAAATATTTTTCGAAAACTATAAAAAATAAAAAATCTGAAAAAATATATGTTTTATTTTTTAATTATTTAAAAGATATACGGGTAAATGTAGAAGTTATGATACGCTTTAAGAAACAAACAAATTTAAAAGATCGTAATTTTCTAAAATTGTGTTAGCGCGAAAATGCGAAGCTTGTTTTATTCGCTAAGATCCCAGCTATTATAAAATAAAATTAAATATTCTGTCTATTTGAAGAAGATCTATGTGTACATGAGGAAGTTATGGCCGTATTGTAGATGGGAAGGGATTTTCAAAAAATCGTTTGCGTGAAAACGACATGTCATTTAAAATTTCAAATTTTAACTACCGATTACTTTGACTTTGAAAAGTAGGATAACCATTCATTTTTATTTTCAGGTTTATAAATGGGAATATTTAAAACTTACATTCAAAGTAATGCAGTAATTCAAAGCAAAATGTCGTGTTTTCAGCTGAATCTCATTTTCATCTCGGTTGCCATGTCAATAAGCAAAATTGATTCAGAGAACTCATTCACATGTGACTATTGAGAAGTCAATGCGTCCACAACGGATTGATTATGGGCTGTACTGAAAAATCGGATTGATCGGAGAAGGTACTGCCCAGCCAGTCGTGGTAGTCATATGAATGATATTGTGGTCCATTATTAAATGACAAAGTTCAACCTTTCCAATAAAACAAGAAATTTGAAAAAAAAAATCAGTCCTTTTTTATAGCCAATTCTAATTTAAAATTTTAAATGACCTACCCTATATATTCACCAACTATCAAAGTGTCTGCAAATTAAAAAAGTTATGATATTTTTTATTTTTTTTTAATGAAATTCAAATTTTTGACGATGTTTCCTTAAATATTTGTAGTCTCATTTTGGAAATATAAGTCCGCTTGCATGTTAAAATAAAGGTACTCATGATGGCTACAAATACGAAATACTCTTCAACATAGAAACAGTGATTTAGTCTTAAAAACTTCGGAAAAAATATTTTTTTTTTCGAAAAAAATCCATTTTTGCTGGCATGAAAAAAAATCATAAAAAATAGAAAAAAGTAGGAACAAATATTTTGTTTTATTTTTTAATAACAACGGGAAAAAATGTTTATATGTAAAAATCTATGGATTAATGTAGAAGTTATGAACAAGTTTGTAGACGCAAAAATATTTTTAAATCATAACTTTTCAATTTTTGTTTAAATAGCGCGAAAATCCCTTTTCCAATTAGATAATAGAATATTTTATTTTAGTTCGTAATAGCTGGCATATGTTAAATTAAAGGTATTCATGATGACTAAAAATATTACGAATTATACTTTCACATAGAAACAGTGGTTTAGGAATAATCTTAAAAGAATTTGAAAAAAATATTTTTTTGTTCGAAAAAAAAACAATTTTTGCTGGCGCGAAAAAAAATCATAAAAAATAGAAAAAAGTCGAAAAGTAATATTTTGTTTTATTTTTTAATAACAACGCAAAAACAATGTTTTTATGTAAAAATCTATGGATAAATGTAGACGTTATGATACTCCTTGTAAATAGAAGATTTTTTTAAGATTTAAGATTTTTTAAAAATTATATTTTTTAATTTTTGTTTAAATATCGCGTAAATCCCTTTTTAAATAAGATAGTAGAATATTTTATTTTAGTTTATAATAGCGGGCATTTTAATTTTATTTTCTTATCATATTTTTTTTAAAACAAATGTTAGGTAAAATTAAAAAAAATAAATGATATAACTATTATTTTTTGTTAGCCATATTAAGCATATGTATATTATATAGAAAACAGGGTGCAGGTCATTAAATGCCACTGAAAAATAAAATGCAATTAGATGTCTGATTAGATAAAAAAGAAAGTTGGGAAGTAGATGATTTATTAGCGCTCATGATTTATTTTTGTTATTCTTTTAATTTCATTTATATTTTTTAATCGCTTTTAATTATGCACCCAATAACTGAAAACATGTTTCGACTGATTTACACCCCCCACCTTTTTTTTGACCCCTTGGCCAACGAAATCGAAAACCATATCAATAAATTATTGTCATATGATATTTTTAAAAATATTGCTTTTTAATGAATATTTATGTTATTTTCTATTTTTTCTGCAGAAACGAGAAACAAGTTGTTGCTAATTATTCTGGAAATGCAACACAGTAAAATCCCCAATCGAATGAAATTTATCAAAACATTAAATCGGTATTAGCAAAGCAAAACTAATGAAAGCAAGTTTTGACGTCCTATCGTCATAACTATTTGGGTGGGATGCACACACACACGACACAACGGATGAAAGAAAGGAGTGTTTGGTGGAGAAAAGGTAAGTCATTAACAAATGCTATAGACCACTGTGTACAGAGGTGGTATGATAAGGAAAGGGAAAAGGCCAAAGAAGTGAGTCTTTAAAGCAAACAGTAAGAAATTTGCGTCTTATCAGACGAAGCTTATTTTCACCTCGGTGGCTATGTCAATGAGCAAAATTGCAGCATATGGGTTGCAGAGAACCCACATGTACTGCCGAGCCAGTCGTGGTAGTCATATGAATGATATTGTGTTCCATTATTAAATGACAAAGTTCAGCATAATAACACCAGAAATTTGAAAAAATTATCAGTACTTTTTTATAGCCGATTTATTTAAATTTTAAATGTTCCACCATATCCTTTTCAGTCTGCAGACGAAATCGAGCTGAAATTGACCTACAAATTTGACACTATAAATAGATTTTGAGGCTCTGGTCTGTCACTGCAATAACTTGCTACAATAGTCTTAGTCATCCGGCTCAATCCCTGAACGCAAAGTGATTTTTTAAGAGCTTGATAACTTTTTTTTAAAAAAAAAACGCATAAAATTTGCAAAATCTCATCGGTTCTTTATTTGAAACGTTAGATTGGTCCATGACATTTACTTTTTGAAGATAATTTCATTTTAATGTTGACCGCGGCTGCGTCTTAGGTGGTCCATTCGGAAAGTCAAATTTTGGGCAACTTTTTCGAGCATTTCGGCCGGAATAGCCCGAATTTCTTCGGAAATGTTGTCTTCCAAAGCTGGAATAGTTGCTGGCTTATTTCTGTAGACTTTAGACTTGACGTAGCTCCACAAAAAATAGTCTAAAGGCGTCAAATCGCATGATCTTGGTGGCCAACTTACCGGTCCATTTCTTGAGATGAATTGTTCTCCGAAGTTTTCCCTCAAAATGGCCATAGAATCGCGAGCTGTGTGGCATGTAGCGCCATCTTGTTGAAACCACATGTCAACCAAGTTCAGTTCTTCCATTTTGGGCAAAAAAAAGTTGGATATCATCTCACGGTAGCGCTCACCATTCACAGTTACGTTACGATTCGCATCATCTTTGAAGAAGTACGGTCCAATGATGCCACCAGCCCATAAACCGCACCAAACTGTGACTTTTTCTGGATGCATTGGTAGCTCTTGCAATGCTTCTGGCTGATATTCACTCCAAAATACGTACCCATTGAGCCAAAAATGAGCTTCGTCGCTGAACACAATTTCTTTCTTTCTGAACTTTCTTAACAGAGCACGCATTTTGATAATAAAATTCAATGATTTGCAAGCGTTGCTCGTTAGTAAGTCTATTCATGATGAAATGTCAAAGCATACTGAGCATCTTTCTCTTTGACACCATGTCTGAAATCCCACGTGATCTGTCAAATACTAATGCATGAAAATCCTAACCTCAAAAAAATCACTCTTTAAATAAAATAAAAAATAAATATATTTTAGCTTGATTTCACATGCAGTCTGAAAAGGCTTTACAGCCTCTTTGAAGAAAAATTAGTGATGCAAAAGACCATGATCATGATTTTCTATATTTGTGCTTAAGTAGCCCTTTGTAAATTTAAGAACAGAATATTTAGTTCTATTTTAAAATAGCTGAACTAGTTACAGAAAATCTATAGATAAATATAGAAGTTATGGTTCTGATTGTAGAAGTACATATAGGACATAAGTACATAAAGTCGGGATAGCATGCTGCGATAACAAAAACATTAATAAAAATTTAATTTTTTGCTCAAAATAAAAAAACAAGTTGTCGCCAACTACAATCTAAATATTTGTTTCAAAAAAATAATATTTTGTGTTGACTTTTTTAGACTTAGCCTCGTAAACCATAAATTTGACATACACTGGATAATTATCTAGGCCAAGTCCAAAATTTTTAACATAAAATTATTTTTTCAATTTAAAAAAATATAAATTTAAAAAAAATTTTTGTTTTTTAATTTTGAGTGAAACTTTAACATTCTATTTAAATTTTATTTAGTTATCCAGCTATTATCTTCACGTATTACTAAATCTATTTAAACAAAAACTATGTAAAAATGCGATTTCTTTAAAATCCCTTACTTCTACAAGAAGAGACATAACTTCTATATTTATCTATAGATTTTCTTCAACAAGACATTGTTTTCTTCGCTAAGATTCCAGTTATTACAAAATAAAACTAAATAATCTGTTCTTTAATTTACAAAGGTCTTTTTCGCTGTATTTAACCACAAATTTAGAAAATCTAGATTTTTAAAAAAATCGTTTGTATCTACAAAGTAGTGAATGGTAAATCGATTCCGATTCTAATCGAGAATCGATTCTGAGGGCTCAAAACGAAAACTGGGGTTTTCGTACCTCCAAACAGTCCAAGCATATGGCAAAATTAAATTATTGCGTAAAAATACATCCCAATGCTAGATAGATCGCTTGTAATGCAAATATCGGATAAAGTAGTAGACGATAATGATTTAAAATATTAAAAAAAATAAAAGTGTCCGCAGATTTCGAAATGTTAAATTTATTTTTAATTCCTAAAAGTAAAGGTGAACATTAAATTATATATTTTTGCGATGGTATCATTCAATAGATCGGAAAAAATCTATATGAAAAACGTTTTCCAAAAACTATATATATTATAGATTATTCAGAATAGTCGATTAAGGAAGAGCACCTTAGTGTAAAACAATTAAAAAGGCGTAAAGTTCGGCCATTATATACTCTCCACCATGGATTGGAGATATTTTTATGCAAATTTAAATAAATTTGAAGTCCATTCTCGCTTGTAGGGAGAGGCTATCAAAACATTTGGACACGTGTATATCGTTCTTAAGTACCCTAACATTGTTATTGCGGGCATTTTCTGTACTAGTTAGTTAAAATTATACCTCTCGAGTTTTATGGTTAAACATTTCTACCGATTCCGATTAAGAATCGATTCTCAGGTCCAATTCTTCGATTCTAAGAATCGGATTCAAAAATAGTTGATCGGGAATCGAGAATCGATTCTTGTCCTCGATTACCATTCACTACTACAAAGAGTGTCATAACTTCTACATTTATCCATAGATCTTTTACACTATTTCTTCGTTATAATATTAGCTATTAAAAATTAAAACAATATAATTTTTCCATTTTTCACTATTTTTTATAGCTTTTTTCGAACCACAAAAAATGTTTTTTTTTTTTTTTTAAGAAAATAACTTTTTCTCAATTTTTTGGAATCTGTTCCTAAACCACTGTTTCTATGTGAAAGTGATATTCGCAACATTTTTAGCTATCATAATTGTCTTTCATTGGTTGTATTTCCATCCTATTTTAATTCCAAAAGTAAACATTTTGAAAATCCATTATCTCTCGTGTACGCAATGCAAGATAACCTAACATCATAATTCTACCTATTTTTTCCAGAAAAGTAAAAATCTTTTTATTTTGCGAGTCTATGCAGTCAGGTGAATTATACATAGAATTTCATGATTCTAGCTGCGGACATTTGGTTGGTATGGTAGCAACCAATTTTATCCCATTTTACCCTCTAAGAGTACGACTTTACGCGTCTACGCAATCAGATAGCTGTAGTCGTTTAGTTAGTACTATTTTTATCCCTCTGCTCCCATTGTATCCCTTGCAAGTATGAATTTGGAAAAAAAAAACTTTTATTTTTTGTGGCTACTCCGAATTTCATGACTCTAGCTGTAGTCGTTTAGTTAGTACTATTTGTATCCCTCTGTACCATTGTATCCCTTGAAAGTACGAATTTTGAAAAATCCGTTTATTTTCCGTGTCTACGCAATCAGAGGAATGTATACACCGAATTTCATTATTCCAGGTGTAGCCGTTTGGTTGGTACCATTTTTATCCCCCCGTACCCATTGTATCCCTTGAAAGTACGAATTTGAAAAAAAACCTTTTATTTTTCATGTCTACGTAGTCAAAGGAATGTATACTCCGAATTTCATGACTCTAGCTGCGGTCATTTGGTTGGTACTATTTTTATCCCCTTTTTTCCATTTTGACCCCAAAAAGTACGAATTTCGAAAAATCAGTTTATTTTCGTGTCTACACAGTCAGAGGAATGTATACTCCAAATTTCATGACTCTAGCTGCGGTCATTTGATTGGTACTATTTTTATCCCTTTTATCATTTTAATCCCAAAAAGTACGAACTTTTTTTAAATTTTAAAAAATCCGTGTATTCTACTTGTCTATGCTATCAGAGGAATGTATACACCGAATTTCATTATTCTAGGTGCAGCCATTTGGTTGGTACTATTATTATCCCTCTATTCCCAGTTTACCCCTTAAAAGTACGAATTTGGAAAAAATACTTTTATATATTATGTATCCCCTCTATTAAGAGGAAAGTACACACCGATGTTCGTGTTTCTAGCTGCTGTAGTTTGATAGGTACCGTTTTAATCCCTTTTTAACACATATCACCCCATACGAATACGAATCACTTTATGGTGCACGTTTCAATTAAATTTAAGCAGACATATTGAAAAAACTCTAAATATTGGGGATTATTATGAGTATTTTTAATCCTTGTGAGGGAAAAATATTCCCCTTTGGACCGATTTCGCCCAGTTTCAATCCCAACCCATCTACGACTAAAAGACGCATTTAAGGAAACTTTGGACGTCCTAGCTCCTTTCGTTTAGATGCTAGCGTGCTTACAACAGACGGACGGACATGGCTAGATCGTCTTAGAATTTTGTGACGATCAAGAATATACATACTTTATAGGGCCAAAGTGTTACATCCTGTGGTGGAGGGTAATAATAAAGAACGAATTTGGAAAGATATTTTTATTTAGCGTGCATAGACACGCCAGAGGAATGTATACACCACATTCCATTTGGTCTGTACAATTTGTGTCCCCTTTTACCCTCTTAAAAGTACGACTTTCGAAAATCTCTCTATTTTACGTTTCTACTTAATTACAGGGATTACACGCCGAATTCCATCATTCTAGCTGTGGCCGTTCCCACTATTTTATGACGATCAAAAATATATAAATTGTATACGGCCTCAGGTCGATATTACATTACATATTATATGTATTACAAACGGAATGACAAATTTAGTACACATCCACACTGGAGGTGGAGGTTATAAAAATTCATAACAATTTTAAACATAAGATTATCTCTCATTTCTTTATATTTATATTATATACTCTTCTATATATTTTTTTCTCTCATGCTATAATTTTCATTTCATAATATGATTATAATTGTCTGCAAACAGTTTGCTATGTCAGCAGAAAATCTGCTTTTTCAGCAGTCTTTTACTAACAAATTCTTTTGAGTATAGATATCCGTTTTCGTTTTACCCAAGATGGTTAATTTACCCAGCATTAAAAGAAAATACCACTATTATTGTCTTATTTATATCCCCGCCCTCAACACATGACCCTCGTCGCACTTTGTCATGATAATAAATGAAGTTTCACCCGTGTGTGTGTGTTGATAGTTGCTCGTTCAACCAGCTGTTGTTCGGAAGCCCCTAATCAATATTCATTAGCTTAGAAACCCGAAACAATATTTAAATAAATAGTCATAGTCATACGAGTATTTCATAAAACAAAACTACACAGAAGAAATAGACAATAAAGTCTCTATGCTATTTAATTATTATTATTATTGTCAGTAAACTATGTCAGTAAATAATTTGGGGATTTTTTTTCTTTTTTCAAAAATAACTTTATTTGCAAAATAATACCAAAAGAAACACTCACCTTGGCACTGTGATGAACAATTTGTTGTTCCAGCGTTCAATGCCCAATGGCAAATTGTTCTCGACCACATAGTCACCCGACTTGAGGGCCTTGTTTTCGGCTTCAGCATTAGCCCAGTCGAAGACCAATTGTTTCCAATGGAATTTCTCCTCTAGTTTCGCTTGCACCACAACACCCACACCAAAGGTGCACAACAGTAGGAATAATAATTTCATTATTTTCGTTTCCTTTGCACTTCACTTGCAGTTTTTTTTTAGCTTTTCTTATATAATTTTATTTGTGTATTAATTCGAAAAATTCTAGAAATAAATATGTCCGCGTTCCGTTCAAAAAGCTGTTATATTAACGACAGTTGCTTGATTGCTACTAAATGCTGGATGCGAACGATTAAAGCCTTTTAAACCTCCGCCAACAGAACTTGGCTTAAAGACAAAATCGCAGTTTTTGTTTGTTTGATTTCGAATTCAGAGCGAACGAGAGCCACAGAGAAACTGAGAGACGAATGAGAATAAAGTTTTGAGCAGAACTTCATATGTTAGCACAGCGGATGCTGAAAATTGTTTGGGTGTAGAGCGAGAGAGAGAGAGTATGAAATGTTGCCATTCCTCCCTACCGCATTTTTACAGGTTTTGGGATAGGTTGCCCGTCTTGTCACTGCCCTTAAACAGTTTTCATCAAGTATTGGTAGCCTTTTTATAGAGCTAGAAAAATTTGTTCGTTAAATAATAAAAACAATTGATGTGTTTTATTTACCACAAGATTTTAGAATTAAAAAAAATGGATTTGATTGCAGAAAAGATCTAACTAATTAAAGGGTAATTCGACAAGATTTGGGCCCAGTGCAGATTTTGATATTATTCGATTTTGATGAAATTTGGCACGTAAAATTGTATTTAAATTTGAAACAACCGATTACTTTGACTTTGAAAGGTAGAAAAACATTCTTTTTTATTTTCAGGTTTATGTTTGACATTTTCAAAATGGGACGCTATACGCTCGAATAAAATTGGGAAATATTAAAAACTTACTTCCAAAGTAGTGAGTATTTAACGCAAACTGTAAGAAATTTACGTGGAAAATTTTCGTGAAGAGATCGGCTTTCAGTTCAGCCTTCATGAAGCTCATTTCCATCTTGGTAGCTATGTTAATAAGCAAAATTGGCGCATACGGGTTTCAGAGAACCCACACTTGACTATTGAAGCCAATATATCCACAACGAATCACTGTTTGGTGTGGATTTTGGGCTGTACTGAAAAATTGGATTGATCGGATGAGGTACTGCCGATCCAGTCGTGGCAGTCATATGAATGACATTGTGTTCCATTATTAAATGACAAAGTTCAACCTTTCCAATAAAAACAGAAATTTGAAAAAAATAATCGGTACTTTTTTAATAGCCGATTCTAATTTAAAATTTTAAATGGCCCATCATAAACTCTAAGAAAATATTTAAAAAATCGCTAATTGATTTTTTTCAGTGGACCAAAATATTCAACGGGGCAAGACAATTGATAGACATGAAAGTTTGGAGTCAACTTCGAGAGACTTCAGTGCACTGAATCCAAATATGATATCAGAATTGTCCCAGCAATTTGCCTTTTGAGGAATATAATAATCTATAAAAATCTAGGCGATGTGAAAATTCTGTTTAAGAAAATAATAATTACACTACGCAAAATAAATAATTAAACACATTTTTCATGGATAATTTCTTTTTTTTATAATTTTTACTAAAATTAAAAATTTCGTCGTAGGACCTTTAATATTTGTACTCTCATTTGGATCCGATCGCATCCGGTAATGGTAATTATGAAATGTACAATTGTGGCGAATTACACTTTCACATAGAAATAGTGGTTCAGGAACAGCCTCCAAAACTTTGGGGAAAATTTTATTTTTTTTTTCGAAAAAATCTATTTTTTCTGGCACGAAAAAATCACAAAAAATAGAAAAAAAGTAGGAAAAAATATTTTGTTTTATTTTTTAATAGCTAACATACTAACCCAAAAACGATGTTTATATGTAAATGTTGATGTTATGAAACTTTTTGCAGACTCAAAAGACTTTTTAAAAAATCATAATTTTTCGAAAAGCGTTTTAAAAATAAGATAATTGAATATGTTGTTTTGTTTTCTGGTATCATAGAGAAGAAAACAAGGCAAATCTATGGAAAAATGTAGAAGTTATTATCCTTGTAGAAGGAAATTTTTAAAAATCGTGTTTTGTAATTTTAAAATTAAGATTTTTTTTAAATCTTTCGTGCCTACAAAGTGTATCATAACTTCTACATTTATCCATAGATTTTTTACATATAAACATAAAAGAAGACTTTTTCCGACTTTTTTTATTTTTTATGATTTTTTTCGTACCAGCAAAAAAAAAAGATTTTTTTCGAAAAAAAATCAAAATTTCAAAATCTTAAACCACTATTTCTATGTGAATGTATAATTCACAATATTTGTATCCATTATGGGTACCTTTAATTTACCATATAAACGGTTGTTATCGGACTTATATTTCTAATATGAGAGTACAAATATTTAAGGAACTTTCGCCGAAAAATGGAATTTTAGTAAAAAAATAAAAAAATATTATAAAAAGATTTTAATATCGTCTTAGTTTAAAAAGCCAAAATACATCAGAAAATATTGCATATGACACTTCGACAATATTTTTGTTGCATAGTGTTATTTAAATTTATTTTGATCTCAAAAATTCCAAAAATAAACATGTTTTAACATTTATATGTGTGACATGTCAGCATCATTCATAAGAAAGATATACATTCAGAAATTTTAATATCCCAGTTATTTTTGTAAAAAATTTAAATTTTTGGGATTTATTTTCCCCGTTTTGGGAATTGAGGGATTTGTATATGAGGTATCCAAAAACTGTTTTTTTTTGGTTTTCAAAAACATTTTTTGTGATACCTCATATAAAAATCCCTCAGTTCCCCAAAATGGGGAAAATAAATCTCAAAAAATTGATTTTTTTGGAAAATAAGCGCCATTCGTTAATTTCGATCAAGGATTAGAAGACAAAATATCAATAATTTTACTCTCAAAAATAAATGTTTCAACTTTTCTTTGTGCGACATATCAGCATCATTCTACAACAAACAGTATATTTTGAATATTTGGGATTTATTTTCCCCGTTGTGGGAATTGTGGGACATTCATATGAGGTGTCATAAAAACGGTTTTTCAAAAGTAAGGTGATTGTAAATTCTTTTTTATGATACGTCATATAAAAATTCATCAGTTCCCAAAACGGGGAAATTAAATCTCAAAAACTTATTTTTTTAAATAAGCGCCATTCGTTAATTTCGAGCGAAGATTAGAATACAAAAATTCAATAATTCTTTGTGCGATAATCATTCATGAGAAAGGTCTACATCGGCACATTGAAAATTGCACAATTTTGAGTATAATATATAAAATAATACTTTTTACTAAAACAAATTATGGATTATTCCCAGTGAAACACTTCGAAATGGTATTTTGCCAGCAAAAATATACACTGAGTGTTTCATATTTAATAATTTTTATTATTTCTGGCAACTCTGTGAGAGATGAAGATTTAGAACAGTTTACAATTTGTTTACCAGTATTTAATATTTTTTCTATATAAACGCTCATATTGTTGTTAAAAAACAATTTGATCTGCTGTGACCGAAATCTGTTCGCACTTATTTATAATTGTGACGTTTCATGATCTCAGACAGACCTATAATAATTACGATATGCGAGGGTGTGGTTTTACGCAGAAAACAACTCAAATTTTTTAAGCAAATAAATGAATGGTCAGTTCCAACAAGTAATTGGTTTATTTTAAATCGACAAAAACATCAGCAGCTGGCAAAGGGAATGAAGTACATTCCAGTTTTTGTTGTTTAAATAACCAAACGCAAGTGTAAAAGGTACATACAAGTATAGGTACATACGTATGAATATATACGAATGTCAGAATGAGTATTATAATGCATTTCAGATCATTATAATGATTCACTAAAGCTCAGTCGAGAAGTACACAACACGCTTGGGCTATACAGTCGTAAATCCGGAAATTCAAATAAACAGAATTGTATATCAGAACCGGTTGACGTCACGTGTTGAAACATCTTCAATGAATTGTACCTGATCGGCATACATTAGAGCTAGCTGCTGGTATTTCCCATGAAAATAGTCACAGACTTGAATTGTGTGAACATTCCCCAGAAAATCCCAGAAGCATCCCTGCTTTCGTTTAGAACAAATGGAACTTAAATATGACATTTAATTTTGATTTAATTATTTCATTCATTATGATTTGTGTTAATCTGATAATAAAGTGAATTTTTGAGCTTGATACCGAAATACACACGTACTCAACAGCTATTAAAGTAAAGTGTAATTTATGTACTTACAAAATGTGCATACCTTTAAATTAAATAAATACTTCATCGAGTTGTGATGTCGCACAGTGGATTATTTTCATACAAACCGCGGTAAAAATTAGATGGAATGGAGATAGGACCTTGAAATTTCGCTCACATCCCTTATATTGTAAAATTAGACAAGAAATAAAATCCGCCTACAACTAACAATAAAAAGAAAAATCTATATAGGGCCATGTAACATTTTAAATTAGAATCGGCTATAAAAAAGTACTGATTATTTTTTAAAATTTATGGTTTTATTGGAATTGGTTGAACTTTGTCATTTAATAATAGAACACAATATCATTCATATTACTGACACGACTGACTCGGCAGTACCTCATCCGATCAACCCAATTTTTCAGTACAGCCCAAAATTCACACCAAACAGTTACTCGTTGTGGATGCATTGGCTTCTCAATAGTCACGTGTGGGCTCTCTGCCCACTTATGGGGCAATTTTGCTTATTGACATATCCACCGAGATGAAAATGAGCTTCATGAAATCCGAACTGAAGGCCGATTTTTTCTCGAAAATTTTCCACGTAAATTTCATAGAGTTTGTGTTAAAGACTCATTACTTTGGAAGTAAGTTTTTAATATTTCCAAAATTTGTTCGATCGCATAGCGTCTCATTTTGCAAATGTCAAACATAAACCTGGAAATAATATTAAAAATGAATGTTATTCTACTTTTCAAAGTCAAAGTAATCGGTAGTACAAATTTAAAATTTTAAATGTCCCCCATACTTCTTATTTTAGTCTATATGTTAATAGAATTCATTACCAATGATTTCATTTGAGGTCATAATTATATGAAAATTGGGATAGGATAGTTGAGATGGTTAGAGTGTCGTGGTAGCAACCAGAAGGTCAGCTGTTCTTCTACCCCCGTTAGCGGCGGATTTTTTAAAACAGAAATGGAAACAAGTGAAAATGTGGTTCCTTTGCAACACTTTAAAATAATTTTTAAGTCTTTCAAAATTAAGGACATCCCTCCTATGACAACTCCATGTTGAATTCATTGTTGAAGATCCAAATCACAAGATACTTCCAAATCACAAGATGAGCTTATTTTTCACTTCTTTGGGTGCTCTCTTTTTGTTGGGTTATAATAAATTTACTTTTCAAATCATTTGTTGAGCAAACAATATTGCACCTAAATAAATATATTGCACTTAATTATATGTATGTATGGGGATAATAGTTGTGTACTGAAGATTAAATAACCATAATGAATTAATACAACTTTCAGTAAACCACTATGCAATAAACAAGTAAGGAAAGGCTAAAGTCGGGCGGGGCCGACTCTACGATACACTCCACTTTCTGTCCGAATACAATTCAATTCGGTGAAAAAGTGAAAACGGCAAGGTTTTTTGTATCCTGTAAATGTATGTGTTTGACAAAAAATGTTAAATCGGAAAGGACATTTGTATGAGGATATATTGAAATCTGGAACGAAATAGGTGAAATATAAAGTGTATAGTTTGGCCAAAATCAGTTAAACTTTGGGGAGCAACATTTGTATTTGGGCTATATTTAAATCTGAACCGATCTTACCAACTTTCACCATAGGTTTGTTTAGTTGGAATATAAGACGTTGTGCCAATTTTAAAGAAAATCGGGTACAATATGTGGTTTCTATAGCGCAAAAGTCAAATCGGGAGCGACATTTGTATGGGGGCTATATCTAAATCTGAACCGATCTAGCCCGCTTTAGCCAAAGGTGTTTCTAGTTAGATTATAAGATGTTATGCAAAATTTGAAGAAATTCGGGTACTATATGTGCTTTATAGGGCGGAAAAAGCCAAATCGGGAGCGACATTTGTATGGGGGCTATATCTAAATCTGAACTGATCTTACCCAATTTCAGCATAGGTGTTTCTAGTAAGATTATAAGATGTTGTGCCAAATTTAAAGAAAATCGAGTACAAAATGTGGTTTCTAGAGCGGAAAACGTCAAATCGGGAGCGTCATTTGTATGGGTGCTATATCTAAATCTGAACCGATCTTACCCAATTTCAGCATAGGTGTTTCTAGTTGGATTATAAGATTTTCTGCCAAATTTAAAGAAAATCGAGTACAATATGTGATTTCTAGAGCGGAAAATGTCAAATCGGGAGCGACATTTGTATGGGGGCTATATCTAAATCTTAACCGATTTGACCTATTTTCACCGTAGATGTTCCTAGTTTAAATATAAGAAGTTTTGCCAAATCTGAAGACAATCTGATACAATATGTGGTTTGTAGAGCGGAAAAAGTCAAATCGGGAGCGAAATTTGTATGGGAGCTATATATAAATCTGAACCGATCTAATACATTTTTACCACACGTGTTTCTAGTTGAAATATAATATGCTTTGCCAATTTTAAAGAAAATCTATTGTAATATGTGGCATCTAGAATGAAAAGAGTCAAATCGGGAGTGAAATTCGTATGGGAGCTATATCTAGATTTGAACCGATTTTCTTCAAATTGAATAGCGTTTGTCCTTGTCCCGAAAAACTTCATTGTGCAAAGTTTCATTTAGTTATGTCTACAATTTCGACCTGTATCGTGATTACAAGAATAGATTGACAGATGGACGGACGGACATTGCTAAATGGACTCAAAAAGTGATTCTAAGTCGATCGGTATAATTAACAATGGGTCTATCTCGTTTCCTTTTGGGTGTTACAAACAAATGCACAGAGACATAATACTCTCGTCGAGTGTATAATGGATGTTATTCTACCTTTCAAAATCAAATTAAATAGTAGTTCAAATTTAAAATGTTAAATGGCCCACCCTATATAAATAATGCATATAATTTGGATGTCTTTTTGTACTTCCCAGTGTCATATGGACTTTTTCGCGTAAAATTTGAAATTCATCAACGAAAGTTATTTAAAGAAAATATGGATTTTAAAAATAAAAAAACAATAAAACTTCATTTTTAAATTTCAGGAATTTACAAAAAATTCAAGCACATTAATAACAAAACATTTAATTTGAAAAGCGAAAAAAGAAAATATTTATGCTAATCAATTAATTATGCATTCATATTTAGCCCTCAAAGATGCAATGATCCCCACAACGCATTAAATTAAAATTCCATTTACGAAAATAAACATATTTGCGACAGAAATACCTGCTTGCAACTGGCCATGAAATTGCTTACAAATTAACGAAAAATGCAAAACAAAAGCCATCCTTAATTCCCCACAGCATCCGATAAAACGAAAAAAAACATCCGTATTTTTTGAAAAAAATGCGTTGTTCACTTTCATTAAACGTCAATTAAACAAACGAAATAATAATCACATCAAAGTTACAACAAATGTATACACATATCAGATTGATTTTGATCTGACGAAACTGAAAATTGAATTCACCAAAAAAAGCGCTCTCATTGCACCTGAGACAAAGGAGGAGTGTGGCGCGTATATTTTTGAAAAATTGAAGTGAATTATTGTTTATGCTTGGACGGTGATATAAAATAATTAAATGAGCGACGAAAAACAGACAGTAATATGTACAAACATACATACATATTAAGAGACTAACGACAATGTCCAGTTTTTTTAGTTGTTGTTTCATAAAATTCTGGCATGAATGCCAGCCAGCCAGCCAACCAGCCACGGTGTTCATTGACATGTCCGATTATCATCTGAATTGAATTGAAGTGAGTAAGTGACTGAGTTTTGTTATTGTTTTGATAACGAGACCAAAATGAAATCGAACGAAACAAAAAACGCCACAAATAAAATTAACACAAAAAATCACAGATGTAAAACAGGGCCGGACTAGGGAGCAGGGGCCAGGCCGAATCTTATAAATCCTTCTTCATATAGTCGAGTAGGCAGTATTAACGCGTCAGCATTATGGAAACCCTACAACACATGAAGAAAGTTATAATATTTTCAACTACATACTGTGATAAGCACTTATATATGTGGCATTCCACGACAAATCGGACAGTTCAAAAAAATATTTTTGATTCCTCCATTTTTTTTTTACATTTTTTAATACCCACTAAAAACACACTTTGGTATACTTTGAGTTTTTTTCTGATTACTCGTTAAAAAGATATATGGTTTTTTTTAAAAATCGTTAAATAGTAGTTTTTTTTTTCAGTATTTTGCTCATAACTTCGTCAATAATGGTCCGAATTGGATATTTTTTTAATATTTTTGTTTTTTTCTTTTGAAGTACTTTTCAGAAAAAATATTGAAAAATATATTCACAATGTTTTTGAATAAAATTTTTGATTTTTTAGATTAAAACTTTATTTTTTAAAAGTTTGTACTCTTCGATTTTCTCGCGAAAATTTTTTATTTAAACATCTATTTATTCTGTAAATTTTGAGGCTTGGTTGAAAGTGGGTATATAAAAATTGTTATGTTTCTTTTTTTTTGAAAATTCGGAAACACGAATTTAAAAAACAATTTAAAAAGTAAAGTTTAAATTTATTTTTGGTTTTTCAAATTTTCAAAAATTTAAATAAAAATATATTAATTATTATAGGCCCACTTTCAACCAATAAATATAAATATTCACAATGTTTTTGAATAAAAATTTTGTTTTTTTTTATATTAAAACTTTATTTTGTAAATGTTTGTACTCTTCGATTTTCTCGAGAAAAATTTTTATTTAAACATATTTTTATTCTGTAAATTTTGAGGCTTGGTTGAAAGTAGGCATATAAAAATTGTTATGTTTCTTATTTTTTTTTTGATAATTTGGAAACACGAATTTAAAAAATAAAGTTCAAATTTATTTTTGGTTTTCCAAATTTTTAAAAAATTAAAAAAATATTAATTAGTATAGGCCCACTTTCAACCAAGCCTCAAATCTTACAGAATAAATAGATGTTTCAATAAAAAATCGAGAAAATCGAAGAGTACAAACAATTAAAAAATAAAGTTTTAATATACAAAAAAAAACAAAATTTGTATTCAAAAACATTGTGAATATTTATATTTATTAGTTGAAAGTAGGCCTATAATAATTAACATATTTTTTTTTAATTTTTTGAAAATTTGAAAAACCAAAAATAAATTTAAACTTTACTTTGTAAATTGTCATTTTGCGAAGTTTTGGCTTAAATTGATTTAGTCATACGTGGAGACGACATGTACTTCTACAAGAAGGACCATAACTTCTATATTTATACATAAATTTTCTTTAACTAGGCCTTGTTTTCTTCGTTAAGATGCCTACAAACTAAAATAAAATATGTATTCTGATATCTAATTTGTAAAAAAATATATGATTAAAGAAACTTTTGCGATTTTCACTTCTACATTAGACATATTTTTTTTAAATATAAATATTTTTTGCTAGAGTATTTTTTAAGATTTTTGGTGCCATGTTTTCCCAAATTTTTGAACACACTATTTTTATGTGAAAGTATAATTCGAAATATTTAAGGTACATTAGCCAAAAATTGGATTTTTTTAATAAAAAATTACCATAATTTTTTAATATCGTTTTCGAGTAAAGTAATCCAAAATACATCACCAAATGTTATACAAAATTTTTGTTGCATGGTGTTAGAGAAACAAAGAACTTTTTTGTTATTGTAAACATTTACGCCCACTGGTAGCCTCGCCCTTAGAGTTCTGCAACCACTCACTAAAAGACCATGATAAATATGTACGTTTTCAAAATTGTTTTAAATAAATTATTATTTTTCATTGGCTAAATATTGTCAAACTTAACTTTTTAAAGGTCACGCCCACTAAGTGGGCGCTGCAAGATACTTTTCGAACAGACAGATCCGTATTCATAACTATTGGGAGACAGTCCATACTTGAATTATTTAAATACTTATCCGCTCCCTATGACGCCAGTATAAGAATAAAATTAAAGACGAAAATATCTGCTAAAAATATTTCAAATTCCATGCTTCTATATGCATCTAAAAATAATGAAAAAATAGTTTTAGAAATAAATATACATTGGGGGATAGTTGAAGCATTTTCAGCTACAGTCATTTGGTTGGTTGTATTACCATCCTATTTTAATTCTATCACGTACACAATACAAGATAACCCATTCTCTAACTAACTCTTCCCATTTTTGCCGTAAAAGTAAAAAAGTACGAATTTGGAAAAATAGTTTTATTTTTTCGAGTCTATGCAGTCGAATTCCATGATTCTAGCTCCATCCATTTGGTTGATAACATTTTTACCATTTTACCCCCTTAAAAGTACGACTTTCGAAAACTATCTTTATTGTACGTCAGTAATTTGATGTACACACCGAATTTCATCATTCCAGATGTAGCCGTTAGGTGGGTACCATTTTTATCCCTCTGCTCCCATTGTACGTATTTGGAAAAACCTTTTTATGTTCCTTGTCTATGACGTCAGAGGAATGTATACTCTGAATTTCATGACTCTAGCTGCCGCCATTGAGTTGATACAATTTGTATCCCTTTTTTTCTATTTTACCCCCTAAATATACGAATTTCGAAAAATTCCTTTATTTCACGTGTGTACGCAATCAGAGGAATGTATACAACGAATTTCATTATTCTAGGTGCAGCCGTTTGGTTGGTACCATTTTTCCATGCTTTATATAAGGTTACTTTCTATATATGTTTGTGTGCCACAAAATTTGAAATCAATTTTTGAAAGCTTTTTTCTCAACCAATTTTGCTCAAATTTTGCACACTTAATCATTTTCGATGACAATACAAGGAAATGGAAAAATTTGACCAATTGGACAAAGGGGCGTGGCACCTCCCATACGAAGTTAAAACCTATTATTGAATATTGTCAGTTCTATGACACCTAGAGTGCTGAAATTTTGTGTAAGTGCATCTAGCATCAATTCGCATAGTTGTGCCAAAAATGGGCGGTATTGGAAAAGTGGGCGTGGCATCTCCCATACGAAGTTAAAACCTATTATTGAATATTGTCAGTTCTATGACACCTAGAGTGCTGAAATTTTGTGTAAGTGCATCTAGCATCAATTCGCATAGTTGTGCCAAAAAGGGGCGGTATTGGAAAAGTGGGCGTGGCACCTCCCATACGAAGTTAAAACCTATTATTGAATATTGTCAGTTCCATGACACCTAGAGTGCTGAAATTTTGTGTAAGTGCATCTAGCATCAATTCGCATAGTTGTGCCAAAAATGGGCGGTATTGGAAAAGTGGGCGTGGCACCTCCCATACGAAGTTAAAACCTATTATTGAATATAGTCAGTTCTATGACACCTAGAGTGCTGAAATTTTGTGTAAGTGCATCTACCATCAATGTGCGTAGTTCTGCCAAAAATGGGCGGTATTGGAATAGTGGGCGTACCACCTCCCATACGAAGTTAAAACATATTATCGAATAGTGTCAGTTCTATGACACGTATAGTGCTCAAATTTTGTGTAAGTGCATCTAGCATCAATGTGCGTAGTTGCGCCTAAAATGGGCGGTAATGCAAAAGTGGGCGTGGCACCTCCCATATGAAGTTAAAACCAAAATTACACCTACTGTAATTTTGTGTAAGTGCATCTAGCATTAATGTGCGTAGTTGTGACAAAAATGGGCGGTAATGGAAATGTGGGCGTGGCACCTCCCATACGAAGTTAAAACCCATTTTCGAATATATGCCGTTCTATGGCAGATAAAAAACTGAAATTTTGCAGTAATTTTTCCTTCTACAAAAGATAACTAAAAAAGAATTTCTAGGCCCAATAGAATTCTGCTTGCATAAAGCATGGATTTGAAAAAAAATTTTTTTTTGATTTACTAGTTATCCTTCTATTCCCATTTTACTCCTTAAAAGTACGAATTTGGAAAAAATTATTTTATATTCTGTATCCACTCAATTAGAGGAATGTACACACCGAATTTCGTGTTTCGAGCTTTTGTCGTTTGATATGTACCATTTTTATCCCTTTTCGTCCCATTTTACCCCCTGCGAATAAAAATCATTTTATGGCGCATACCCAATATCAAGTAAGTACAAGCTGACATATTGAAAAAATATGCTTAAATACTCTAAAATATTAGGGGTTATTATGGGTATTTTTAGTCGTTGTGAGGGAATAAGTTTTCCCTTGGGCTGATTTCAATCCCAACCCAATTACGACTATAAGACGCATTTATGGAAAATTTGGACGTCCTTGGCCCTTTCGTTTAGATGCTTTCAGCAGACGGTCGGACATGGCAAGGTCGTCATAGAATTTTATGACGATCAAGAATATATATACTATATAGGGTAACAGGTGGATATTTCAAGGAATGACAAAATTAGTATTCTCCCGTCCAGAAGGTGGAGGGTATAAAAATGCCAACTGGTCAAACTGATAATTATGGGGTTAAAAAACGTCACCGTAAGCCGACCAATAGCAAATGATTTCAATAGTAAATTTATTATAACCCTAAAAGTATGCATTGCAAAGTATACATGTTCCAATAAGTCGATGAGTTTATAGAAATATTTTGGCAGGATATTTGAAATGATTTATTAATCGACAGAAGCGGTAAGCCATTATCCCCAGATTCTTTTGCAAATCTTTAACTGATATATTAAGCCATAGTCATTTATTGTTTTATAAGAACAGGTTACACGCGATTAAAAGATAGAAGGTGTTCTATCCGGAATTTCGATATCGTAGAAAATAAAAATTTGCATATGGCTGTTGGGCGTATTTTCATTTATGGATAAATCCTAATAAGATAGGACAAGTCTTTTCTCTGCGGACCTACCCTTGATTGATTTTTCGTATATGAAAAATTCGATTTTTATAAAAAAAAAACTTATTTGTCTATCTTGCCCACTGTACTTTAACTGATATATAGATTCAATAATTAAACCTTATATATACACATGAAACTAGAGATCGTAATCTTTTCTCCTTACAGGACTTTTAATTTCCAAAGCATATAGTTGTTTTAATAATTTATTTTTGTACTTTTGCGAGTCATAAAAATATGAAATCGGTATTAAATGAAAGAGAAGAATATCTTTTTGGGCCCCGATTAAGCCCCTCAAACCGTCCCTGCTGTAAACTGAGAGTATTAAACTATAAAGTGTTGAGTGAACCATAAATGGATTTCCGATGCTAATGAAAAGGATTTCGAATGTATATTCTGATGATTTGCACTTGCTGCCCCGGCACCCCGGGGCATGTTGTGATGGCGCAACATGCAAACAAAAGCGAATTGGATTTTTATTATTTTTCATTTGTTTTCTATTGTAGTTGTTGTATGTTTTAATAACAAAATATAACAAAAGAAGAATTATAAAATTTTTGTTACCGTTCTTCAGCGAGTACCTACATACATGCGTATATGTATGTGTTATGTACATATGCAGAACGACGACTATATTGTTTTGGATTTAGTAGATTTATTTAAGTTTTTTAGTTTTGTTTGCTTTCTGCATGATTGTTGGCAAGACTTACTTTTCGATTTCATTGAAAATTGTGCACAATTCTTTGTTGTGATGTTTGGCCAAATTGGGTTTTGCCAGTTTTTGCTTCAATGAATTGAGTTTTATTTCACGCTAGAATTCATTATTTTTCCGACAAAAATAATGGAGGTATAATTAAATGTCGGGTGAAATCTGACAAAATACAATACAAACAGTTATTACGCATTTGCTGCTGCCATTACGTAGTATGTGCTCGTATTTGATTTGAAATAATTAAATAATTTAAATAAACAAAACGGAAAACAGCAACCTCAGATTTGATTGACTTCATTGATTTTGATGGTGAATCATCAGACAATAGGCTTCAAACTGCGGCAGGCAGCTGTGAGGGAATTTCCATGCCTAAGTCGCATTTAATTTTTGGGGGGAGTGTTGGCCAGACTGGATTATGACTATCTTTCTTAAAGCCCACATGATGTAGACTTTTTTCGCTTTTATTCCTTTATAACTAATATCTTAATCTTTCATATACTAATTTTGTCATTCCGTTTGTAACACCTTGAAATATCGACCTGAGACCCTATTAAGTCTATCTATATATTCTTGATCATCACAAAATTCTATGACAATCTAGACATGACGTACGTCCGTCTGTTGAAGGCACGCTAGCATCTAAACGAAAGGAGCCAGGACGTCCACATTTTCTCAAAATACGTTTAATAGCTGTAGATCGGTTGGGATTGAAAGTGGCCGAAATCGAATCAGAGGAAAAATATTTCCCTCACAAGTACTAAAAAACCCTAATATTTAGAATATTTACGTACTTTTTTAATATGTCTGCTTATATTTGCATAATATTTGGTATGCGCATTCCCCTTATAGCAAAAATGTTCACCATAAAGTGATAATTATTTGTAGGGGGTGAAATGGGGCAAAAAGGGATAAAAATTTATACTATTTTAGTGCAATTTTTAATGAATTTTTTATAAAAACCGTAATAACTTCCACATTTTAAGTTCGATTTATGTTTTTAGGGGCTCGTTGGAGAGGTATTGATAACCAATTGCAATTTTTAGAATTTGCTAACCCATTAAGGGCCGCAAATTTTTTCTTACTGTTAACACTCAGTGGGTTAAATGTTAAGTAAAAACTGAAATATGGGGTTATTTGCATCGTAAACACATTCTAGTCTTATATAAAGCTAATTTTTGGAAAGAAATTCAACCATTTCAAATTTTCTTCCTTAAAAATAAAACATGAATAATCTACATAAACTTTATAAAGGGGAAAATTGAAATGGTTGTTAATGCTAAATTAACATAGATAGACGAATGAAATTAAAAGTATATTTAGCTGAAGTTCTTCTCTTTCATTTGATACCCATTGTATGATACGCAAACGTACGAAACTAAATTATTGAAACATTTACATCCTTTGGAAATTAAAAGTCCTGTAAAAAGACAAACGACAACGAAATAAAAAACTGAGTATGAGTTTTCCTATTAGTGACCTATAGTTTCACTTCTATATAATCTCATTCTTGGGAGGGAAATCATGTCGCACGGTTTTATATATATTTTATCTTATGTGAAGTTTTCCTCCCAATTTATGCATTGAAAGACCAAAATTTCATATGTTAATTTTCAAAATTTAACTTTTTGTAAGACTAGAATGTGTTTACGATGCAAATAACCCCATATTTCAGTTTTTACATCACATTTAACCCACAGAGAACCAATAGTAAGAACAAAATTGTCGGCCCTTAATGGGTTAGGAAGTTATAAAATTGGAAAACCTGATTTATAGAGGTTATTTTGAACGCGCCCGTCTCACGAATGGGCAATGATAAACGCGAAATATTTTGGGAGAACACATAAAACAAACCAATCTTTCATTTTAGTCGGGAACATCCACTACTTTTATTTTGAAGCCACTCTACTATATATATCAAAATAATATTTCAAGTCAATTTAAAATATAAATATTTTTATATTTATTTATACTTTCAAAAATAAAAACTTAAATACCATAAATATTGGTAGATAGTAGGTGCTACAGTTGGTTGTATTTCCATTCTATTTTAATTCCAAAAGTACAAATTTTGAAAATCCATTATCAGACGTACATAGTGCAATTTAACCCAACTTCATGATTCAACCAATTTTTGCCTTAAAAGTAAAAAAGTACAAATTTTGAAAAATCGTGTTATTTTACGTGTCTGTGCAGTCATAGCAATGTATATACCAAATTCCATGATTCTAGCTGCGGCCATTTGGTTGGTACCATTTTATCCCCCTTTTTCTATTTTACCTCCGTAAGAGTACGACTTTCTAAAAAGTACGAATTTCGAAAAATCGGTTCATTTTACGTGTCTACGCAATCAGAGGAATGTTTACACCGAATTTCATTATTCTACGTGCAGCCGTTTCGTTGGTACCATTTTTATCCCTCTATTCCAACTTTACCCCTTAAAAGTACGAATTTGGATACTTTTATAAAGGGTGATTTTTTAAAAGCTATAGGAAAGTTTTTCAAAAAAAAAAACACATAAATTTCAGAAAAATGCATGAAATCTTTATTCGAATCGATACTACGGTCCATATAATTTAATGTTTGAAGATTATTTCATGTATTTTGGCATTTCCACGTTTGAGTAACAGAGGCCCAATTGCTGCGAACGGAGACGAATCGATAATTGATGGTCATCGTTAACACTGGCCGATATAGCTGCGATATTTTCTTCAGTTCGCACTCTACGTAAGCGTGTTGGTGGTTTAATGTCCAATTGGTGGGAAATTTAGTCACAATAGCCCGAATAGCCGCTTCAGTGGGTCGATTAAACAACCGATCTACGACTATGACACACATTGACGGAAAATTTGGACCTACTGGCTCCTTTCGGTTAGATGCTAGCGTGCTTTCAACAGCTTGGAACGGATGGACACGACTAGATCGTCAATAATATACAGTGAAATTCCCCTAACTCGAATCGCCTAGGGTACGACAAAACACTTCGAGTTAGGGAAAATTCGAGTTATGGAAAGCGCTACCGATTCACTAAAATTCACAGCTCTAAAAACTCGCATATCAATTTTGTAACTGTAATTCTCAATTTTTAGCCGTCATATTGTCGCCACCTACGGTTGAGAAATTAAAGCAGTGATGGGCACACGCATACTATCATATTTTAAGCAGCAGAGAACAAAACGCGGCTTACGCCCGAAAAATATTCCATGTTTCAAAAGTATAACAAGCAATTAAATGAAAGTAACACATAAAACATGTTGATTTGAGTGTACACAAAAACTACGCAGCGAACGAAGCCACACGATGTGTACATGTGTCTCTCCGTGACAGAAGCAGCATTTTCATTCCTATGCACTGTGCATAGGAAAAGAGAGCGGTGCCCATCACTGAATTAAAGGCTTCGCAAAGAAGTGCCATCAAAATATGTATGTATGTACTACTTATTAACGAGAAAACGAGAAAACAATATTAAAATTAGCAAAACAAAAAATTCGAGTTACGGGAATAAACTCAAATAGTAAGTGTCACAAATTGTATCAGTTTTTAATTCGACTTACAGAAAAGTTCGAGTTAGGGGAAATTCGACATACGGAGAAAAACACATAAGAAAAAGCTATTGAGAATCCAAGATTCGTACATAACAGTTCGAGTTAGGGAAAAATTCGAGTTAGGGGACTTCGAGTTAGGGGAATTTCACTGTATATACTTTATAGGGTCTCAGGTCGATATTTCTACATTTATTCATAGATTTTTTTTCAGAAATGCCAATATATTTTTTATATAATTTTTAAACACAAATTTAAAAATCATAATTTTTTGAAAAAAAAAAAATATTGCTTCTACAAAGAGTATCATAACTTCTACGTTTATCCATAGATTTTTTAAATATAAACATTGCTTTTTTGCATTAGAATTTTAGCTATTAAAATATAAAACGAAATATTTTTTTCCGATTATTTTCTATTTTTTATGATTCTTTTCGTGCCAGCAAAAATAGATAATTTCGAAAAAAAAATCACAAATTTTTAGAGGCTGTTCATAAACCACTGTTTCTATGTGAAAGTTTAATTCGCAACATTTGCAATCATTAATAGAACATATTTAATTTAACAAATAAGCGGGGGCTATCTCACCAATATAACCAAAATGAGAGTAGAAATATTAAAGGTAACTTTAATTTTAGTAAAAATTAAAAAAAAATATTTATATATATATACAGGGTTTTCCAACAAGAAGTGTTATTTTGATATTCAAAGAAAAATGCGATTGAAATGATCGGATGTTTTTATCATAATAAAGAGAAAGGTATGTCGTTAATAATGAAAAACAACATCAGTCAAATGGCCACCATGACCACGCTTACAGGACCATATCCTTTTCATGCAATTTTCCATAAACAAATCGCAATGTGGCTGCCCTATGTCCTCGATAGCCTGACGAATTCTATCTTTGAGGTCTTGAATCGACGTTGGGCTGTTGGCGTAGACCTTATCTTTCACGTGGCCCCAAAGGAAGAAGTCACAAGGTGTTAAATCACAAGATCTCGGTGACCGATTGTGATCACCTCTTCGAGAGATAACACGGTCCGGAAACTTTTCTTTTTTCTACTTGTGTGGTACGTAGCGCCGTCTTGTTGAAAGTAAACGTTGTCCAGATCAACACCATCCAACTCCGACCATAAAAAATCATTAATCATCTCTCGATAGCGCAATCCATTCACCGTAACTGTTGAACCAACCTCATTTTCGAAAAAGTGAGGTCCAATGACCCCGCCGAACCATAAACGGCACCAAACAGTCACACGATGAGGATGGAGAGGCTTCTCAAAATAACTCTTGGGTTTTCCGAGCCCCAGATGCGACAATTTTGCTTGTTGACATAGCCACCGAGGTTGAAATGGGCTCCATCAGTCAAGATGATTTTTCGATGGAATTCTTGATCATTTTCATTTATGAATTTTAATAATTTCAATGCGTTGTTGAAGCGTGTATCGTTCCATTTTTTCCATATTTAGTAATGGCGTAGTTTCTACTTGTCAAATGTTAAAGAAAAGAAGCTTCAAAAGTGACAGCTACCGAAATACCGGGTGATTCAAAATAACACCTCTTGTTGGAAAATCCTGTATTATATATATTATATATCCCTATCCCTATTATCCCTATTAATATTATAAAACCTTAGTGTAAGTCTGTCTGTCTGTTTGTTTGTTCCGCAATCACGTGTTGCTGCTGAACCGATGTTGTTGAAATTTTCAGTACAGATAGATGCAGGTCTGGAAGGAACTATAGGCTATAGAATTTTTAAAAATTTGTTCTGTGGGCGGAGCGGGCGTGGCAATAGTGTTTTTGAGAGCTAGAATATTGGTACATATATTATATTACTGACCATGAGAATGATAAATATAATGCCGAAATTTGGATTTTAAATTTGTGGGCGTGACAAAAGTGTTTTTTTGATCTAGAAGTCTGAAAATTGGTACATATTTATTACTGACCATGAGAATGATAAATATGATGCCGAAATTTAGATTTTCATTTTGTGGGCGGAGTAGGCGTGGCAATAGTGTTTTTGAATGCTAGAAGGCTGAAAATTGGTAAATATATATTACTGACCACGAGAATGATAAATATGATGCCGAAATTTGGATTTTCGTTTTGGGGGCAGAGTGGGCGTGGCAAAAGCGTTTTTGAATGCTAGAAGGCTGAAAATTGGAACGTATATATTACTGACCACGAGAAAGATAAATATGATGACTTTGAATTTTCGTTTCGTGAAACGTGATTTTAATTTTACCATTTGTTTTTTTTTTGCCTGGTGAAGCGGGCGGGGTTCAGCTAGTAAATATATATCTTTGTGTAGGGCATAAGCAACAGAATTATTCCAAACAGTTTATTTTCCCACTGATTCAAAGGTTTATGATATGTTGAAGGTCGACCATATGATCGATGATGTGTTTATGGTAACGCTGTATAATCAACATATAGATGGCGGTAGGGTGTCTTTTATGGTGGTAAATCAATAGTTGTGTGTAGTCCGTACAAAGCTGCATTACTTGCTAAAATAAAGTATTAGAAAACTAAAAAAAAATAATAAATTGTCTCCTCTAGATTCAGCCTAGGGCCACCAAAAAAGGTTGAATCCTGTTCAGGAGATATACAATTATTTGCAGTTTTAATTTCCTAACCACTGTGCAATGGAGAACATGGCCATTGGTATGCCAGCAGCACAACTGTTCATTAATGGTAATTAATATCATAAAATCGTACTCAAAAGTGATGGCGAATATGAGTGAGTGGGCGAGAATGTTGTCATGGGCAACTCTAGTTCACCTAAGGTCAAACAACAGGGGTGTGCATCAAGGGTGTGCAGTGACCATTTGCAAAAGTAGTCACCCGCCCCCTCATGCAGGGATATCAATTGCAGAATATGGCGGCAGATATTTTGTAAAAAAGTTTGTACGTACCTTAGCTTACCTATTAAAGAGAAATGATTCTCTTGTCATTGAGAGCTGAGAGCGCCGGAAACACTTTGCCTGTCAAATTCAAAATTGAAATGTGAATACTCGAAGCTTCTTCCGTTTGTCGTGCAATATCTTTAAGTATTATTACTTTCACCATTCACCTAGATGCCTGTGGAGTGGTATGTGGAGTGGAGGGCGTGCTAGTCCTGCTAGTCTCTGCATGTCCTCCTCTATCTGTCAAATGCCAAAAAAGTCAAATATTACGAGTGTGTATGTATGTATGTGTGGGTGTAGCATGGTTTTTGTTCTTGTGCTACACTTTCTTTTCCATTACAACAAACAACCAGTCGTTCTACAGCTGCATTTGACATATTGCGAGCGCTTCACCGGGATATCAATGGATTCTGATTCAGCGTATGCAGAACGAGAGCAACAAAACAGCGAGAATGAAAAAAAAACAATATGACACAATTTAGTTAAAAAAACGGAAATTGACAGTATTATGTGTCAAATGATGTCTGCTGATATTTCCGGGTTTTAATCAATGATAACGACAGCTATGGCAACACAGCACCAACAAAGGCCAGACAGACAGACCAGGTGTTGACTGGAAGTTATTAAATAAAAATGAAAATTCAACGGCCGTTACAATTGAAAAAATGTGGAACTTAAATTGAGATTGGCTAGACCAATGACAGTTAATGTACATGATGTTCTTTGTTATTACCAATCCAATTTAAAATCAACTAAATGTTTAGATAATTTTGATTGTAATACATTCAAAACTGCGTGTTTGGGAATATGAAACAAGAATTTGAATTGTGCGCCGTTATCTGTTATGAAAGTACAAATATTGAAGATACTTTCGACGAGAATTGGAATTATAGTAAAAAATTAAAAATATATATTCATAACAATTTTTTTAATATCCTTTTCAAGTTTAGGAAGCCAAAATACTACAGAAAATGTTATACATAAAATTTAAATTTAAAAAATTGTCCATAAATATTTTTTGCATCCTTTTCAAGTTTAGAATGTCATAATGCATCTGAATATGTTATCCATAACCTTGGGCAAAATTGTTTGTGGTTTATTGTTACCAAACTCGCCAAAATTTGCAATGAACGCAAAATTTTAATTAATTAAACTTTGCGTGAAGCAGTGGATATTCTTACTTCTAATTGAATTATTATACAATAAACACCTCATCTATGCAACCACATGAAACCATAGTTAAAATGGTAGTACATATACATATGTATATTAGGATGGGTCACGAAAATAAATTGCAGCGGTCACCCCCCCAGAAATGAAGATTGGCTTGTTTAATGATGAAAAATAAATAGAAGGAATAAATACTTGTCGAATGATGCGTAAATGATGAATATCGGACGATAAATGACGTCACTGACTCCATATTTGTGAAATAATTTAATACAGGAGATCGCCTTTCAGAGCTAAAATGTTCAAACTCTTTTTACAAAAATGAGTTTCCGAGTATACTCTATTTAGAGTTATCGTATAAACATACCGGATGCGTATACGTTATTTGTATACCCTACACCACAGGGTATAATGTCTTTGTGCATTTGTTTGTAACACCCAAAAGGAAACGAGGTAGACCCATCGTTTATTATACCGATCGACTTAGAATCACTTTTTGAGTCGATTTAGCGATGTCCGTCCGTCCGCCCGTCCGTCTGTCCATCTATTCTTGTAATCAAAGTCCAGGTCGCAATTGTGGTTAGAACTAAATGAAACCTAGCACAACGAAGTTTTTGGGATAAGGACGAAGGCTATTTAATTTGAAGAAAATCGGTTCAGATTTAGATATAGCTCTCATACTAATTTTGCGCCCGATTTTACTTTTTCCACTGTAGAAAACACATATTTCAACAGATTTCCTTAAAATTTATCAAAACTAGAAATATCTCTGGTAAAAATAGGCCAGATCGGTTCAGATTTATATATAGCTCCCACGATTTGATTATTTTCGCTCTATAAACCACATAATTTAACAGATTTTCTTAAAAATTTGGCAAAACATCTTATAGTTCAACTAGAAGCATCTGTGATGAAAATTTGTTAGATCGGTTCAGATTTATATGTAGCTCCCATATGTATTTCGCTCCCAATTTGACTTTTTCCGCTCTAGAAACCACATATTTCAACAGATTTTCTTCATATTTAGCAAAACAACTTATATTTTAACTAGAAACAACTCTGGTAAAAATGGGCCAGATTGGTTCAGATATATATATAGCTCCTACATAATCTATCTATAAACCACATATTTTAAGAGATTTTCTTCAAATTTATAAATTTATATTTATACAAATTATATTTCAACTTTAAACAGCTATTCCGAAAGTGGGTCATATCGGTTCAGATTTATATATAGCTCCCACACAAATTTCTCCCCGCGATTTGATTATTTCCGCTCTAGAAACCACATATTTTAACAGATTTTCTTCAAATTTGGCAAAACCAAATTATATTTCAACTAGAAACAGCTCTGGTTAAAATGGGATCGGTTCATATATACAGTGGTGGACACGAATTTAGCACATTCTCCACATGTAACTTTATAAAGCAAATATTTAAACTTCTTTTTATGTTTTTTGACCGGTATTTTTTCTAAAATATTACGTACGATAAGTTGACCATTTAACGTTGTTTTTGTTCGGTTCTTATGTTGCATTTTAGTTTTATGCAATCTAAAGTACAAATAATACGAAAAGTGATTGGACAGTAATTTAGCACAAATTAAAAAAAAAACTTTAATCAAACCGGAAAAAACTGAAATAACCAATACATTTTATTATAAACTTAATATTTGGTTGGATAACAACTATTTTGAGTAATAGCTGTACATATTCTGGACATACTCTCCACTAGAGACGTAAAACGCTCCATTAGAATAGCATATCAGGAATTTAGAGTTTCATTCAATAAATCAGGTAAATTTTTTGGGTTTTATTACTATAATATGTTGTTAAAGTCCTTTCCAAAGATTCTCAATAGGATTGAGATCCGGTGACTATGTTGGGCCAGTGTTAATGATGACCACCAATTTTCGATTCGTCGCCGTTCGCACCAATTGGGTCTCTGTTACTCAAAAACGTGGAAATGCCAAAATTGGACTAAGCGGATGGACCACCTAAGACGCAGCCGCGGTCAACATTTAAATGAAATTATCTTCAAAAAGTAAATGTCATGGACCAATCTAACGTTTCAAATAAAGAACCGATGAGATTTTGCAAATTTTATGCGTTTTTTTTTTAAAAAAAGTTATCAAGCTCTTAAAAAATCACCCTTTACATGACAGTATGAGAAAAAGGCACAAAAGAATACGAAAAAAATTATTGGGCTTACTGATCACACCATAAGCAACAATAAAAAACAAATATTTGGCGCAGAGTTCATTATCAGAACAAATTATTTGCTATTATAAACAACACATGTGCTAAACTCGTGACCACCACTGTATGTATATATATATATAGCTCCAATACAAATTTCGCCACTGAATTGATTATTTCCGCTCTAGAAATAGCACATTTGAACTGACTTGCTTAAAATTTGGTAAACCAGCTCATATTTCAACTACAAACATCCATGGCGAAATTGGGTCATATTTCAGAAAACCTATGCTAAAAATGTGTCAGATCGGTTCAGATTTATATATAGCTCTCATTCAAAGTTTGTGTTCAAATTTGTGTACAAATAAAGATAGAAGTATGAAATTTGTAGTATATATATACCCGGTTCAAATGTAACGACAGGGTATATTGACTAGGTGTAGGGTATCATATAGTAGGCCACGCCCGACTTTAACCTTATTTACTTGTTATTATCTATGCTAGGTGGCGGGTACTTTATTTATAGATTAGACGGCCTAATAATGACACGATCATAAAATACAAAAGTATAAAAATGCATTTATATTACGTTTCTTTGTGATAACAGGACACGATTCTATCTGTAATTCTTCAGTTGGCACCATTCTTATCCCTTTTTGTCCCGCTCGCCTCTCAAAAGTACAAATTTCCAAAAATCCATTTATGTTGCAAGTCAACGTTGTCAGAGAAATGTAAATATCGATTTTCACGAATATAGCAGCATTTCTTAAACTGGTACCATTTTTATCCCTTTTTGTCTCTTTCCTCCCTTAAAAGTACAAATTTCGAAAAATCCATTTGGATTGCGCTTCTACGTCGTCAGAGAAATTTACACACCAAATTTCAGGACTATAGCTGCAATACATATTTTTGTACCATTTTTATCCCTTTTTGTCTCTTTCCTCCCTTAAAAGTACAAATTTCGAAAAAATCCCTTTTTGTAGCTCGTCTGTATGGTAAGTTTCATGTTTCTAACTACTGTCGTTTAACCAGGACGAAGTGTAGATCTTTATCCCTTTTTATACCCTCCACCTCCAGGATGGGGGTATATTCACTTTGTCATTCCGTTTGTAACACCTTGAAATATTCATCGGAGACCCGATAAAGTATATATATTCTGGGTCGTGGTAAAATTTTAAGATGATATAGCCATGTCCGTCTGTCTGTCCGTTGAAAGCACGATAGCGGCCGAACGAAATGAGCTAGGAGGTTCACATTTTTCCTAAATGTGTCTTATGGTTGTAGATCGGTTGGGATTGAAAGTGGACGAAATCGGCCCAGAGAGAAAAAATTTTCCCTCACAAGGACTGAAAATACCCCTAATATTTAGAGTATTTCAGCAGTTTTTTGAACATATTAGCTTGTATTTACTTGATATTTGCAAGGCGCATTCCCTTTATAGCATAAAAGGGCACCATAGAGTGATTTTTATTTCTAGGGGGCGAAATGGGACAAAAAGGGATAAAAATGGTACCTATCAAACGACAACATATAGAAACACGAAATTATGTATCTCTAATAGAGTAGATACATAATATAAAAGTTTTTTCTAAATTCGTACTTTTAAGGGGTTAAATGGGGATAGAGGGACAAAAATAGTACCAACCTAACGGCTGCACCTAGAATAATGAAACTCGATATATACATTCCTCTGATTGCGTAGACACGTAAAATTAAATAACTTTCCAAAATTCGTACTTTTTGGGGTACAAATGGAAAAAGGGGATAGAAATAGTACCTACCAAATGACACCAGCTAGAATCATGAAATTCGGAGTATACATTCCTCTGACTGCGTAGACACGAAAAATAAAACGTTTTTTTCCAAATTCGTACTTTCAAGGGATACAATGGCTTCAGGGGATAAAAATAGTACCAACTAAACGAATACGAATGATTAAATTCGGTGTGTACATCCCTCTAATTGTGTATATACGTAAAATAAAGAGATTTTAGATAGTCGTACTCTTGAGGGGGCAAAATTGGAAAAAGGGGATAAAAATGGTACCAACAAAATGGCCGCTGATAGAATCATGGAATTCGGTGTATACATTGCTCTGACTGCATAGCTTCGTAAAATATTTTTTCCAAATTCGTACTTTATTTTGTTGCTTTTACGACAAAAATGGTAGAATCATGAAGTTATCTTATACTGCGTACGTGAGAGATAAGGTATTTTCAAAATTTATACTTTTGAAATTAAAATAGGATGGAAATACAACCAACCAAACGACTGTAGCTGAAAATACACTCTCTATCTCCCAATATTTAGGGTATTTGTGATTGCTCCCAAACAAACAACTATTGGTAACCTTGGCTTATTAATTAAATTTCATATTTTCATACAGTTAAAATTTGTTGCGGACATTCCTCTTGTAGCTTGGAAGCACCACAAAGAAAAGAAAAGAAAAGTTTTAGCGGGCGAAATGGGACAAAAAGGGATAAAATATGGTACCAATGATACGACAACAGCTAGAATCATGAAAATCGGTGTGTACATCCCTCTAATTGCATAGACACGTAAAATAGAGGGATTTTTCGAAATTCGCACTTTTAAGGGATATAATTAAAAATGGGACCTACCAAACCGCTGAAGTTGAAATCATGAAATTCGGTGTATACATTCTGACTATGAAAACTCGAAAAAGGTTTTTTCGTATCGGTATTTGGTATTCGCATTCCCCCTATAATAAAAACGTGCACCATAAAGGGATTTTTATTCGTAGGGGCAAAAATGGATAGACCACTGCTAGAAACACGAAATTCGGTGTGTATATTCCTCTAATTGAGTAGATACATAGTATAAAAGTATTGTTTACAAATTCGTACTTTTAAGGGGTAAAATGGAAAAGGGGATAAAAATAGTACCAACCAAATGACCGCATTAGAGTCATGAAATTCGGAGTATACATTCCTCTGACTGCGTAGGCACGAACAATAAAAGGTTCTTTCCAAATTCGTACTTTCAATTCATACAATGGATACAAAGGGATACAAATAATAAAAGGATAAAATGGATAAAAAAGGTACCAACCAAATGACCGCAGCCAGAATCATGGAATTCGGTGTATAGATTCCTCTGGCTGCATAAACACACACGCGTACGTGAAAAAATGGATTTTCAAAATTTTTACTTGTGGAATTCAAATAGAAAGGAAATACAACCACCCACTATTTACCGAGATTTATGGTACCGATATATATACGGCTATTTTGAAAAGATTAATATAATAATATTTATTTTTTATACACTCCGCGAGAGTATTATGTCTTTGTGCATTTGTTTGTAACACCCAAAAGGAAACGAGATAGACCCATTGTTAATTACACCGATCGACTTAGAATCACTTTTTGAAATTTGTACATTTAGGCGGAGAATGGGGCAAATGCAGATATCTTTAAAATTTAAACTTTTCTTATCACTTTGTCTGTATCTGAAAATGCTTTTTATACATTTTATTTATATATATTAGTCGATTTTAAACAGTGCGCACAAGTATACATTATAATTTGAAATAGTAAACAAATATAGCAATGTGCATAAAAATATCACAATTTTCGTAATATGGTTCGGTACTTCTATGTCGACATCCTTCAATCTGCTGGTAATACAGTGGAATGCACTCCGTGGTGGAGGGTATATAAGATTCGGCCCGGCCGAACTTAACGCCTTCTTACTTGTTTTGGCTCATTTTGCCCCCTAAAAGTACGACTTTCGTAAAACCCGTCATATTTGGTCAGTAAATAACGCAACACTTTTATATATATATATATATATATATATATATATATATATATATTACAGTTACTTATAATGACTACAAATACTGGGGTTTTTAATTGCATACAGAAACGCTGGTTCAGGAATAGTCTACAATGATTTGGGAACAAAAAATTTTGAAGAAAAATGGACCTGTTTTTGCACAAAAACTCAATAAAAAAGAATAGTGGCAGAATAGTTCGTTTAAATGTCTCACAACATTTCGCCTGATTGTGTGATGACGTTTAACAGCAATTTCAGATGTTCGACGTATGTGGCGCAAAAAAAATGTTCATTGGGTGCTGATGTATTGCTTTTGTCGGGTTTGTGCTCAAAAGACTTTAACGCCAACAGCGCTCATTTGGCAAGCAGGGTGTGAGAGACAAGAAACCTCAATGCCTCTACACAACGATAACGATGACGGCGGTGTCGGTGGCGACAACGAGTTCGACTCTGTCTTCGTCTCAGATGTCAACGACGACGACAACGACGACTAACATCATTTACTAACATGAATAATAATAATGTTAAGCATGTCAACCAACACATCACATCACCATACAATTTAACAAAATACATGCAATAACAATAACAACTACAACAACAACAATGGCACACACTAATGCCACATGAACAGCAAAGGCATGCAACAGAAGGAGAATGGCAACAACAACAACTACCGCAAGAGCAGAAGTAGTGTTTGGCGTAGTGGGCGAGTGTGGATTGTGGATGGTTGCGGAGATAGAGTGAGCGAGTGGGAGAGGGGGAGAGGAAGGGTAGATAAACGCAACAGAAGCCAAAAAGGAAGTCATTTGTAAAGGAAATAATATACACGAGATCTAAGCTACTTTATACTATAATACACCATAGTGCACAACACAACACAACAACAGTAACAGCAACAGCAACTACGTCGACTATAATGTGAACAGTGAGACTTACTTACCAGAACCAGGCAGTCAGTCAGGCAGACAGACAGATACGGATATACGAGGGCGGGGTGTACGGTTAGTTATATTGAAACAACTGGGCTAAAATTAGTTAAGCTTTGAAGGAGTACGGAGAGAGTTTAATATAAGTATACATATGTATATTAGGCTGGGTCGCGCTACATACAAATGGGAAAACAAGTTCCAGTCTCCCCACGAAAATAAAGTTGAATTGTTTAATGAAGATTTGCCAAGTATTTCGTTTCTAGCATATATAGTTGTGAGCTAAACGCTCCTAAAAATAAACCTCAAATAAATTTCAAATTTATTCAGAAAAAAAATTAAATTTATAAAAAAAATTGTTGATCGAATTATTTGACCTTTGTTGTATTTCTTTTTTTTTTGAATTTTGACAGTGACAACTGAAAACTTTTTCGTATTTGGTGGTAGTATTTTATAAAAAATAAATAGCTGCAGTCAATACTTTTCGAATGATGTCTAAATGATGAACATCGGAATGGAATTGACGCCGCCGCACAGTGGTTCAGAATCAAAATCTATCGGCCAAAATTCAATAACTTTTGTTCTAGTAGACATTTTTGAGTTCTGTAAAAAAAAACAAAAATAGACAAGTACCCAAGGATTATTTTGAGATATCAAAATTAAAAATCGGGAAATTAGATATATTTTAGAAAGCGGGCCAAAGTTGACTACTTTTCGTATTTTTCGATTTTAAAGAAAATTAAAATTTATATTTTTTTGTTTCCATGTTTTTTTAACATATTTTTACGCATTTGTTCATAATGCGAAGAAAAAAAAATATTTTTTTTTTGTATTACAGATTTTCAGATTTTTTTGATTTGAAAATTGAAAAAAAAGTAATTTTTTTTTTTTAATTTGCGAACTGTTTCTAACACATTTTAAGAGATTTTGCACTCATTATACCCTCCACCTCCAGGATGGGAGTATACTAACTTTGTCATTCCGTTTGTAACACCTTGAAATATCGACCTGAGACCCTATAAACTATATATATTCTTGATCGTCATAAAATTCTAAGACGATCTAGCCATGTCCGTCTGTTGAAAGCACGTTAGCTTCTAAACGAAAGGAGCTAGGACGTCCAAATTTTCCATAAATGCGTCTTATAGTCGTAGATCGGTTGGGATTGAAATGGGGCGAAATCGGCCCAAAGGGAAACATTTTTCCCTCACAAAGACTAAAAATACCCATAATAATCCCTAATTTTTTAGCGTATTTAAGCATGTTTTTTGAATATGTCTGTTTATATTTGCTTGCTATTTGGCATGCGCATACACCTTATAGCAAAAACGTACACTATAAAGTGATTCTTATTTGTAGGGGGTGAAATGGGGCAAAAAAGGGATAAAAATGGTATATATTAAACGACAACAGGTAGAAACACGAAATTCGGTGTGTACATTCCTCTAATTGAGTAAATACATAATATAAAAGTATTTTTTCCAAATTCGTACTTTTAAGGGGTAAAATAGGAATAGAGGGATAAAAATGGTACCAACCAAACGGCTATACCTAGAACAATGAAATTCGGTGTATACATTACTCTGATTGCATAGACAGGTAAAATACACGGATTTGTCAAAATTCGTACTTTTTGGGGTTAAAAAAAAAAAAAGGGATAAAAATAGTACCAATCAAATGACCGCAGCTAGAGTCATGAAATTCGACTGTGTATACACGGAAAATAGACTGATTTTTCGAAATTCGTACTTTTTGGGGTCAAAATGGAAAAAGGGGATAAAAATAGTACCAACCAAATGACCGCAACTAGAGTCATGAAATTCGAAGTATAAATTCCTTTGACTACGTAGACATGAAAAATAAAAGTTTTTTTTCCAACTTCGTACTTTCAAGGGATACAATGGGTACGGAGGGATAAAAATGGTTCCAACCAAAAGGCTGAAATTCGGTGTATACATTCCTCTGATTGCGTAGACACTTAAAATAAACTGGTTTTTCGAAATTCGTACTTTTTGGGGTTGAAATGAAAAAAGGGGATAAAAATAGTACCAACCAAATGGTCGCAGCTAGAATTATGGAATTCGGTGTATACATTCCTCTACCTGCATAGACACGCAAAATAAAAAGTTTTTTTCCAAATTCGTACCTTTTCTATTACGGAAAAAATTGGTTGAATCATGAAGTTAGGTTATTTTGCACTAAGTACGTCTGATAAAATTTGTACTTTTGGAATTAAAATAGAATGGAAATACAACCAACTGTAGCACTCACTATCTACCAATATTTATGGTATTTAAGCTTTTTGAAAATATAAATATAAGCATATTTATTTTTCGATTTTAAATAAATAATGATTTTAATAAATAATGGTAATAATTAAAATATTATATTTATTTATAAAATTATTATTGTATTTGTTTTCGTTTGCCTATATTAAAAAATTTATATTTTCGTGTAATATTCCTGCACTTCTACGAAAACCGACAACCTCTGTGGAATGCAATCCATGGTGGAGGGTATATAAAGTTCGGCCCGGCCGAACTTAACGCCGTTTTTACTTGTTTTTTATTAGACGTTGAAGTTTCTTAGCTTTATTATGACGCCAAAACTATGTTCGTGCCAAATATAGTTTGTTTGTTATAAATATTTTAAAAAGTATCCTTTTTGAAAAAATGAAAAAACCAACACTATTTTTTCCATCAAAAGTCTTTAACGAAATATATACATGTTTGGAAAGGTAGAAGGGTTCCCCATCTTTTTTTTGCCCGTCCGAAATTGCCTCCGTGGAAGATAGGATACATTTAGTGCAAAAAGTCAGATTTTTTAGTTCCAAAACGCAATTTAGTCATTTTGAGCGGAATCCCTTAAAATGTGTGAGAAATAGTTCAACAAAGTCAAAAAAAAAGAAATTACGTTTTTTTCAATTTTCAAAATCTGAAAAAATGTGAAAATCTGTAATACGGCCGATTTCTAAAATATATCTGATTTCCCGAATTTTATTATTAATATCTCAAAATAATCCTTGTATGGATTATCCAATGGATATTGATTCTGAAGCACTGTGCGCCGCAGCGCTCCTTTTTGAAAAAAGGGTTTGATCATTTTGGCTGTGAAAACCATTGCCTGCATTAAATAATTTCACAAAAATGTAAGTGACGTCATTTTTCGTCCGATATTTATTTACCTCTTACAAAACATGTCCAAGAAATGTGAGTTTTTAGCTGTCACTTTGAAAACCCACAAAAAAGTCGATATAAATGACCCATCCCACCCACCCATGTATATTAGGCTGGGTCGCCTTCCATACAAGAGAACAACTGTTTATCCAGCCAGCACACGAACATAAAATTTGGATTGTTTAACCCATTACCGCCCTCTGTCCCCATATGCGGACACCTGTTTAGTGCGAAACAAAATCGGAACAACAATTTTTTCTGGGCGTTAATGATGATTTGCAAAATATTTCGTTCCAAGATCAAGCTGTCTGTAAGCAAAGACCTTCAATGTACAAGACAATAACTATTGCTCTTTGTCTGTTATTACCGGCGCAATGTTGAGTAATAACAGCGAATGTTGATTTTACATCCATGTTAGCTGTTACAGCAAAAAAATAAAATAAGAAAAACAATGAACCACACTCAAATATACGAAAACGAAATGAATACACGACAACGGTTGCTAAATTTTTGAAAAATATTTGAAATTTTTAGCAAAACCTTATAAAAGCAGTAAAATAAGGGCAAGAAAATGGGGTTTCGGTGGCATTGATTGCCTATCTGCAAGTAACATACAAAGAGCGAGATTTCTCCTAAAAACACCTTTAAAAATAATGTTATAATAATGTTTAAAAATAATTTTTTTCTGAATTAATAGACCCTTTGAAGCACTTTAAATATAAATTTGTATTCTTGTCCTAGAATAACTCATTGGTCGTATTATAGGATGTTTTGATTGATTTTTTGTGGTTTTTCAAAGTGACTGCTAAAAACTCATAATTCTTGGAAACATTTTGTAATTGGTGTTATTATTTATACCCTCCACCATGGATTGTATTCCAAAGAGGTTGTCGGTTTTCGTAGAAGTACAGTAACATTACAGGAAAATTTTAATTTTTTTAATACAGCCAAACCAAAACAAATAAAAGGATTGAAAAAATAATTTTATAAATAAATATACAATTTTATTTATATTAAACCACGCATATAAGGCAAGGCTACCAATATGTTTATACCATATATATCGAAATAATACTTCAAGTCAATTCAAAAAGTAAATATAAGGCAGCAATCTTCAAAAAAGTTTAAATACCCTAAATATCCCTCTGTTTCCATTGTATCCCTTGAAAGTACGAATTTTGAAAAACCTATTTTATTTTTAGTGTGTTATATATTTATATATAATTCATGAGCTGCGATCATTTGGTTGGTACAATGCGTGCTAAAATTACTTCAAAATATATGCTTTTATCTGTATTAATTTAACAATTACACCCACTTCAAGCTAAACAGTAAAATATGAAAAAAAAACTAAATATTATTGTAAATGCTAAACTAATACAGATAAAAGAACGTAGTTTGAAATATTTTTTATCAGGTATTCTCCTCTTTAATTGACATAAATATTAGTATCATATGGTGTGAATAAGTATTTAAAATATTTTTTGAAAAATTGTATCCTTTGAAATTTTGCAGTCCTGTGAAGGGACAACAGGATGAGGAAATGAAAAATTAAAAACACCAATTAAGGCAATTTTGCCTATAGTGTCAGGCGTATATAACCCGGTTCAAGTGTAACGACATTTTTTAAAAATTGTACAGTGGCAAAAACTCGCAAAATTCATGTGCCCAAACCTCGACTTTATTGATTGGATTTTGCAAAGAACATTCCTATTAAGCATATTCCAGAAGATTTTCCCGATATCGAGGGTACATTTAGCATTTAAAGTTCATATATGCTAAAATATTTCATAATTTCATCATAATAGAACTTCTATTTATTGGGATGTATCTCGGAAGCCATATATCGTATTGGAATTTCGTTAAGTTCGTAGAAAACAGGAGCTGTCGAGGTGTTCATAACTCATTTTAAAAATAATATTCTGTGTAAGGCTGCAAACATCGAATTGTTTATTGAAATGGCAAAACCTTCTAAGTCAAAAATGAAACAATAATTTCTTCGTTGTTCTCTGTTATTGTATTTTGTAATAATTATTTAAAGCATACCATAAGGATGTAAGGTTTTATGGCATGCGAGCGTATGTAAATATTGAGCCGATATATCAATCTTTAGCTATTTATTAAGGTATATTAGTCGCTTGCCATCGATTAAAAATAATATAATTTTTAATAGATATTTAGAAAATCGTAAAAAAACAAAAATTTTTATGTGGGCCTAGGCCGTGAAATCACTGATAATGATTTGTATTAACATATATATTAAAATAAGAAATTAATAACGTTTTTTCCATGCTTTATATAAGGTTACTTTCTATATATGTTTGTGTGCCACAAAATTTGAAATCAATTTTTGAAAGCTTTTTTTCTCAACCAATTATGCTCAAATTTTGCACACTTAATCATTTTCGATGACAATACAAGGAAATGGAAAAATTTGACCAATTGGACAAAGGGGCGTGGTACCTCCCATACAAACCACAAATTAAAAATCTATTATTTCTGCTCCTGATAACGGTATTTGAACAAAATTTGGTACGTTTGTTTGGTGTGCATTTTTGTAAGTGCTGCTGCAAATATGAGCGGGAATGGACAAAGGGGCGTGGTACCTCCCATACAAACCACAAATTAAAAATCTATTATTTCTGCTCCTGATAACGCAGTAATTTTTCCTTCTACAAAAGATAACTAAAAAAGAATTTATAGGCCCAATAGAATTCTGCTTGCATAAAGCATGGATTTGAAAAAAAATTTTTTTTTTGATTTACTAGTTTATTTTCTTTTACATGGGAGGTAGGCGTGGTTGTTGGCAGATTAAAAAAAAAAAACTTTCAGAAACGGTAGTTTGGGAACAGTCTCCTAAAAATTGAGAATAATTTTCTCCAGTCCTCAAAACTTCTTACTTCCCCACTACTTGATAGCCCTTACCAACCTAACCTCGTTGAAACGAAAAAAAAAACGAGAAACACCCAAATGCAAAGCGGAACATTAAAGTGTAACATTATATAATGGAGGGGATATACCAACTAAGCTGAGTAAAGCAAATGAATTAGCGTCAACCAACCAAACAATCAACCTACAACAAACAATGACTTCTTAAACTCACGAATTTAAATTTCTTTTCCCCCATTTGTGTGCTTTGTTCGGTCTTTCGTGCGTTTGCTTCTGCTCCTCTAAGTCTTCACAAACGAACAAAAGTAGAGGGAGTTATAAATATAAAACATTTTCTTTCAATGAATTGAAATAAATTTTCCCAATACAAAAACCAAAAATTCATAAATATAATTGGCAAACACACACAAAAAAAATCAATTTAAATTCAGGCAGACGCTGTAACGTATGATTAATATTAATTTTGAATTCTACATGGAGCGAAATGAAAGAATCTTTTGTTATGGAACTGGAGTAGCTGTGTGTAGTGGCAGCATATGATGAATGGATGGTTGCATGGTTGGCATGAAATATAATCGGTAGTGTTAAAGGAAATGGGGTTTGGATTGAGAATGTTTTATTTTTATCATATTATGATTTTGAGGGGGAGCGATGAATGACTTTCAAATTTTGTATTCTAAGAATTTTTTATTTTATGGTCGACTTTAATTTAAACACATTTCAATTTATCATTTTCGAGTGGTTTAATAGCGGAACATCCTACAGTTATAAAGGTAATAGACGTTTCTCTGAATAGTTCTGGTTTTCGAGATATTTGCGATTTTAAAATATGACCGCTGGAAGGTACATTCAATATTTGTACTATAACTTTGGAAGTATACGGCCGATTACGCCCGGTTATACGTCAACTTATAGGTAATTATGTGGGTGTAGAAACAGTGATTTAGGTTAAGTCGAAAAAATGAGAAAAAATATTTTTTAAAATTATATAAAATAGGTCCATAATTAAGATGTCAGCTACTAGAATGTGAAACAATATATATTTATTCTAATTTTTTGTGCCAGCAAATTTTTTTTCTTAAATAAAAATTTAAAAAAAAACATTTTTTTTCAAAATTTTCTTACGTCTCAAAACTTTTAAATTTACCCATAGATATTGTTGAAATAAGTATTGTTTTATAAGTAATGTTGTCTTCGTTAGGATGTCAGTTATTAGAAAATATAGCGCCAGTAAAAACGCTGACAAGATTGGGTATGATATCGAACCCCCTAGATCTGACTATGTTTTTGGAAAGAGGACTTCGAAATAAGAAAGAAATGGTCGGCAAGTCATCGATATATCAGACGCTAATGTTATGTAAATTCCATTTTTGGTTAAGTTGTCAAAATAGGAAAAATAAAAAATAAAATAAAAAGGAAAAAATGAAATAAAATTTTTCGATAACTCTCATAATTATCGAAACTGAAAATTAAAAAAAAAAAACTATTATTAAAATTTTTGTTATAAAATTATTGTCATTTGAATGCAATTTTTTCGATAACTTTCGATTTATCGCAACCAAAAATATCGGAATCGGAATATGAAGATATCATTGATATATGAAAATTTTTAAAAATTAAATTTTTTTGTAGTGAAATGTAAAAAAGGAAAAAAATAAATATAAATATTTTTTCCAGTTATCGAAACTGAAAATTAAAAAAAATCGATTTTTTCCATTTTTTTATTTTAACTCATTTGAATAAAAAAAAACGAAAAATCGTGTACAAATTTTCGATAATTTTCGATTTATCGAAATGGTCGGGAAGTTATCGATATATCAGAGGTTAATGTTATGAAAATTAAATTTTTTGTAATGAGGTCAATATAAGAAAAAAAACGTCATAGTTATCGAAATTGAAATTAAAAAATCGATTATTAAATTTTTTGTTATCAATTTTAGCCAATTTGAATGAAAATGTTTCGATAACTTTCGATTTATAAAAATCAAATATATATATCTCAAATGTAAGACACTGATATTACGGCTGTTTTTCTTTAAGACTGGATAACTAAGCTGCGATAACAAAAATCTAAATAAAATGTTAAAATTTCACTCAAAATAAAAAATTCTTTTTTTAAAATGTCGCCAAAGGCAATATCAATGTGTATGTGAAAACAAATTTTGAAAAAATAATTTTGTGTTAAACATTATCCAGTGTAAGTCAAAATTGTGGTTATCGAGGCTAAGTCCAATAAAGTCGACACAAAATATTTTTTTTCTTTTTTGATACATATATTTATATTCTAGTTGGCGACAATGTGAAAAAAGATTGTTTTTGAGCAAAAATTAAATTTCATTTACGTTTTTGTTATCACAGCTTGTTATCCCGACTTAAAGACAACTATTATGAAAATTTGTAAAAATTAATTTTTTATAATGAAATGTAAAATAGAAAAAATTAAATAATTTCTTTCGATAACTTTATTCGAATCTGAAAATAAAAAAAGTTTTAATTTTTAACTCATTTGAGTGGAAAACACAACAAATCATGTAAAATTTTTCGATAACTTTGGATTTACCGAAATGATCGGCAAGTTATCGACGTTAATGTTATCAAAATTCCATTGTTGTAATAATGTCAACATGAGAAAAAACGAATAAATGAAATAAAATTTTTCGATAACTCATAGTTACCGAAACTGAAAATTAAAAAAATCGGTTTTTTCAATTTTGTTAATTTTTAACTCATTTGAATGAAGAATTTTCGATAACTTTCGATTTATCGACACCAAAAATGTCGGAAAAATTACTTTTATAGAGATATCAGACATTAATATTATGACAATTTGTAAAAATTGAAAATTCCATTTTTGAAATAAGGTCAAAGTGAGAAAAAAAAACGAAAAATTTGAAATATAATTTTTCGATAACTCACATAGTTACAAAACTGAAAATTAAAAAAATTTAAAAAAACGAAAAATTATATAAAATTTTTCAATAACTGTCGTAGTTATCGAAACTGAAAATTAAAAAATGGATTTTTTCATTTTTTTTAATCTTAGCTCTTTTGAATGGAAAAAACGAAATATGTAAAAATTGCATTTTTAATGAGGAAAGAAAAAAATAAATAATATCTTATAATATAATTATCTTAGTTATTGAAACTGAAAATAAAGAAACATCGATTTTTTAAATTTTAACTCATTTGAATGGAAAAAAATCGTGTCCAAAATGTGTATGGATATCTAAAAAAGAGAAAGAAAAGTAAAAATTTCCGATAACTGCCGTAGTTATTATCTCGATTGTACAATGTATTTGGAGTAACATTGCTATTTTTATTTTGGTCAACAGTTTGGGAAAATTGAAAATGGGCGAAATCAAAGATTTAATTTTTTATAGAAGACATTAGCAGAATGTTTGTTTCTCAAACAATGAATGGAAATGGTAATTTCTAGAAGATATGAAGAAAGTTTACCTGGCATTTATAAATGAGAGACGTGAAAAGCTTTTGGAACTATTTGCAATGGATGAACCTGATATAATGAATTTATACAACGTGCTATTTTCAAAATAATTTTGATGAATTCTGATGAAAAATTATTTTAAAAAAATCGCGCGACATAAATAACACCGTATGAGAGTACTTTTTGCTCCTGAAAAAGCCATATACTAGAGATCGTATGTAGAAAAACTCTATACTCAGTTTTTCATTTGGTGGTTATTTCTACTTTTTAGATGTCTTTTAGGATATAGATGTTTTAATAATTTATTCTCTCTTTTAATAATTTATTTTTAAATGAAAGAGAAGAATGTCTGCTAAAAATACTTTAAACTACATGCTTGTCTATCTGTATTAGTTTAGAATTAATAAAAACTTCAATTGTCCTCTTATTTATTTAATTTATTTATATTTTACTTTTCAATGGGAATACTTGAAATGGTTGTTAATGTTAAACTAATACAGATTCAATAAAAAAATTAAAATTGTCTCACGTTGTAATACATAAATATACAGAAATAAAAATAATTTTAAGTGTTTCTTTGATTTCCATCACTTTTTACTTTGAATGCGAAGTCAAAGTGTTTACACAGGAGTTATAAGCCCAAAATTATATTATAAATATAAAAGGTACCTTTGACGAAAATTGGGGTTTTGGTTTTGAATTTTCTAATAAATTATTAATCCATAAATAATGTTACAACATTGAGTTTAGGATGCCAAACTGCGCTAGAAAACGTTACATGCAGTCCTTCAACAAAATGGTGGCGTATACATTATATTTATTATTTTTCGTTTTGTGCTATATGACGGGTAAGCTATTTAGAGTTAACAGATGGGTGGTGTATACGTCTTTCGTTCTGTGCTTTGAGGCGGATACGTTATTTATAGTTTATACGATTTAGGGTGGAGGTGGTGAACGACTTTAAAATTTTCTCTTCTGTGGATTTGACTTTAAATCCGTCCCTATTTACTTTTATGATATAGATGTTTTAATAACAGTCATTTCATTTTTTTCCCTTATTTATATAGTTTATATAAATAAATAAATAAATATTTTACTTTTTAATACTAAACTAATACCAGTGGAAGCATGAAATTTAAAGTATTTTTAACAGATATTCTTCTCTTTCTTTTGATATCCATATTCTCTGTATGACTCGCAAAAAGACGAAAATAAATTATTAGAACATATATCATTTTTATTTTTGTTCAGATCCGATACAAAAATACAAAAATGTCTACACCGTGATACATAAATATGCAGAAGTAAAAAATTAAAGTTTTTCTTTGATTTTCATCCCTTTGTACACTTTGAAAGCGAAGTCAACGTATTTACATGTGAGTTATAAGCCCAACATTTTATTATAGATATAAAAGGTACCTTTGACAAAAAATTGGAATTTTAGTTTGGAATTTTGTAATTAAGTATTTATAAATAAAAAAATTTTTCAACATCGAGTTTCGACAAAATAGCTGTTTTATCTTATCAACAAATTGGTGACGTATACGTTACATTTATTCTCTTTCACTCTGTGCCATGTGGCGGATACACTATTTAGAGTTATCGTATCAACATACTGGAGGCGAATACGTTATATTTATTATCTGTGCTAGGTGGCGGATACGCTATTTATAGGTGTTACGACCTAATAATGATGCGATCATAAAATACAAAAAATGTAAAACTACTCCACTGTACGATGGATTTTGTACAACATGTAATGACATATGTATGTACATACATACGTATGCTTTTCTCACACAGCCACTGAGTTCATCATGAACGGCTCTTTGTCTGCGAATTTATGTAAATTTTGACATTTAAAAAGTTGTTATCCACCCAGTACCCATCAGGCCCATGAAATTAGTTTTCCTTTCTTATCAAATAATGTGGATCATCCATCCGAGTGTGTTGGATGATTCGCAAATGCGACATTGTTTTCTGCGGGTGCGACCAACCAGCCAACGAACCAAACAACTCAGCTGCACAAATGTTTCATTGCCCAACAACAGCAGCTGTCACTCACTCACTGGCACACACACACGCACACACATAACCTACTCTGTGCTACAAAATAGCAGCAAATTACACATGTAAAATTACATTGTTATGTATGAATTTAATTAAGTTACCGGTTGTTTACTTTTTGTTCACAATCACAAAATGTCAACTCCGGCCATTCGCCAACCACGGAACCAACCCCCCTCCCCCACAAGTGGATGCTGCTGGCTCAAATAGCAACAACAATTCCCAGGTACGCGAGTGCGAGTATTTTCCCATAACACTGACAACAATAACGGCAATCTATGCATTGTTGAATGTGCCAGAGTGCCAAGGGAGTGGAGAGGACTTTATGTTAAGGGTGGTCGGCGGATGTGTGTGTGTGTGTTATTGTGTGCTGACACGCACACATGCCCGTGCATGTTTGTTCGCAACAACCCAACTGTATGAGCGAGTGAGTGAGTGTTGTATAAATGGTATTCACAGTTATACATTTTTGTGGTTTCCTTGTTAAAATATCATTTTCGATGTTTTACTCACGCGTGTGTGTCTCTGTCTCTCCGCTCCGAGTGCTCTGCTGTTGTCAGCATTTACACACAGTTTGGTGTGTATGTTAAATGGCTGGTGTATTTGAGCGAACATCCACACATACATATGCCCAAATGTAGGAGTATGTGTTGTGTGTTATTGGTGTAGGCTAATTGCATTAAATAAACCAAACATATGGGTTTAACTCTTAACAACAAAAGCATTTAATCAACGAAACCACAAAAGACATATGTCTGTATGCATGCGTGGGTGTATGTAGATTTAACTATGACGGAGCAAGAGAGTGAGAGAGGCAGACCACTTACTGTATATACACAGGCAAACATTTGAAAGGAAACTCTAAAATGGTTTGACCCAGTGCAGCGGAAACGCAAATATTTCAAATGGTTTTCATAAATAATCGTCTAGAAATATTAGAATATTCAGGAGAAGCAAAATATGTATCGTTTTTCTATTTTAAAAATATTTTAATTTTAAAAGATTTTAAATGCTTCAATTTGGATTTTTCTCATAAAATTGACAGATACTCAAAAAAAACAAAAGAGCTGATTTTTTTTTGCTGTTTTTTTTTTGTTGAGAGAAGATTGAGATGTCAAACCAAGTTGAACTTCTCGCCTAAAACTTAGTGTATGTCCTATATATAAACCAGTAAGGAAAGGCTAAAGTCGGGCGGGGCCGACTCTATGATACACTCCACTTTCAATCCGAATACAATTCAATTCGGTGAAAAAGTGAAAACGGGAAGGTTTTTTGTATCCTGTAAATGTATGTGTTTGACAAAAAATTTTATATCGGAAAGGACATTTGTATGAGGATATATTGGAACCTGGAACGAAATAGGTGAAATATAAAATGTATAGTTTGGCCAAAATCGGTTAAACTTATGGGAGCAACATTTGAATTTGGGCTATATTTAAATCTGAACCGACTTACCCACTTTCACCATAGTTTTGTTTAGTTAGATTATAAGATGTTGTGCGAAATTTAAAGAAAATCGAGCACAATATGTGGCTTTTAAAGCGGCAAAAGTCAAAACGGGAGCGACATTTGTATGGGGCCTATATCTAAATCTGAACCGATCTAGCCCGCTTTAGCCACAGGTGTTTCTAGTTAGATTATAAGATGTTGTGCCAAATTTAAAGAAAATCGATTAGAATATGTGGCATTTAAAGCGGAAAAGTCAAATCGGGAGCGACATTTATATGGGGGCTATATCTAAATCTGAACCGATCTTACCCAATTTCTGCATAGGTGTTTCTAATAAGATGTTGTGCCAAATTTAAAGAAAATCGAGTACAATATGTGGTTTCTACAGAGGAAAATGTCAAATCGGCAACGACATTTGTATGGGGGCTATATCTAATGGGTCGATTATGGATGGCAACCAAACTCCAGTTGAGTTGTCAACTGGCAACGCAACTGAAATAAAAATAAGTATTATGTATGACAACTTTTGTCAGTTGCCGTCGATAATAGTGTTTTGACACTTTGGCAACTAAAAATTTTGTAAACAAAACAAACAATTCAACTCAAAATAGTAAATTTCAACAATAAAAATTTAATTTTTAATGATTAGCTCAGTGGATCTTTTTTTTGATGAAGTAGAAGATGCCCAGGACGTGGCATCTATTAGGAGGAATTTAAGAGATAGCTCTAATACCTTAGAATTGTCATCTGTACTGTGAGTAGATGTTTCTATCTTGAAAATTTTTCCAATAAACAATTGTTCGTCTTAGCTTTAAGGCGTATTTCCGACTTCCAAAAGATGCCGTTGTCTATTTAGTGGAAGAATTAAAAAATTGCTTTAAAAAAGATACCGGTCAACAGCAATACCTCCACTCTTAAAAGTGTGTGATGCTTTGAGGTTTTTTGCGGAGGGAAGTTTTCAGAAGTCCCAAGGCAATGACTTCAACCTCAGCATGGCTCAACCCACATTGCCCGTGGTTTTGAACGAAGTTGTCCAAATAATAGAGCAAAAGCTATGTAAAATTTGGATTGTTTCCAAATTAACAGAGGAAGAAAAAGCATCCAATATCTCTAGAACGCCAAAAAGATTACCCACTGGAGTTGCAGCCAAATCAACTTGCAACAGGTCCGCTGCCGCCTGCTCCAATGGCGATAAAGGCACTTCTTGTGATGGCCCACCACCTGTGGTGTTAACGTTTCTTTTATTTTCTGCCAGTTTCTTTTTTAATTTTGCCTTAAAATGAATCCACACTCTCTGCCATTCTTCTGGAGTACGTGTAGGTGGGCCATAGCTATTTAAATTATCGGCAATTCCCTTCCACACTTCATCCGTAGTGGCGTTGGTTTCACCAAAAACCCGTACACCGCGAGCTAGGTTAGGGTTAAGTTCCATTTTGTTTACCAGGATTTCAAATTGTTGCTTTGTGGTAATTTTAACCATCATGAAGCCTACAAACACCAGAAAAAAATATGTAATATTGAATATATGAATAATTAAAAATAAATGTAATTTACATCTTATTTTCACTTTTTATTTCTTTAAAAAATTACACACCAATTAGAAAAATTACAAGGCAACCAGAAATAAATGGTTGCCGAAAAATCCCCTTTTTAGCAACTGAAATTGACAACTGTCGGTCGTAGTTGCCATCCGTAATGCAAATTTGGCAACTAGCAACGCCACTAAACTCTGGTTGCCATCCATAATCGACACATAAATCTGATCCGATTTGACCTATTTTCACCATAGATGTTCTTAGTTTAAATATAAGATGTTTTGCCAAATCTGAAGACAATCTGATACAATATGTGGTTTCTAGAGCGGAAAAAGTCAAATCGGGAGCGAAATTTGTATGGGAGCTATATATAAATCTGAACCGATCTGACCGATATTCACCATGGGTGTTTCTAGTGGAAATATAAGATATTTTACCAAATCTGAAGACAATCTGATACATTATGTGGTTTCGAGAGCGGAGAAAGTCAAATCGGGAGCGAAATTTGTATGGGAGCTATATATAAATCTGAACCGATCTGTCCGATATTCACCATGGGTGTTTCTAGTGGAAATATAAGATGTTTTACCAAATCTGAAGACAATCTGATACATTATGTGGTCTCTAGAGCGGAAAAAGTCAAATCGGGAGAGAAATTTGTATGGGAGCTATATATAAATCTGAACCGATGTAACACATTTTTACCACAGGTGTTTCTAGTAACAATATAAGATGTTTTGCCAATTTTAAAGAAAATCTGTTGTAATATGTGGTATCAGAGTGAAAAGAGTCAAATCGGGAGTGAAATTCGTATGGGGGCTATATCTAAATCTGAACCGATTTTCTTCAAATTAAATAGCGTTCGTCCTTATCCCGAAAAACATCGTTGTGCAAAGTTTCATTTGGTTCTGTCTACAATTGCGACCTGTATCGTGATTACAAGAATAGATGGACGGACGGACAGACAGACAGACAGACAGACAGACAGACAGACAGACAGACAGACAGACAGACAGACAGACAGACAGACGGACATTGCTAAATCGACTCAGAAAGTGATTCTAAGACGATCGGTATAATTAACAATGGGTCTATCTCGTTTCCTTTTGGGTGTTACAAACAAATGCACAAAGACATAATACTCTCGTGGAGTGTATAAAAATAGCAAAATGTGGTTTTCATAAATAATCACTTGTCTCGAAAATTAGAATATTCAGGAGAGGCAAAACATTTATATTTTTATACCCTACACCACAGGGTATATTGTCTTTGTGCATTTGTTTGTAACAAGGAAATGAGATAGACCCATCGTTTATTATACCGATCGACTTAGAATCACTTTTTGAGTCGATTTAGCGATGTCCGTCCGTCCGTCTGTCCATCTATTCTTGTAATCAAAGTCCAGGTCGCAATTGTTGTTAGAACTAATTGAAACTTTGCACAACGAAGTTTTATGGGATAAGGACGAACGCTATTTAATTTGTCGCAAATCGGTTCAGATTTAGGTATAGCTCCCATACAAATGTTGCTTCTGATTCTACTTTTTCCGCTCTAGAAACCACATATTCCAACAGACTTTCCTCCAATTTGGCAAGACGCCCTATATTTCAACTAAGAACAGCTATAATAAAAATAGGATAGATCGGTTCAGTTTTATATATAGCTCCCATACAAAAGTCTCCTCCGATTTGACTCTTTCCGCTCTAGAAACCACAAACTTTGACAGATTTTCTTCAAATTTGGCAAAACAACTTATATTTCAACTAGAAATAGCTTTGGTAAAAATAGGATAGATCGGTTCAGATTTATATATAGCTCCCATTCAAATGTCTCCTCCGATTTGACTCTTTCCGCTCTAGCAACCACAAACTTTGACAGATTTTCTTCAAATTTGGCAAAAAAGCTTATATTTCAACTAAAATCAGCTGTGCTAAAAATATGATAGATCGGTTCAGATTTATATATAGCTCCCATACAAATGTCTCCTCCGATTTAACTCTTTCGGCTCCAGAAACCACAAACTTTGACAGATTTTCTTTAAATTTTAACTGATTTTCTTCTAATTCGGCACATCAGCTAATGTTTACAGTAGAAACAACTATAGCGAAAGTGGGTCACATCGGTTCAAATTATATATAGCTCCCGATTTGATTCTTTCCGCTCTAGAAACTACATATTTAAAACTCCATAAAATTTGGGAAAGCGTCTAATATTTAAACTAGAAAACCTTTGCTAAACATGGGTCAGCTCTGTTCAGATTTGTATATAGCTCCCATTCATAGTTTGTGTTAAAATTTTCTTACAAATACAGATAAAATTTGTAGTATATTCTCCTCTTATAGCTGCATCGTATATCACCCGGTTCAAATGTAATGACCTTTTTATATCCTACACCATAAGGTATAATGACTAAGTGTAGGATATCATATAGTCGGCCACACCCGACTTTAACCTTCCTTACTTGTTCTATATTAAAAAAATGTTTTTAAAAGATTTTAAATGCTTCAATTTAGAGTTTTCTCGTAAAATTGACAGATACTCAAAAAAAAAAACAAAAAGAACTGAATTAATTTTTTGCTGTTTTCTGTGCAGTTTTTCATTTCTCAAACATTATTTAAAAGAATTATATTTCTAATATGTGAATCCATTTAATTATTGGAAATTTTAAAAATTTAAAAATCTGATTACACTACTTTACCAACATTTTTCCATATAATGTTTCTAGTTTATTTTGCTGTCCTAAACATTTATTAAAATTTTTATTAAGGACCCAGCAAAAAAAGAGCACCCAAAGAAGTGGAAAAGATGTTCATTTTGTGATTCGGAAGTAGTTTTTGCTCTACTAATTATTAAACATGTTCTTTTTAAATACTTAATCCATTTTTTTTTTTGATATTTTATATATCTTACCCCTCATTTTCACATTTTCTGGAATTGATGATATTGGGATTTTCCAACTAGAACACAACGTAATCAGTGACATTGCCAAAAAACAGTCTGATTACCTCAAACCTTGGCTTTGCCAACATCTCAGGCATGTTCGTGTTCGAACACCTCGGTCATGTTGCAATCAATACCAGACCGCACATAATTTGGCACCACTTCCTTCCTCCTCGTCATAGTGTTCTTTGGAATTTGAAAAGTCAAATATTTGATTGTTTATTTACAACATATCATATGCGTGTATGTAAGTACGTTGTGTACATATTTGCATTTGAACCGATGTGACCACAGCATAATTAAGTTTTACAACTTCATAAACCAACAACTTCAGCATCACAATGCTGCCGCTAAAATGTTGACTGATACTTACTACATGTACTTATGAGGTATGTAACAGTAAGGCAATTTACAATTTATAAATTGTACACAAAATGCATACATATTAGGGCTGTTTTTCTTTAAGTCGGGATAACAGGCTGCGACAACAAAAACGATAGAGTTAATTTTTTACTCAAAGTTTTTTTTTTTCACATTGTCGCAAACTACAATATTAATATTTGTACAAAATATCACCTCAATCAAATTTTTTTGTTGATTTTTTTGGACTTAGCCTCGTTTATAGAAAATTTGCAGCAATTTTTTTATAGAAAATTTGCTGCAATTTTTTTTTTATAGAAAATTTGCAGCAATTTTTTTTATAGAAAATTTGCTGCAAATTTTTTGTTTATAGAAAATTTGCTGCAAATTTTTATATAGAAAATTTGCTGCAAATTTTTTTATAGAAAATTTGCTGCAAATTTTTTGTTTATAGAAAATTTGCTGCAAATTTTTTGTTTATAGAAAATTTGCTGCAAATTTTTTGTTTATAGAAAATTTGCTGCAAATTTTTTGTTTATAGAAAATTTGCTGCAAATTTTGTGTTTATAGAAAATTTGCTGCAAATTTTGTGTTTATAGAAAATTTGCTGCAAATTTTTTGTTTATAGAAAATTTTTTGTTTATAGAAAATTTGCTGCAAATTTTTTGTTTATAGAAAATTTGCTGCAAATTTTTTGTTTATAGAAAATTTGCTGCAAATCTTTTGTTTATAGAAAATTTGCTGCAAATTTTTTGTTTATAGAAAATTTGCTGCAAATTTTTTGTTTATAGAAAATTTGCTTCAAATTTTTTGTTTATAGAAAATTTGCTGCAAATTTTTTGTTTATAGAAAATTTGCTGCAAATTTTTTGTTTATAGAAAATTTGCTGCAAATTTTTTGTTTATAGAAAATTTGCTGCAAATTTTTTGTTTATAGAAAATTTGCTGCAAATTTTTTGTTTATAGAAAATTTGCTGCAAATTTTTTGTTTATAGAAAATTTGCTGCAAATTTTTTGTTTATAGAAAATTTGCTGCAAATTTTTTGTTTATAGAAAATTTGCTGCAAATTTTTTGTTTATAGAAAATTTGCTGCAAATTTTTTGTTTATAGAAAATTTGCTGCAAATTTTTTGTTTATAGAAAATTTGCTGCAAATTTTTTGTTTATAGAAAATTTGCTGCAAATTTTTTGTTTATAGAAAATTTGCTGCAAATTTTTTTGTTATAGAAAATTTGCTGCAAGTTTTTTTGTTATAGAAAATTTGCTGCAAGTTTTTTTGTTATAGAAAATTTGCTGCAAATTTTTTTGTTATAGAAAATTTGCTGCAAATTTTTTTGTTATAGAAAATTTGCTGCAAATTTTTTTGTTATAGAAAAATTTGCTGCCAATTTTTTGTTTAAAAGAAAATTTGCTGCAAATTTTTTGTTTAAAAGAAAATTTGCTGCAAATTTTTTGTTTAAAAGAAAATTTGCTGCAAATTTTTTGTTTAAAAGAAAATTTGCTGCAAATTTTTTTGTTTAAAAGAAAATTTGCTGCAAATTTATTGTTGAAAAGAAATTTTGCTGCAATTTTTTTTTTCAGAAAATAAGTTTTTCTGAATTTCAGGCCCTATGTTCCTTCTAGGAAAACATGAAATTATAAATAGTAAATTGTATCCACTTTCTCTTCATTTCTTATTAAAATCTTGTAAACTCCCCCCTCCCCCATCAAAGCATTTTGTTAACCACTGCAACAACACTTTGAATTAACTGTGGGAGGGATGATATAAGTATTTCCCTCTCCAAAGCCTTGTGTTTTACAATTGCAGATCATGTCACTAAGTGTTTACTTCTCTACATTATCTTAATTAATTCAAATTCTCTGTGTTTGGTTATATGAGTATCGTTCATGTCGTTCATACCACACTAAGCCCCCCTTATCTTCCTCAGCCCCAAACCATGTGGTGCTATAAAATTGTTTTAATAATTGCTTCCTTTAAGTAACAAGAAAACTGTAACATTTACATTCACATTTGCACGACAATCCATAGTTTATGAACACATGTGGTGGTGGAGTTGAGTGGTGGGGAGGGGAGTGCAGTAGTCTGAGAGGGAATGAACTGGTGCGAATATGTGCCCGGGAGCCGCAGACATTATTAAAGCACCTGTGTCAACTATTATTGCTATTACTGCCATACTACATACACAGAGAAGAGTAGGAAAGATACACTCAAAGAAAAATGAGGGTTAAAGGAATGAATAAAAATGAGAACAAAAATAAAAATAGAAATAAAAGTAGAAATAAAAATAAAAATAATGATTTGACACCGTTTGACTTCTTTCTTTGGGGTTATTTGAAAGAAAAGGTGTATGTCGATAAGCCAGCAACAATTCAAGAGCTAAAGCATGACATAATTCGGCACATTAACGACATAGAACCTCAATTATGCCTCAGCGTCATCGAAAATTTGGACCATCGGATGGAGGTGTGCTGCCGAGGTGGCGGCGGCCATTTGACCGATATTTTGTTCCATATCACAATAAAAAGAAATGACAATAATTTCCTAAATAATTTGTGTTTTATTCAAAATCAACATCGGCCCTTAAAATTTAACCACTCTTTACTTATAAAATTTAAAATATTATAATTATTTTTATTAAAATTATTTTTAAGGAAGCATTAAGTGAAGAGGGCATTAGTTGAATTGTCGGCATGAAAATGGTTGATCAGATGACGCACAGGTAAAAAAGTAGTATTACCAGCTGATAAGAGGCTGTCGGGAAGAATTTCATGATTTCATGGCTGTAGCCATTTGGTACCATTTGTATCCCATTTTCCTCTAAAAGTGGAAATTTCGAAAATATTCTTTATGTTAAACGTCTAAACAGTCAGAGGAATGTACATAACCACATTTATGATTCTTGCTGTAGCCATTTCGTTGGAACCCTTTTTATCCCCATTCGTCCTTTCGTCCCATTTTCCCCAAAAAGCACGATTTTGAGAAAAATATTTTATTTTGCGCTTCTAGAAATCAGAGGAATGTTTGCATCGATTTTCATGACTCTGGCTGTAGTCATTTGGTTGGTACCATTTTTATCCCCTTTTGTCCCGTTATCCCGCTAAAAGTACGATTTTGGAAAAAATCTTTCATTTTGCGCATCTACACAGTGGAAGGAATTATTACACCGAACTTCATGATTCTTGCTGTAGCCATTTCGTTGGTACCATTTTTATCTCCTTTCGTCCCATTTTTCCCTTACAAGCACGATTTTGAAAAAATATTTTATTTTGCGCCTCTGCACAATCAGAGGAATGTTTACACCGAATTTCACGATTCTGGCTGCAGCTATTTAGTCGGTACCATTTTACCCACTTTCGTCCCGTTTTCCCCGCACAAGTACGATTTTTAAAAACTTCTTTTATTTTGCGAGTCTGCACAGTCAGTTAAATGTTGTGTGGTCGGTACCATTTTTATCCCCTTTCGTCCCGTTTTCCCCCTAAAAGTACGATTTTGAAAAACTTCTTTCATTTTGCGCTTCTAGACAATCAGAGGAATCTTTACATCGAATTTCATGACTCTGGCTGTAGCCATTTGGTTGGTACCATTTCTATCCCCTTTCGTCCCGTTTTTCCCTTACAAGTACGATTTTGAAAAACTTCTTTTATTTTGCGCTTCCAGACAATCAGTGGAATGTTTACATCAAATTTCATGATTCAGGCTGTAGCCATTTGGTTGGTATCATTTTTATCCCCTTTCGTCTCGTTTCCCCCTAAAAGTACGATTTTGAAAACCTTATTTTATTTTGCGCTTCTAGACAGTCAGAGGAATGTTTACATCGAATTTCATGACTCCGGCTGTAGCCATTTGGTTGGTATCATTTTTTATCCCCTTTCGTCACATTTTCCCCCTAAAAGTACGATTTTGGAAAATTTCTTTTATTTTGCACTTCTAGACAATCAGAGAAATGTTTACATCGAATTTTGTGATTTTGGCTGTAGACATTTGGTTGCTATATTTTTTATCCCCTTTCGTCCCGTTTCCCGCCCTAAAAGTACGATTTTGAAAAAAATATTTTATTTTGCGCGTCTACGCAGTCAGAGGAATGTTTACACCGAATTTGATGATTCTAGCTGTAGCCGTCTGGTTGATACAATTTTTATCCCCTTTTGTCCCGTTTTCCCTCTAAAATTACGTTTTTGGAAAATTTCTTTCATTTTGCGCTTCTAGACAATCAGAGAAATGTTTACATCGAATTTCATGATTTTGGCCGTAGCCATTTGGTTGGTACCATTTTAATCCCCTTTCGTCCCGTTTTCCGCCTAAAGTACGATCTTTTATTATACCCTCCACCTCCAGGATGGAGGACCTGAGACCTTGATCGTCATACAATTCTAAGACGATCTAGCCATGTCCGTCCGTCTGTTGAAAGCACGCCAGCATCTAAACGAAAGGAGCTAGGACGTCCAAATTTTACATAAATGCGTCTTATACTCGTAGATCGGTTGGGATTGAAACGGGGCGAAATCGGCCCAAAGGGAAAATTTTTTCCCTCACAAGGACTAAAAATACCCATAATAACTCCTAATAATTTTGAGTATTTAAGAATGTTTTTTGAATATGTCTGTTTATATTTGCTTGATATTTGGTATGCGCATTCCCCTCATAGCAAAAACATGCACCATAAAGTGATTCTTATTTGTAGGAGGTGAAATGGGGCAAAAAAGGGATAAACATGGTACATATTAAACGACAACAGCTAGAAACACGAAATTCGGTGTGAACATTCCTCTAATTGAGTAGATACATAATACAAAAGTATTTTTTTCAAATTCGTACTTTTAAAGGGTAAAATGGGAATAGAGGGACAAAAATGGTACCAACCAAACGGCTGTACCTAGAATAATGAAATTCGGTGTACACATTCCTCTGACTGCGTAGACACGGAAAATAAACGGATTTTTCGATAAAACTAGTACCAACTAAACGACTACAGCTAGAATGATGAAATTCTAATTGCGTAGAAACGTCAAGGGGGTAAAAATGGTACCAACCAAATGGGCGCAGGTGGAATCATGGAATTCGGTGTATACATTCCTCTGACTTCATAGACACGCAAAATAAAAAGTTTTTTTTCCAAATTCGTGCTTTTTCTTTTACGGAAAAAATTGGTTGAATCATAAAGTTAGGTTATATTGCACTATATACGTCTGATAATGGATTTTCAAAATTTGTACTTTTGGAATTAAAATAGAACGGAAATACAACCAACTGTAGCACCCACTATCTACCAATATTTATGGTATTTAAGCTTTTTGAAAATATAAATATAAGCATATTAATTTTTTTAGTTTACGTATTGGTAGTCTTGCCTTATAAGCGTGGTTTGAAATAATTAAAATATTATATTTAATTATAAAATTATTTTTTCAATATTTGTATTTGTTTTGGTTTGACTATATTAAAAAATTTATATTTTCCTGCACTTCCACGAAAACCGACAACTTCTGTGGAATGCAATCCATGGTGGAGGGTATATAAACTTCGGCCCGGCCGAACTTAACGCCGTTTTTACTTGTTTTAGAATTTTACGCAGTCTGAGGAATGTTTACACCGAATTTCATGATTTTGGCTGTTCGGCCATTTGGTACCATTTTTATCCCCTAACAAATGTTTGGTACCATTTTTATCCCCTTTCGTCCCGTTTTCCGCCTAAAGTACGATCTTTTATTTTAGGCTTTCACGCAGTCTGAGGAATGTTTACGCCGAATTTCATGATTTTGGCTGTTTGGCCGTTTGGTACCATTTTTATTCCATTTTCTCCCAAAAATACAAATTTTGAAAATATTCTTTGTGCACACAGTCCCTTTTTCCCCATTTTCACCCGAAAATAAAAATATCGGTAGAATTATTTATTTTATTTATTTATTTAGAATTATTTTCGGGTCTGCGGTGTCATTTTTTGCAGAAAGATAGAATTCCATGACTCTAGGTACAGTCGTTTGGTTGGTACCATTTTTATCCCCCTTCAGCCTTTTTCTGCCAAAACGTACAAATTTCGAAAAACTCATTTATGTTGCGCGTGCACACGGCCAGCAGAATGTATAGAACGAAATCGATGATTTACCTTCAGCAGTTTGGTACTTTTTGGGAGAAAAATAGGGCGATAAAAGGGATTTCTCTTTTTATAGGTACCCAGCAAAAACTTGGTAATGACACCTCATTATTTTTAGCATTACCTAGTAATGACTGATCGTTACGCCCTGCATTATTTTGAAGTATGAAATAATTACTTCATAGAACTTCAGATTTGAAAACTTAATTTTCTACATGTTTGTGGTGAGTCAGATAATAGCAGTGCTGTTGTTATCGCAGCTTGGTTATCCAGGCTTTAAGAAAAATAGTCCTAAATTCTGTATTCAGATTGTTAACAAGTCGATACATAATTTATAAAAATAATTTAATAAAAATGTAATAAGTGATGAAATATTAAGCCCATTATTGATAATACATTATTTGGCTAATTATCAATAATGACTTCTTTTGCACCTTTCTGAGGCCACTTATTTTACAACTCCTTTAAAACTACTTATTTATTGACTTCTAGTAAGCGTGCATGGAAGTACTTATTTCTTATCTTTTTGTAAGCGTGCGTGGAAGTACTTATTTCCTAACTTTTTGTAAGCGTGCGTGGAAGTACTTATTTCTCAACTTTTTGTAAGCGTGCGTGGAAGTACTTATTTTTTACAATCCGTTTATAAAAATAATTAGAAACGGATCCGAAAAATAAGTAGTGAAGGTTTTTGGTTTTACCTTATTCCCCACATTACTCGGTAATGACGGTTTTTGCCGGGTAGGTATCACAAACATTTTTTTGAAAACAAGAAGTGAATTTAAAAATTCGTAGCGTGTTACTTTTGAAAAATGATTTTTTGAAACTATATATAAAAAACTCTCAATTCCTAAAACGGGGAAAATAAATCCCAAAATTAAGAAATCAATCTCGTCCAAAATATTATTTTTTCCCTTGCACACCAAATATCTCTTAAAAACAAGATAGGTACTCACGAGCACTATAACAGTGCCAGATATATTTACAATCGGTACTTAATAGTACTTTTTAGGAATGATTAGACCCAACTAGGTGACCAACTTTGGAGGATGACCCAGTGCTCCACATAACCACTAGAGCTTCTGAATTTTGCAAACGTTGTGGAAAACATCTCTTATCTAAGCATGTGAAATTTCGTCAAGATATCTCTTTCGGTTTAAAAGATACAGAATTAATTAGAGAAAAAACAATTTTAAAGATGTTCAAATAATTAAAAAAACTGAGTGAGTTTACACATGAATATAATTTTTATTATTTTTTTTGGATGATTGCAAAATTTAAAAGGGTCCATCAAATTGAAAATATGTAATTTCGTTTTCACTTTCCTCCCCATTTTTGTTTTCTTCTGAGTGTGTAAATCCGCCAGCCGCTCCGCAAGGATATCTGTCTGCCGTAATGCTTAACCACAGAGGTATAAAGAAGACAGCCTTCGGGGTACATTTTTCTGGGTGCATAAACGTACTTACTTTGGCAATTGTTATTTCTATTCATATTCGTTGTGGATTTATGCATGTTCGGTGGTGCAATGGGTTGCCTCCATATAAGCGACATGTAAAACCAAAACTAATTTACACATGAATGAAGTGATGACAAAACGTGACTCGTTCTGTGATATCCGTGCTAAATGGTGCATATTTGATATGAAACGGCCGACTGATAGAGAGCACTTAGAATAACTGGTTTTCGAGCAAGTAACTCCAAATAAATTGCAAATGCATATTTCACTACAAATCGATTTGCTGTTTGCCACAAACAATTTTCAATCGATGCAATCGTGATCGATGCTTTGTTAAATGTTAATTAGATGGATGTCGAGTAGTCGCAAAGCTAAATTCGCATAAATTAGTATTTTGTTAGGAAACAAAAAAGGCAATACACACATACATACATCATTTCGTAGTCGAATTATGCAAAAAGTTAGCTGAAGTGCAAAGGAATGCAAATACCAAAAAATCAAATTTGATTTTCATACTCTTCTAGTCTTTTGGTACATTTGATCGAAATTCGTCGATTAATGGATAAAATGAGAAAAGAGGGATAAAAATGGTACCAACCAAAAAGCTGAAGCTAAAAAAGCTAGCTTTTGGGTGAAAACGGGACGGAAGGGGTTACAATTTGTATTAGAATAATACAAGTCAGTGTGTACATCGCTCTGACCGCGTAGCTGCGAAAGATATTATAGATCTTTCGATATTCGCACTTTTCGGGCCGAAAGGGGGAAAAAGGGATAAAAAGTGGTACAGACTGAGTACATTCTGTACATTCTTCTGCCTGTATGGACGCACATCATAAAGGATTCTGCTTGAAATTTCGACTATTAGGGTAAACGGGGATGGATGGGGATAAAAATGGTACCAACCATTTCCTGAAATTCAGTTTATTCATTCATTCTTTTCTTTATTCATTTATTCTTTTTGCTTATAGGACGAAATTGGTATCAACCAAACAGTTGAGGCTGAAATCATGAAATTCGGAGTATATATTCAACTGACTGCTCAGACGCTCAATATGAAGTTTTTTTAGAAATATATACTTTTAGTGGAAGAGCGGAACGAAAGAGGTAAACATTTGTACTAGAATAATGAAATTCGGTGTATACGTCGCTTTGAATGCGTAGTCGCGATAGACCTTTCGATATTCGTACTTTTATGAGGTCAAAAGGGGTATAATGGGGCAAAATTGGTACCCACCAAATGACCATGAAATTCGATGTGTACATTCTTCTTCTTCTGACTTTATAAAAACGTAAAGGATTCTGTTTGAAATTTTTATTAATCTGCTGGACAAACAGCTAACTCATTATACCCTCCACCTCCCGGATGGGGGTATACTAACTTTGTCGTTCCGTTTGGAACACACTGAAATATCCACCTGAGACCCTATAAATATCGTCATAAAATTCTAAGACGATCTAGCCATGTTATTGCCACATGTTTTCCATTGAATCCACGTGAATTGTGGGACAAGTGCAAGGATGACATATGAGAAGACATTTGATATGAATGAAAAGATGTTTTTGGAGGAGACATGTGTTATCTCATGTGCGGCAGTTTGTTAGTCAGGTTAGGAATGTCATCGCCGGTTCGTCGTACGACGTTTTCGAACGAGAATTGCAGCGTGTACGTGAATACAACACAAACGCATTAAGCCAATTGGTTCGAATGATTGGTTGAGTGAAAGAGCAATTTTAGCGACAAAGGACAAGGATGTGGATCACTTAACCTGCACAATTCAAAATCAAATCGTTGGTTCGCTGCATTCCTTCTAATCGATCGACTGTGTAACAAACGAAGACGAATCAATCAACTATTCAATTGAGTTTTTTAATTCATTGGATGTGTCTGGTACCATTTTTATCCCTCTGTTCCCATTGTATCCCCTGAATGTACGAATTTGGAAAAACCTTTATATTTTTCGTGTCTACGCAGTCAGAGGAATGCATACACCGAATTTCATGACTCTAGCCGCGGTCATTTGGTTGGTACTATTCTTATCCCCTTTTTCCATTTTAAAGCCAAAAAGTACGAATTACGAAAAATCCCTTTATTTTACGTTTACGTGAACGTGAATTACGTGAATTTCATTAATCTAGGTACAGCCGTTTGGTCGGCACCATTTTTTTATCTTATGTGAACCCCCCGTCACTCGTGGCTTTTCTGAACCGACTCTTGTGAACCCCCCGTCACTCGTGGATTTTCTGAACCGACTCTTGTGAACCCCCCGTCAGTCGTGGATTTTCGGAACCGACTCTTGTGAACCCCCCGTCACTCTTGGATTTTCTGAACCGACTCTTGTGAACCCCTCCCTCACTCGTGGACTTTCTGAACCGACTCTTGTGAACCCCCCCGTCACTCGTGGATTTTCTGAACCGACTCTTGTGAACGTCCCGTCACTCGTGGATTTTCTGAACCGACTCTTGTGAACCCCCCGTCAGTCGTGGATTTTCTGAACCGACCCTTGTGTACATCCCGTCACTCGTGGATTTTCTGAACCGACTCTTGTGAACGTCCCGTCACTCGTGGATTTTCTGAACCGACTCTTGTGAACCCCCCGTCACTCGTGGATTTGCTGAACCGACTCTTGTGAACCCCCCCTTACCTGTGGATTTGCTGAACCGACTCTTGTGAACCCCCCGTCACTCGTGGATTTGCTGAACCGACTCTTGTGAACCCCCCCGTCACTCGTGGATTTGCTGAACCGACTCTTGTGAACCCCCCCTTACCTGCGGATTTGCTGAACCGACTCTTGTGAACCCCCCTTCACTCGTGGATTTGCTGAACCGACTCTTGTGAACCCCCCGTCACTCGTGCATTTGCTGAACCGACTCTTGTGAACCCCCCGTCACTCGTGGATTTGCTGAACCGACTCCTGTGAACCCCCCGTCACTCGTGGATTTGCTGAACCGACTCTTGTGAATCCCCCGTCACTCGTAGATTTGCTGAACTGACTCTTGTGAACCCCCCGTCACTCGTGGATTTGCTGAACCGACTCTTGTGAACCCCCCGTCACTCGTGCATTTGCTGAACCGACTCTTGTGAACCCCCCGTCACTCGTGGATTTGCTGAACCGACTCCTGTGAACCCCCCGTCACTCGTGGATTTGCTGAACCGACTCTTGTGAATCCCCCGTCACTCGTAGATTTGCTGAACTGACTCTTGTGAACCCCCCGTCACTCGTGGATTTGCTGAACCGACTCTTGTGAACTCCCGTCACTCGTGGATTTGCTGAACCGACTCTTGTGAACACCCCCCGTCACTCGAGGAATTTCTGAACCGACTCTTGTCAACACCCCGTCACTCGTGGATTTTCTGAACCGACTCTTGTCAACACCCCGTCACTCGTGGATTTACTGAACCGACTCTTGTGATCCCCTCGTCACTCGTGGATTTGCTGAACCGACTCTTGTGAACCCCCGTCACTCGTGGATTTTCTGAACCGACTCTTGTGAACCCCCCGTCACTCGTGGACTTTCTGAACCGACTCTTGTGAACCCCCCGTCACTCGTGGACTTTCTGAACCGACTCTTGTGAACCCCCCGTCACTCGTGGATTTTCTGAACCGACTCTTGTGAACCCCCCGTCAGTCGTGGATTTTCGGAACCGACTCTTGTGAACCCCCCGTCACTCGTGGATTTTCTGAACCGACTCTTGTGAACCCCTCCCTCACTCGTGGATTTTCTGAACCGACTCTTGTGAACCCCTCCCTCACTCGTGGATTTTCTGAACCGACTCTTGTGAACCCCTCCCTCACTCGTGGATTTTCTGAACCGACTCTTGTGAACCCCTCCCTCACTCGTGGATTTTCTGAACCGACTCTTGTGAACCCCTCCCTCACTCGTGGATTTTCTGAACCGACTCTTGGGAACCTCCCGTCACTCGTGGATTTGGAAAAAGTCCAGCAAAATAATTTATCTTTAGTTTTTGTCCCACTGTAAACCACCACACCTCCAGAAAGCCTGCATATATTAAATCTATTATTAATGACTGAAATTCCGAACCAGAAACTGGACAGCAAGTTTTGAGATGTACTCTGCGTGTTGTTCACGAAAGATGATTGAATTTGCTGCGAAAACTTCCTGCCTACTCCAAGTCATTCAACTTTAAACGCTAACGTTCGTTGTGGCGGCGTTGAGTAGTTCTATAAAACCCCAGCACGTTGAGAAACTTGAAATTGCATTTTGTACTTAATTCCGAAACGCAGCGGAGCCAGCAACTGCCTGCTTGTATAACAAGTTTCTGAGTGACTTTAATAGCGAATCAGGGGTGTTTTCCTACTGCTGGGCGATTGCGAAGAAATTTGAGGAAGACTCCTAGATGGGGACAAAATCACTTGTGATCAAAAGATAATTCCACAAAGCCCCTGGTTGGCAGTAAGATAGACCAGCAAGAAGCTGCCTCCTTGAACAGTCAGCTTTAATGAAGCTTAACATTAACTTATCGTCCAGGCAACTGGACTGCACTGCAGCTGGTGGTTCTTTGCTATGCTATGCTGCCTGCTTTGCAAATTAATTTAGACTACTTGTGTGTCGCATCGATTTTAGCACAACATGTTCATGGTTTATGCAACAAATCTGGTTTTAATGCCTCAGCTATGATGCCACACACTCACACACACAATATTTATTAATTGTGATCCCCATAAATCAGGCACAGGCACAGTCTCCATAGACTCCATGGAGTCCATTGCCGTGAGTACGCATGTCATTAAAATGTGTGGTGGACTGTGCAGCCGCCTCTCACGTGACGCAAATTCTATGGGATCTTGATGTTTGCAACAGAAAGGAAAACATGTTGCAGCTGATGAAGGTGACCGGTAGATAAGCTCCATTTAATTGCGTGTCACACCAGGTGGAAGAAAACCAGGGAAATTAATTGAATTGAAAAGAAAATAAAGAACTATTTTCATACAATGTTGAGCGTGCCAGGAAAGGCCAGAAGATAAAAACAAAATTTCCAGTTATTTAACCAGGACCATCTTACCTGGCTGATGTCACGCCTCTCTCGCTCTTTCAAAACATTAGAATAAATAAAGGAATTGGTGTTGAAGTTCCTGAAAATTCCTTCGCAAAATATTCTTAATTTGGTTTTGCCCCTCCCTCACCTCCGTTTTACAGCCTGCGCAAATACCGCGAAAATTATAATTTGAGCAAATTTCTTGCATTACACTACACTCTTCCTCCCCCTTCCATATCGTTTTAGATCCTGCAGGAAAACATAAACAACCCTTTTTTGAGAGTTGTTTTTTGATTTTAATTAAATTAGGAATTTGTGGGTGTTTTATCAACCATCCAACCAACCACACCAACCTTCATACCTTTTTTCGGCGAAAAATCAACAAATTATCCCCAACTAAAAGTTATCAGCCATGAAATGTGACCTGCTGCTTTGCTAAGCCATGAGGGCCAAACTCCACAGTCCACAGAGTGCAGTGGTGGACCACAGTGGTTCATGGAAGGGAAAAATGTGCAATACGAATTACCAATATTTACTTACTTACCACGTTCCATTTGTGAAATAAACTAACACCTCGAAAATCGTAATAAATCATCGCATAAAAATTATCACGCGTCAATTCCATTCTATTGAAGTCAATTTATTTTTTGAAATATTTCTTTGACAATCAATACATCAAAAATTAATAAATCGGAAACAGGAAAATGTTCACGTTTTTTTTTCAATTTTTTTGCTCACATTTCTATTTTTGCACTCTTCTCTAATAACACACCACACTGAAAATCGTAATAAACACAAAAATTATCACGTGGTATCTCAAATTTTTGCTGATAATTCTATTTTTAAAAATATTAATAAATCTTCGCAGGAAAATTTTCACGAGCTTATTCAATTTTTTGCTGATAATTCAATTTTTGCAATTTTATCACATCAAAAATTTTAATAACTAATTTCCACAAGTTGATTCCATTTTTTTCCTGACATTTCCATTTTCTTTTGTAATCAAACATATTCAAAATTTTAATAAATAGTCATAGGCCAATTTCCACGAGTTGATTCCATTTTTTTGCTGACAATTCTACTTTTGCCCTCTTAAAACCACTACATTTAAAATCGTAAAATTATTACGTGCAAATTTTTTTTGCTGACAATTAAATTAAAAATCTTAATAAATTAGCACAGGAAAAATTTCGCGAGTTTATTCCTTTTTTGCACTTCTTTCTTGATAATCAAACACATTCAAAATTTTAATAAATAATTACAGAGAAGTTTAACTACAATTTCAATTTTAGCATTTGTACTCTCATCTTGGAAATATATAGCTCCGATACCACTCACTTATAAATTAAATAAAATATATTTATGATGACAAAAGAAAAAACAAAGAAAAAATTGATTTTTTTTTAAAATACTGGACGAAACAAAAACCATAAAAATCGGAAAAATATTATTATTTGTTTTATTTTTAGTAGCTTAAGTTTTAAAGAATAAAACAATGCATATATGTAAAATATGATATTATTATTATAGACGTGAAAGTTTAAGAAATCGCGATTTTTTAATGTAAATGCAATTTTCATGTAAAATCAAAAAAAAAAATGATAACAGAATATATTGTTTTCTTTTATAATAGCTGGGATCCTTTAAAGAAAATATATGGATAAATGCAGAATTTATGGCTCTTTTTTTTTTGAAATTCCGTCGATTGACGATTACAATAAGGGTACATTTCTACATTTACCCATCGATTTTCTTCAAAAGGGATAGTTGTTATAAAATAAAACAAAACATTCAGTTATCTAATTTGTAAAGCAGTTTTTCGCGCTATTTAATCAAACATTTTTAATTTTTGTTAATTCAATATATTTAATGCTTTACAAAAATTATTATGCCCCGCGCCAATAATGGCTTTTTGGGGCAAGTTGGCAACAACATACTAAAATTTACAAATTTATATACGTATTTTTAAATTATATAAAAAATATATGGTAAAATTAAACTATATTAATTCATTTTCTATTCAATATTTTAAATTTGAGGTAATAATACTATAGAAACATTTCAATATTTACAAGGAAGAAATATTTTATTCTTTTTTTTTAATAGACAAGGTATTACTTTGCCTTATAAGCAAGGTTAAGCTATTAAACTCAACACTGTCTGCGTAGTCTGAGATCCGAGGAGTTTCTCGTATTGAATACATTTGTGTTTGAATTAAAAGAAATGGATCTGTGCCCAATTTGATTGATGGATTTGTAAACGTACATTGGTAATTGTTTTTTTTATATAAATATAAATTATTAAAATTTTTCCTTCTTCTTTTCAAAAGTTTCTTTTTCTCCTTCATCAAGGACCACAGATTCATACTAATCCAAGGAGCTAAGTCAAATTTTATATTCCTCACTTCATTAGATATTGATGTACTATCATTCACTGCATTATTAATAACCTGATCAAATTCGACGTCATATCCGAAGGATTATAATCAATGTGCATTCTCGAAAGCTGCATGCTTAAATATCTTTCAACGTTGCCATAATGGCAAGACATTCTCGATTTACTATAATTACACCGGCATTCAACATCTGACTTAATCTTACAAAAAACAAGTAAGGAAAGGCTAAAGTCGGGCGGGGCCGACTATATAATACCCTACACCACTCCCTGCGTATGTACCTCGCTTTGATTAATAAACCCAGGTATTTCATGGGAGCAATTTTATGTAGTTCATACAAATTATATAAATTATATTCATATAATTTATATGCTATAAATTCATCTTTAGTCAAACTTAACGAATATGGTAAATAATATGGTAATTGTCCGACAGACAAATACAAATTATACAGTAGTTAACCAAAGTCATACCAAAGTGTGGACATATGGGCATCACCCAAACAATTCTCATTGCAATTCAATTCGGTAAAAATTGAAATCGGGAAGGATTTTTGCATCCTGTAAATGTATGTGTTTGACAAAAAATGTTAAATCGGAAAAGGACATTTGTACGGGGGTATATTGAAACCTGGAACGATGTGACCCGCTTTCACCATGTCTGTTTATGGGTGAAATATAATATGTAAAATTTGGCCAAAATCGGATAAACATTTGGGAGCAACATTTGTATGAGGGCTATATCTAAATCTGAACCGATCTTACTCACTTTCACCATAGGTTTTTTAGTTGGATTCTAAGATGTTGTACCAATTTTAAAGAAAAACGGGTACACTATGTGGATTTTAGAGCGGAAAACGTCAAATCGGGAGCGACATTTGTATGGGGGGTATATCTAAATCTGAACCGATCTTACTCAATTTTTGCATAGGTGTTTCTAGTTGGATTATAAGATGTTCTGCAAAATTTAAAGAAAATCGGGTACAATATGACGTTTCTAGAGCGGAAAATGTCAAATCGGGAGCAACATTTGTATGGGGGCTATATCTAAATCTGAACCGATCCTACCCAATTTTTGCATACGTGTTTCTAGTTTGATTGTAAGATGTTCTGCCAAATTTAAAGAAAATCGGGTACAATATGTCGTTTCTAGAGCGGAAAATGTCAAATCGGGAGCGACATTTGTATGGGGGCTATATCTAAATCTGAACCGATCTTACCCAATTTTTGCATAGGAGTTTCTAGGTGGATTATAAGATGTTCTGCCAAATTTAAAGAAAATCGGGTACAATATGTCGATTATAGAGCGAAAAATGTCAAATCGGGAGCGACATTTGTATGGGGGGTATATCTAAATCTGAACCGAACTTACCCATTTTTTGCATAGGTGTTTCTAGTTGGATTATAAGATGTTCTGCAAAATTTAAAGAAAATCGGGTACAATATGAGGTTTCTAGAGCGGAAAATGTCAAATCGGGAGCGACATTTGTATGGGGGGTATATCTAAATCTGAACCGATCTTACTCAATTTTTGCATAGGTGTTTCTAGTTGTATTATAAGATGTTCTGCAAAATTTAAAGAAAATCGGGTACAATATGACGTTTCTAGAGCGGAAAATGTCAAATCGGGAGCAACATTTGTATGGGGGCTATATCTAAATCTGAACCGATCCTACCCAATTTTTGCATACGTGTTTCTAGTTTGATTGTAAGATGTTCTGCCAAATTTAAAGAAAATCGGGTACAATATGTCGTTTCTAGAGCGGAAAATGTCAAATCGGGAGCGACATTTGTATGGGGGCTATATCTAAATCTGAACCGATCTTACCCAATTTTTGCATAGGAGTTTCTAGGTGGATTATAAGATGTTCTGCCAAATTTAAAGAAAATCGGGTACAATATGTCGATTATAGAGCGAAAAATGTCAAATCGGGAGCGACATTTGTATGGGGGGTATATCTAAATCTGAACCGAACTTACCCATTTTTTGCATAGGTGTTTCTAGTTGGATTATAAGATGTTCTGCAAAATTTAAAGAAAATCGGGTACAATATGAGGTTTCTAGAGCGGAAAATGTCAAATCGGGAGCGACATTTGTATGGGGGGTATATCTAAATCTGAACCGATCTTACTCAATTTTTGCATAGGTGTTTCTAGTTGTATTATAAGATGTTCTGCAAAATTTAAAGAAAATCGGGTACAATATGACGTTTCTAGAGCGGAAAATGTCAAATCGGGAGCAACATTTGTATGGGGGCTATATCTAAATCTGAACCGATCTTACCCAATTTTTGCATAGGAGTTTCTAGGTGGATTATAAGATGTTCTGCCAAATTTAAAGAAAATCGGGTACAATATGTCGTTTCTAGAGCGGAAAATGTCAAATCGGGAGCGACATTTGTATGGGGGCTATATCTAAATCTGAACCGATCTTACCCAATTTTTGCATAGGAGTTTCTAGGTGGATTATAAGATGTTCTGCCAAATTTAAAGAAAATCGGGTACAATATGTCGATTATAGAGCGAAAAATGTCAAATCGGGAGCGACATTTGTATGGGGGGTATATCTAAATCTGAACCGAACTTACCCATTTTTTGCATAGGTGTTTCTAGTTGGATTATAAGATGTTCTGCAAAATTTAAAGAAAATCGGGTACAATATGAGGTTTCTAGAGCGGAAAATGTCAAATCGGGAGCGACATTTGTATGGGGGGTATATCTAAAACTGAACGGATCTTACCCAATTTTTGGATAGGTGTTTCTAGTTGGATTATAAGATGTTCTGCAAAATTTAAAGAAAATCGGGTACAATATAACGTTTCTAGAGCGGAAAATGTCAAATCGGGAGCGACATTTGTATGGGGGCTATATCTAAATCTGAACCGATCTTACCCAATTTTTGCATACGTGTTTCTAGTTTGATTATAAGATGTTCTGCCAAATTTAAAGAAAATCGGGTACAATATGTCGTTTCTAGAGCGGAAAATGTCAAATCGGGAGCGACATTTGTATGGGGGCTATATCTAAATCTGAACCGATCTTACCCAATTTTTGCATAGGTGTTTCTAGTTGGATTATAAGATGTTCTGCAAAATTTAAAGAAAATCGGGTACAATATGTCGTTTCTAGAGCGGAAAATGTCAAATCAGGAGCGACATTTGTATGGGGGCTATATCTAAATCTGAACCGATTTCCTCCAAATTCAATACCGATGGTCCTTGGCCAGAAAAAATAAATTCTGCCAAGTTTCATGACAATCGGACAACAATTGCGACCTGTAGAGTGCGAACAAGCTAAGATGGACAGCAGACGGACAGACGGACAGACGGACAGACAGACATTGTTAAATCGACTCAGCTGGTGATTCTAAGCCGATCGGTATACTTAAAGGTGGGTCTAGCTCGATTATTTCTTGGTGTTACAAACATTTGGCGCGAAACTAACTTATAATACCCTAGACCACGAAGTGGTGTAGGGTATAATTATGTTATGATCAGTCAATTTACACTCCTCTGAGTCAATAGAAATTTTTCCACGAATATTGCTGAACACATTATCAATACTGGTACCACTTATTGGTCTAGTAATTAAAGTATGACAGTTATCAAAATTATAGGAGTGAAAAAGATCTAAAATATTGGATGATATATCGCTAAACAAATCTATGTTTGAATCTCCCAATACAATTATTGGCCTATCACCAAAAGTTTACAGTCTGGCCTCCATAATACTCATAAATCTTGAAACATTACATTTTGGTGATCTATAAAAAGACAATATCTCAAGCGCTTTTCCACCCACCTTAAGATTTTGTAGTTTTAAATGAACCATGTTTACAAAGTCAATGCTCACACACTCTTGTATCGTATACTTAAAAATGCTGCTGACATAGACAGAAGTACCACCATACCCATCACTTCTACAGCTGTGCACACAGTTGTAATGTGGAATAGAGTACAACTGCGCACAATTCTCACTGTACCATGTTTCATTTACTGCTAAAATATCAGACAATTTAGGATGACTCGCAAGCAATGTTTTGAATTTATTAAATTTATTTATTGACGAAATGCTTCTCATATTAACGGTAATAATATTTATATATTTATAATTCACATAATGTAGAAAAGATGAAGTTATTGAAATAACGATTTATCATAATATTTAAAAAAATACAAAATTAAAAATTTACAAAATTAAATTAATTATAGCAATATTCTATTGCTGTGCCTCAGACACGCTTTCCTTAACCTCCTTATGACTTAAAAAAACAAAAGATCTTCTATATATAGACACTAGCAGTGCCCGCTACTTCGCACTGGGAAAAACAAGTTATTTGTTATCGGTTTTATCAATTTCTGTTTTTGGATAGTATTTATTGAATTTTCTTTTGGTGGATATAGATAAATCTGAAATAGTAATTTGGAAACCTCCTATTAAATAGCACTCATACGCAGTCAAAAGAATGTTCTTGTCGGTGTGCACTAATTTAGCTGAACTTCCTTCGTATGTATCATTTTCTAACCAGTTTCGAGTCGTCGATCTCATGTTTCTAAATGCAGCCGGCCATTTTATAGCTTTTTGCGCATCTTTCCCAAAAAGTACACATTTTGAAAAATCACTATAGATAACACGTGTTCTCGCTTCTTACCTAAAAGCATATACTTTATTTGGTACAAAGATTATCCCTTTTCGTCCCGCATTTTTCTTATACATTTTTATACCCTACACCACTTCGTGGACTAGAGTATTGTAATTTAGTTTTCCGCCAAATGTTTGTAACACCTTTAAGCATACGGATCGATTTAACGATGTCTGTCTGTCCGCCCGTCCGTCTGCTGTCCATCTAAGCTTGTTCGCACTCTACAGGTCGCAAATATGGTCCGATTGTCATGAAATTTGACAGAAGTTAGTTTTTTGGGCCAAGGACGATTGGTATTGAATTTGGAGGAAATCGGTTCAGATTTAGATATAGCCTCCATACAAATATCCCTATAATTTACACTCTTACTCCTCTAGAATACATATTTTGCATGGCCAAATTTTCAGGATCGTGTTATATTTGAGTAAGAAACAGCTCACGGGAAAGTGGATCACATGAGTCCATGTTTTGATATAGCCCCCATACAAATGTACCTCCGATTTAAAATATTACTGCTCTAAAATTCACATTTTACATCGGGTCTTGATCAAATTTTCCACACAATGTTACATTTATACTAGAAACACGTATTTTGAGAGCCAGCTATATAGGTAAATGTTTTGGTACAGCCCCCATACAAATGGGCCCCCAGTTTACACTAATATCGCTCTAGAACCCACATCTTACATTGGATCTTGAAACAATTTTGCAGATCATGTTATATTTCAATAAAGAATATGTACTTTAAAAGTGATTTATAAAGGCCCATTTCTTAATGTATCGCCCTTCTAAATGGGCCCATATTTTTATTATTACCTCTCTAGGACCCACATTCTTCATCGGAAGTTTTCAAATTTTGCAGATTATATTATATTTCAACTAAGAATACATCCTATGAAAGTCAAATATATGGGTCCATATTTTGGTATAACCCCATACAAATTGGTCTCCCATTCTACTCTAATACAGCTCTAGATCCCATATCGTGCATTGGATCTCGATACAATTTTGCATAGCATGTCATATTTCAACTAAGAATACCTACTTTGATCTATATGGAAACACTTTTTAATGTAGCGCCCTTACAAATGGCCCCATTTTAATCTTTACTCCTCAAGGACGCAAATTTTACATCGGATTTTTTTCAAATTTTGCAGATTATATTATATTTCAACTAAGAATACTTACTATGCAAGTCAAATATATGTGTCCATACTTTGGAATAAACCAAATGGAACCCCATTCTACTCTATTACTCCATGTTGTAATAGACCCCCTTTCAAATGTTGATCCGATTCATCCTATTACTACTGTAAAATCTGTATTTGTCTGCCGGAAAATTGGATCAATTATCATATTATTTACCATATTCGTTAAATATGACTAAAGATGAATTTATAGTATTCTATATAATTTACATGAACTACATAAAATTGCTCCCATGAAACACCTGCGTTTAGTAACAAGAGCGAGGTATATACGCAGAGAGTGGTGTAGGGTATTATATAGTCGGCCCCGCCCGACTTTAGCCTTTCGTTACTTGTTAAATTTCCATTTATAATCCGCGTTTACGTAATTAAAGGGCTGTACACACTTTGTATCCCTTTGTTTCCCTCGCACCCCTCAAAAGTACAAATTTCGAAGAATCCAATTTTACTGCACTTGTACGTGGTGAGAGGAATTCATCCCTCTCTCCCCTTAAAGTACAAAAATCGAAAGATCTTTTTTTGTAGCTCGTCTGCATGGTAAGAGCAAGGCACACACGAATTTCATGTTTCTAGTTACTTTAGTCTAGACGAAGGTTCGATGTTTACTCCTTTTTGGCCCATTTCATCCCCTAAAAGTACGAATTTCGTAAAATCCTTTCTTAGTCCGCGTCTCCGCCCCTGGCTTCAGCTGACTGATAAGTCAGTCAGAATCAGCCAGTCAGTCAGTAATGCAACTTTTATATTAAAGATTATTTTCTTTGCCATTTCTTAGCTCTTTGAAAATATTTTTTCTATTTTTTATGATTTTTGTTTGTCGCAACATAAATATTTTTTGTGTAAAAATTCATATTTTTCAAATTTACTGTCTCTATGTGAAAGTGAAATTCTCAACATTTATAGCCATCATAAGTACCTTTAATTGAACATCGGACTTATATTTCCAAAATGACAGTACCTTTGAAGAAAATCGAAATTTTAGTAAAAAATTAAAAAAATATCCATAAAATAGTTGTGTTGATTTTATGAATCTGTATGCATACAACAAAAAATTAAGTCTTGGAAACAATTTTTTTATTTTTTTGTTGCATTGTAAGAAAAATGTCCACGAGTTAATTCCATTTTTGCTGACAATTCTCGGTTGCCTGGTTAACACTATGCCAGTTTTTTTCGTCGCACTTTGTAATCCACAATATATGAAAATGGCAATGAAAATGTTCACGAGTTAATTCCATTTTGGAAATATCTGCTGAGACTCAATAACTCTTAGGGTTGCTAAGGGTCACAACATGCAGTTTGTACAACCCTGCCGTCCAGTGTTGCCGAAGTCTGATGATTTTGTCGATTCATTGGTATACTGTCATATGACCACGTGTGTGACCCGTTCCTCCTGCACCTGTACATTTTCCTTGGACAATTAAATCCCGAAGTGAAGAGAGCATATATGTATATGTACATGAGGTTGTATCGAAAGAGTAAACGTCACGAGTTTTCTTTCGATAATATTTGAAAAAATATTCGACTTTTTGGAAAAGTCACTGCTTTCCAATTATTTTGTAGCGTTAGGATTCATGAGAGTGTAAAATCTAGGAAAACAAATTATTAATTTGGAACAAACTATTAATTCAAAACTGTGTTGTAAGGCAGATTTTGTTGGCTCCCATGAAGGTGAGCGGCCACGTAAACCTATTGGTAGGATTACATTTTGAAAAAATCGTGTTTCTGAAAAATGTTAAAAATTAAATATTCTACCAATAAAAAGTAATATTGAAAAAATGTTTGACAAATTTTTGAAAAAAATCCGTGTTTCTGAAAAATTTTAAAAATTAAATCAATTAAATCAATCAATAAAAAATTATACTAAAAAATATTTTTTGTGTGTATAATGATTCATAAAATCAACACAAAATCGTTTTTGTGGATAACTTTTTCAAAAACATTTTTACTAAAATTCCAATTTTCGTTAAAGGTACCTTTAACATTTGTCCTCTCATTTTTGAAATATATGTAGGTCCCATCATACCCGCTTATATGTCAAATTAAAGGTAAGTAAGGTACAAATGTTGTACACTTCACTGTTACATAGAAACAGTGGTTTAGGAACAATTTCCTAAAAATTATAAAAAATTATAAAAACATATTTTTTTAATATAGCCAAACCAAAAAATATTGAAAAAATAATTTTATAAATATATATAATATTTTAATAATTTCAAACCACGCTTATAAGGCAAGGCTACCAATACGTCAATGTATACGGTGTATACATTCCTCTGAATTCCATGATTCCAGCTGCGGCCATTTTGTTGGTACCATTGTAATCCCTTGACGTTTCTACGTAATTAGAATTTCATCATTCTATCTGTAGACGTTGTGTTGGTACCATTTTTATACCTCCGTATCCATTGTATCCCTTGAAAGTACGAATTTGGAAAAAAACCTTTTATTTTTCATGTCTACGTAGTAAAAGGAATGTATACGCCGAATTTCATTACTCTGGCTGCGATCATTTGGTTTGTACTATTTTTATCCCCTTTTTCCATTTTGACCCCAAAAAGTACGAATTTCGAAAAATCAGTTTATTTTCCGTTTCTACACAGTCAGAGATATGTATACTCCGAATTGCATGACTCTAGCTGCGGTCATTTGTTTGGTACTATTTCTATCCCATTTTTTCATTTTAACCCCAAAAAGTACTAATTTCGAAAAATCCGTCTATTTTCCGTGCCTACGCAATCAGAGGAATGTATACACCGAATTTCCTTATTCTAGGTGTAGCCGTTTGGTTGGTACCATTTTTATCCCTCCTTACCCATTGTATCCCTTGAAAGTACGAATTTGGAAAAAAACTTTTTATTTTTCATGTCTACTTAGTCAAAGGAATGTATACTCCGAATTTCATGACTCTGGCTGGGGTCATTTGGTTGGTACTATTTTTATCCCCTTTTTCCATTTTGACCCCAAAAAGTACGAATTTCGAGAAATCAGTTTATTTTCCGTGTCTACACAGTCAGAGGAATGTGTACTCCGAATTTTATGACTCTAGCTGCGGTCATTTGATTGGTACTATTTTTATCCCCTTTTTTCATTTTAACCCCAAAAAGTACGAATTTTGAAAAATCCGTGTACGTGTCTATGCAATCAGAGGAATGTATGTACCGAATTTCATTATTCTAGATGCAGCCGTTTGGTTGGTACCATTTTTATCCCTCTAATCCCATTTTAACCCTTAAAAGTACGAATTTGGAAAAAATACTTTTCTATTGTGTATCTACTCAATTAGAGGAATGTACACACCGAATTTCGTGTTTCTAGCTGTAGTCGTTTAATATGTACCATTTTTATCCCTTTTTTGCCCCATTTCACCCCCTACAAATAAGAATCACTTTATGGTGCACGTTATTGCTATAATAAATATCAAGCAAATATAAACAGACATATTAAAAAAACATGCTTGAATACGCTAAACAATTAGGGATTATTATGGCTATTTGTAGTCCTTGTGAGGGAACAATTTTTCCCTTTTGGCCGATTTCGCCCCATTTCAATCCCAACCAATCTACGACTATAAGACGCATTTATGGAAAATGTGAACATTCTAGCTCCTTTCGTTTAGATGCTAGCGTGCTTTCAACAAACGGACAGACGGACATGGCTAGATCGTCTTAGAATTTTATGGCGATGAAGAATATATATATACTTTATAGGGTCTCAGGTCGACATTTCAAGGTGTTACAAACGGAATGACAAAGTTAGTATACCCACATCCTGGAGGTGGAGGGTATAAAAATTGGCGGATACTTAAAATTTTCTGTTAACCGATGATACAAAATTTCGATCCATAAGGCCCTTCTTCCATATTTAAGCTAAAAATACTTCAGCTAAGTCAATGAAACTATATCCAACGAAAATGACAATTCTATTTTTGCATTCTATTTTGCATAACCAAACATATTAGAAATCTTAATAGAATAGCCCAGGAAAATGTTCACGAGCTTATTCCATTTTTAGCTGACAATTCTATTTTTGCACTGTTTTCTTGATAATCAAACACATCAATAATTTTAATAAATTATTGCAGGAAAATTTCCACAAGTTGATTCCATTTTTTGCTGACAATTTACTTTTTTTGAACTTTTTTCTTGATAATCAAAGACATCAAAAATTTTAATAAATAATTGCTGAGTAATTTCCACTTGTTGATTCCATTCTCTGCTGACAATTATATTTTTACATGTTCTTTCGATAATCAAATAAATAATTGCAGGAAAATTTCCACGAGTTGATTCCATAAATACATGCAGGAAAATTTCCACGAGTTGATTCCATAAATACATGCAGGAAAATTTCCACGAGTTGATTCCATAAATACATGCAGGAAAATTTCCACGAGTTGATTCTATAAATACATGCAGGAAAATTTCCACGAGTTGATTCTATTTTTTTGCTGACATTTCCATTTTAATTAAAAATTAAAAATGTATACATATATTTACATGAAAATTATCGCACCTTGATCTAAGAAAAGCAATCACTTCGATATGATCTAATGTACAGACAATATACAACATCTGTCATTTTTATATATACCATACAATACAAATACTTATGTATGCATGAATGTCCACAAACGTTAAACTTTTTTGTAGAAAAACGAAATTTTCCTACCACCCAAGGCAAAATTGGATTTGAAAGTATTTGATGGCATGGTCAGTTGAGACCAAGTGCTGCAGGGGTTGGGATGGAACTGGAAAAAATCCCAGGAATGAGAATGCATTGCGGCTTTAAAAGTTTATTGCTGGAGTGCAGCAGACCACGATTTAAGGGTGGTAGGAAGGGGTAAGTGTCAACATTGTTTTACCTGTAATTTCTTTTACCTACAAGTGCAGACATACATATCTACATACATACATGTAACTACGTACATATATGTACGCCTATGCTGTTATTACAACACTTTTTAAAACCATACACACATACACACATGTTCAGATGTGCGTACACCAACCATCACATGTTATTTTATTACAACAACACCAGCATCAAAAACATGGCAAAAAAGAATATAAAACATTATGTTGACGGCAACGACAATGTTGTTCCGTTTTTTACGGCTCATGTTATTTTACATTCACTCTCAAACTCAAACACACGCACGCTTACATGCATACATACATGTACAGAGGAGACATGGAATTGATGTATCTTTTTGCACTCACACACACACTCGTATACAGATGCAACTGAATTATATGTCTCTGTCATTCAGATTACCACTAACAGCAGCAGCAGCCGCAAGACAACCAACAACCCCCTCCTACCTTACCATCAACACCACCCACAGCAACAAATACACCTACAAATTGCTGACAGCAGTAATAAAAGTGAAACTTTAATATGCAGTCTACTCTCATTCTCACACACTCCCATTACCACTCTCCCTCTCTGTCTTTCTTTGTTTGAGAGATTTCAACAGTAATAATTTAACATAGCCGTTGTGTGAGTGGGGTGTGTGTGAGGTGGAAGGGGTTGAAGTGGGGTTATATGCACCTTGGTTGCTTGTAAACAATTTTAATAATCGTTGTTGCAGTAATTAACTGCAACTGTGCCGATAGTAATATTACATACGTACGCTCACTTACTGCAAGACTGTCATAAGACGAAATACTAGGTTTTGGAGTAAATGTTGGAGAAATATTTCTTCATCTTGTGTAAAAAAAGTTCATATTAATAGGACTGTTTTTCTTTCAGCCTGGATAACAAAAGCATGAATAAATATTTATTTTTTTAATTCAAAATAAAATATTTTTTTTCATATTTTTCGCCAACTACAATATTATTAAAAAAATTGCCAAAGAAATATTTTATGTTTACATTTTTGGACTTAGCCTCGGTAGCCAAAAAAATAAAAGTGTGTATTTGATAGTTAGTAATATTACATACGTACACTTAATTATTTCAAGACTGTCATAAGACGAAAAACAAGACTTTTGAGTACATAAATGTTGGAGAACTATTTCTTCATCTTGTGTTAGAAATTCATATTAATAGGGCTGTTTTCTTTCAGCCGGGATAACAAAAGCATTTATAAATATTTATTTTTTTTTTAATTCAAAATAAATAATATTTTTTCATATTTTTCGCCAACTACAATATTATTAAAACAAATTTGCAAAAAATATATTTTATGTTGACATTTTTGGACCAAAATGGACCAAAAAAAACACGTCTATATTTGATAGTTATCCGGTCTAAGTCAACATATTTAAAACTTTAAATTAGAATCGTCTATAAAAAAAGTAGTGATTATTTTTTCAAATTTCTGGTTTTATTGGAAAGGTTGAACTTTGTCATTTAATAACACCGCGTGACAGTACTTTTTGGACCTGAACAGGACAATATACACATGAAACTAGAATTAATATGTGATAATTTTGTGATATTTTCTCCTTTTTACAGGACTTTTAATTTCCAAAGGATTTTTTGTCTTTATAATTTATTTTCATATTTCGAGAGCCATTTTTGCTGACATTTCATTTCGACTTTATTAAAAATTATACAAATATGTCCATAACATTTTTGTATTTGTATAACCTCCACCTCCAGGATGGGGATATACTAACTTTGTCATTCCGTTTGTAACACCTTGAAATATCGACCTGAGAGCCTATAAAGTATATATATTCTTGATCGTCATACAATTCTAAGACGATGAAATCATGTCCGTCCGTCTGTTTAAAGCACGTCTTATAGTCGTAGATCGGTTGGGATTGAAACTGGGCGAAATCGGTCCTTGTGAGGGAAAAATTTTTCCCTCACAAAAATATCCATAAGCATATTTTTTCAATATATCTGCTTGTACTTACTTAATATCGGGTATTCGCATTCCCCCTATAACAAAAACGTGCACCATAAAGTGATTTTTATTCGTAGGGGGTGAAATGGGGCAAAAGGGATAAAAATGGTACATATTAAACGACAACAGCTAGAAACACGAATCACGAAACACTCGGTGTGTTCATTCCTCTAACTGAGTAGAGACATGATATAAAATTATTTTTTCCAAATTCGTACTTTTAAGGGGTAGAATGGGAAAAGAGGGATACAAATGGTACCAAAAAAACGGCTGCACTTAGAATAATGAAATATAATATATAATATATAATATATAATATATAATATATAATATATAATATATAATATATAATATATAATATATAATATATAATATATAATATATAATATATAATATATAATATATAATATATAATATATAATATATAATATATAATGGTGTATACATTCCTCTGATTGCACAGATACGTAAAATAAACGATTTTTTCCAAAATCGTACCTTTTGGAGTTAAAAGGGATAAAAATAATATCAACCAAATGACCGCAGCTAGAGCCATGAAATTCAGAGTATACATTCCCCTGACTGCGTAGACACAAAAAATAAAAGGTTTTTCCAAATTCTTACGTTTAAGGGATACAATGGGTACAGAGGGATAAAAATAGTACCAACTAAACGAATACAGCTAGAATGATGAAATTTTGTGTGTATATCCCTCTAATTGCGTAGACACGTAAAATAAAGAGATTTTAGAAAGTCGTACTCTTAAGAGGGTAAAATAGGAAAAGGGGATAAAAATGTTACCAACCAAATGGTCGCAGCTAGAATCATGGAATTCGTTGTATACATTCCTCTGACTGCATAAACACCCAAACTAAAAGATTTTTTCAAATTCGTACTTTTTTACTTTTAGGGCAAAAATTGGTTGAATCATGAATTTAGGTTATTTTGCACTATGCACGTAGATAATGAATTTTCAAAATGTGTACTTTTGGAATTAAAATTGAATGGAAATACAGCCACTTGTAGCATCCACTATCTTTCAACATTTATGGTATTTAAGCTTTTTGAAAATTGAAATATAAGAATATTTATTTTTTGAATTGACTTGAAGTATTATTTCGATATGTCAATGTATTGGTAGACTTGCTTTAAAAGCGTGGTTTGAAATAATAAAAATATAATATTTATTTATAAAATTATTGTTTTTTTTTTCAATATTTGTATTTGTTTTGGTTTGGCTATATTAAAAAAATATATTTTCCTATAATAATACTGCACTTCTACGAAAATCGACAGCCTCTGTGGAATGCAATTCATGATGGAGGGTATAAAAAGTTCGGCCCGTCCGAACTAACGCCGTTTTTACTTGTTTCTTTGGAAGCAGGTAACGCCAAATACATTTAAAAATTGTCGCACCTTGATATAAGACAAACAATCAATTCGATATCATTTTATGTTCATGCAATATACAACTTCTGTCATTTTTATATGTTCCAGTTAGAATGATATACAGTTATACGCTCTGAGATATGCCATGGTTTATGTTTGAGTCAATTGAAAAACATTTTTCCACCGAAACACACAATATTTTTCTTAGAATATCCTACTACTATATCGAACTTTTATAAAAAAAATCGACAACGTTGGTGCCTCTAAGGGAACCATTACTTTCAGTGGAAGCACTGACTTAGACCACTTTCATTCTTCTCAATATTGAAAAAATTAAACAAACAAAATTTTTAATTTTATTCAAAAGTTTTAAGCAAAAAAAAAACACAAAATATTTTATTAAAAAAAATAAAAAATATATATAAATATTTATATTATATATATATTTATATATATATACATTATCCTTTCTCCTTTATACAGGACTTTTAATTTCCAAAGGATATATTTGACTGAATAATTTATTTTCATACTTTCGAGAGACATACACAAACACATTGAAAATCTTAATAAATTAGCGTAGGAAATTTTTCACGGGCTTATTCCATTTTTTGCTGACAATTCCATTTTTTGCACTTTTTTCGTGATAATCAAAAATATCAAAAATGTTAATAAATAATTGCAGGAAATTTTCCACAAGTTTATACCATTCTTTGCTGACATTTCCATTTTTATTAAAAATTAGAAAAATGTATCCATAGCAAATACCTTTTTATATCCTTCACCTAAGGGTGGGAATATAATCACTTTGTTATTCCGTTTGTAACACCTTATATTTTAACCGAGACTCCATAAATTATATATATTCTGGGTCGTGGTAAAATTCTAAGGCGATCTAACCGTGTTTGTCTGTCCGTCTGTCGCTTGAAAGCATGCTAGCTTGCTTGCAAAACTAATATATCCGTACGAAATATGAAAGAAAACACTAAATATTTTATTAAAAAAATAAATATAAATATTTAGAGGTTGTTCGTGTAGAAACTGTATATTGAAATTATCTTTTCTCTTTTTTACAGGACTTTTAATTTCCAAAGGATATATTTGTCTGAATAATTTATTTTCATACATTCGAGAGCCATACACAAGAATAAAGATATTTAAATAATTTATTTTCATACCAAGACGATATTGCTATCAATTGAAAGAGAAGAATGTCTGTTAAAATGACTAAAATGTATTAGATTAGCATTAACAACCATTTAAAATTTTCTCCCTTAAATAGTAAAATATGAATAAACTAAATAAATATAATGAGGTATAACTTGAAACAGCTATATTCATTATATTTAAAGTGTTTTTAACGTATATTTTTCTCTTTAATTTGATACCCATATCGTCTTGGTATGACTCGTTAAAGTATGAAAATAAAAAATCCTGAAAAAAGAAGAAAGGATCACCAAATGAAATATTGAGTACACAGTTTTTCTACATACGATCTCCAGTCTCACACATATGTTGTCTTGCTCAGGTCCAATAAAATAAATGTTAAATTGTCGCACGGTGTAGTGGAACACATTATCATTCATACGGCTGTCACTACTGGCTCGGCAGTACCTCAGCCGATCAACCCAATTTTATCAGTGCAGCCCTAAATCCACACTAAACATTGACTCGTTGTGGAAGCATTGGCTTCTCAATAGTCACGTGTGGGTTCTCTGAACCCCATACGCGGCAATTTTGCTTATTGACATAGCCACCGAGATGAAAATGAGCTTCATCCGAAAACACGAAAATTTTTCAAGTAAATTTCTTACAGTTTGCGTTAAAGACTCAAAACTTTGGAAGTAGGTTTTTAATATTTTCCAATTTTGTTCGAACGTATAGCGTCCTTTTTTCAAATGTCAAACATAAAACTGAAGTAATCGGTAGGTCAAATTTAAAACTTTAAATGACCCACCCTATACAATATACATATTTGTATCAAAACAATTTTCAAAAAAAAAAAACATTTTGTCTTGACGTCTTTGGACTTATATAACGGAAATATAACCATATACCTACACCAATACGTGATAAAATACAAAAAAAACGTGGGTTGTCGAAAGTCATTTACCTTTTTTATGGGCCCCAAAGATTTGGGGAATCGGTGTAATTTTTGCAAAAAAGTGATAATTTTCTCAGGCTCATATGTATATTGCAAACCGTTTGGAATTTTGATTTACTCTCTGAGACAATGCTGTAGCTCTTGTCATAAAGAACAAAAATTGTGAGCATATAAAATCAAACAAACTTCATCTTTAGGGTCAAAATCGCAAATGTCGTAGGTAGCGTATACGTGCTGTTGATTAAGGATAATATCACTCATACGCGCAGTTGTCGGACTAACGATTAACAGAAGCAGTCCTGCAAGATATATTTTTCCTACCTAAACGATGTTAAGAAGCATTCCTAGGAAGTTCATATGTTCTAGAAAATTGTTTATTGAGATCTTAGGTACATTTTTGTAGTTGATTGATTCCTTAAATTTTGAACGGTTTGCTATCTGAACGGGTGAAAAAGTAAAAAAAAATCGATTTTTTTGAAGATTTTGCGAACTTTATATACCCTCGACCATGGATTGCATTTCATAGAGACTGGTCGATTTTCGTAGAAGAGGAATAACTTTATAGGAATATATTAAATTTGGTTTTTGTAGCCAAACCAAAAAATATTGTAAAAATAATTTTGCAACTAAATATAAAACTTAATTATTTTATGTTTATACTAAATATATGTATCGGAATAATTAAAAAAGTAAATATAAGGCAGCAATCTGCAAAGAAGCTTAAAAATTCTAAATATTGGAGGATAGTGGGTTCATTTTCACCTAAAGATGTTTGATTGATTTCCTATTATTTTAATTCCAAAAGTGTAAATTTTGAAAATCCATTTCATTTTATGGTGCAGGTTTTTGGTATAGAGGGAGTGCGCATATTGAAAAACACGCTTAAATACTCTAAATTATTAGGGGTTATTATGGGTATGTTTAGTCCTTGTGAGGGAAAATTTTTTCCCTTTCGGCCGATTTCTCCCAGTTTCAATCCCAACCGATCTACGACTATAAGACGCATTTATGGAAAATTTAGACGTCGTAGCTCCTTTCGTTTAGATGCTAGCGTGTTTTCAACAGACGGACGGACATGGCTAGATCTCTTCGAATTTTATGACGTTCAAGAATATATATACTTTATAGAGTCTCACGTCGATATTTCAAGGTGTTACAAACGGAATGACAAAGTTAGAATACCCCCATCCTGGAGGTGGAGGGTATAAAAACTTCACCTCGAAGGTCAAAATCGCAAATGTCATAGGTAGCGTATACGTGCTTTTGATTAAGGATAATATCACTCATACGCACACTAGTCGGACTGACCATTAACAGAAGATATATTTTTCCTACCTAAACGGTTTTAAGAATCATTCCGAGGAAGTTCATATGTTCTAGAAAATTGTTTATTGAGATCTTGGGTACATTTTTGTTGTTGATTGTTCCCTTGCATTTTGAACGGTTTGCTATCTGAACGGGGGAAAAAGTATAAAAAAATTCGATTTTTTGAAGTTTTTTTGCGAACTTTATTCATGCCCAAAAACAATGAAAATGAAATGAAAAAACATGCTTAAATACTCTAAATATTAGGGATTATTGGAGTATTTTCAGTTCTTGTGAGGGAAAAAATTTTCCCTTTGGACCGATTTCGCCCGGTTGCATCCCCAACCGATCTACGACTATAAGACACATTTGTGGAAAATGTATACCGTCTAGCTCCTTTCGTTTAGATGCTAGCGTGTTTTCAACAGACGGACAGATCGTCTTAGAATTTTATGGCGATCAAAGTCTGAGATCGATATTTCAAGGATATATTTCCATCGTGGAGGTGGAGGGTATAAAAAATACACTTATACTGGTTAGTTATCAGGGCTGAAATTTTAATATAAAATTATTTTTTCTATTTAAATTATTAGTTTGAGTATTCGACCTTTTATTCAATATTTTAATGAAAATTTATTAATTAATCAGACCTCGAGCTTGGTTAATTAATAAATTTTCAGTATTTTTTTTTTAATTTTTGTTCCAATTTTTGTATTTTTTTTTCTAATTTTTGTTGTGGCCAATTGAAACGATTACTGATGAGATCGTAGATATTTGAAGAGGATATGGCCGAAGGATTAGGTAGGCGGGGATAAATAAACACATAGGGTATATAACTGGATTAGCTATGTAATTGTGTAACCGTCAAATGGTCTCGGCTCACAAATTTAACTTCAGACTAGACTTAGTCGAAGTTGTCCTCGACGTGATTATTGTCGCGTTGAAACCACTGTGTGGCTGCCGGTTGGCTGGTTTAATATTGGTCTTTATTACCACACATTACATGGCATTAAATACGCATCATGCGAGAAAAAAACGAAAAAAATAATACCCAACAAATAACGAGTAAATGAAAACAAGAAAAATATGTTTAAAAAAATTATGTAAATTACATTAACACGTACACGACACACAAACACGCGCACACACACACAAACATTGACAGTTAATGCTCTAGCCATCAATTTGTCCAAAGTGATGATGACGTATTACAGATGAAACGTTTTACTCTTCCTTTAACTTCCGGAATACGTTTTATACCAACAGACAGACATACATGCATACATACATACACACATGGATGTACTCGTATTCGCATGTCTGCGACAATGTTTTAATGCCCTCAACGTTCGTTTGTTCAGCGTCTTTCATTCCATTCCATTTAATAATTAATTTTTATGGGGCTGCTTCACACACTTCCTTTCCATTCGGTTTTTAATGTTGTAATTATAACGCAGCATAAATAAGGCTGACAATGGCTGGCAGCCGCGAAAAACTGGAGAGCTTGGAAAATAGGTGAAATTTATCGGAATATTATGCAAATATAAGATGGGCTTCTAAGAAAATTATCAGAAAGAGAAAATGCAATTAAGTCACCGCTTTCAGCCAATTGAACTTCTTTGAAATCCTGTGGAATCTATGGATAAATATAGAAGTGGTGGTCCTTTTTTGCAGAAGCAAAATATTTTTTTTATAAAATTATGATTTTCTTAATTTTGTTTAAAAATCACTTTACGAATTAATTGAGTAAATATTTTTCTTTTTATATTCGAATAAATCAATGCCTATTTGAAGAAAATCTATGGATAAATATAGAATTTATGGCCCTTCTTGTTTTAGTAAATTAAAAAGATATCCATACATTTGTATACCCTTCAGCACAGGATGGATGGATGGTCATTCCGCTTGTAACACCTTGAAATATTGACCTGAGACCATACAAAGTATATATATTCTTGATCGCTATAAAATTCTATGTTCGTCCGTCTGTAGAAAGCATGTCCAAAATTTCCAAGAATACGTTGTAGATTACTAGGGATTGCATGTGGGTGAAATCGGTCCAGAGGGAACAAATTTTCCCTAACAAGGACAGGAAATTTGAGTATTTATGAAGAATTTTCGAAGATTTCTGCCTTGTATTTCATTCTATAGCATGAACGCACACCAAAAAGTGATCCATACTTTCAGGGGGAGAATTGGGCTAAAAAGGGTTAAAAATGGTACCAATCAGGCCACAATAGCTAGTAGCGCTATATTTGGTGTGCTCATCCCTCAAATCGCATATACACGTAAAATAAAGGGATTTTTCGTACTCGTACTTTTGAAGGGGTAAAATGTGGAGAAGGGGATAAAATTGGTACCGTCCAAAGCGCTGCAGCTAGAATCATAAAGTTAGGTGCGTACATTCCCTTGCCTCTATTGACGTGCAAAATAAAAACTTTGCTTATCGCGGAGAAACGGGGAGAATGGGGATAAAAAATGTACCAATCTAACGGCTGAAGCTAGAATAATGAATCGGTAGCCTCTAATCTGCCGGTAATATTGTGGAATGTACTCCATGGTGGAGGGTGTATAAGCTTCTAATTTAGAAACCTAAAATATATCATAAAATACTATACATAGCTCTTCGACAATAATAAATGTCACCTAGGGTGGGCAATTTAAAACATAAATTCGGCTATAAAAAAGTTCTTTTTTTTTTTCAAATTTCTGGTTTTATTGGAAAAGTTGAACTTTGTCATTTAATAATGAAACACAATATCTATATATATAAAAGAGTTGCGTTACTGACTGACTGACTTATCATTGACCAGCCCCCAGACTATTTGTACTTATAAGGGGAGAGCGCGACAAAAAGGGATAAAAATGGTACCAACTAAAGTATTGTAGCCCAGAATCGTGAAATTTGGTATGTAAATTCCTCTGACCACGTAGAAGCGCGTTAAAATTGGATTTTTCATAATTTGTACTTTTAAGGGTTGCGAGGGACAAAAAGGGATGAAAATGGTACTAATTTTAATATTGCTGCTATAGTCGTGAAATTTGGCATGTAAATTTCTCTCACCACATAGAATCTTAATATAAATGCATTTTGTATTTTTAAGGGTTGCGCGGGACAAAAAGGGATAAAAATGGTACCAACTAAAGTATTGCAGCTATAATCTTGAATTTTGATATGTAAGTTCTTCTGGCCATGTAGAAGCGCAGTAAAGTTGAATTTTTCGATATTTGTACATATAAGAGGTGAGCAGGACAAAAAGGGATAAAAATAGTACCAACTAAATTATTATAGCAAGAATCGTGAAATTTGGTATGTTAATTCCTCTGATCCTCTGAAGAAGCGCAAAAAAATTGCAAAATAAAATTACTAATTTAAGTATTGCAACTATAGTCCAAATCCAAATTGATTTTTCGAAATTTGCACTTTTAAGGGGAGAGCGGGACAAAAAGGGATAAAAATGGTACCAAATTTAGGATTACAGCTAGAATCATGAAATTTAGTATGTAAATTCCTCTGACCATGTAGAAGCGCTAACAAAATGGATTTTTTTTTTGAATAAAAGATTCTGCGGTTGTAATTTTTTGTTAAAAACTGGGTAGAAAATGATAAAAAATATATATACGAATGGAGTTCAGCTAAAACAGTGCACACCGACAAGCACATTCTTTTGACTGTATATGAGTGCTATGTTTCCAATTTACTATTTTAGAAAAGAAAATTAAATAAATACTAGTCAAAAACAGAGACGGATAAAACTAATAACAAATAACTGGTTTTGCGAAGCAGCGGGTACTACTAGTCATTCATATGACTACCACGACTGGCTCGGCATTACCGCAGCCGATCAACCCAAGTTTTCAGTACAGCCCATAATCCCATGGCTTCTCAATAGTCACGTGTGGGTTTTCTGAACCACATATGGGGTTCATTTTGCTTATTCAATTTTGCTTATTGGCCGAGATGAAAATGAGCTTCATGAAGGCTGATCTCTCCTCGAAAAAATTTCAACATACATTTCTTACTGTACTTCCCAGTTTTGTCCGAGGCTATAGCGTCCCATTTTGCAAATGTCAAACATAAACATGAAAATAAAAATTAATGTTATTCTACCTTTCAAAGTCAAAGTAATCGGTAGTTCAAATTTAAAATTTTAAATGGCCCACCCTATAATATAATTTTTTACATTTATCCATTTTATAAATAATGGTTATTTTTTCAAATAAATATTGATTTCTTCTTCGGATGCTAGCTATCAAAAAATGCTATTTTTTTCACAATTTTTGGCGACTGTTCCTAAACCACTACTTCCACATGAAGGTAAGCCATTGAAAATTATTTAATATCCATATCCAATATCCGTTTTCATAGAAAATTATTTAATATTTTTTAAAGCTTGTCCCAAAATGCATCAGAAAATGTTTTACACAATTCTCTGACAACATTTTTGTGGCATAGTGATATTAATTGTATTTACATTTATCGTCCAGGAAAAACTATTTACCTCAGGTTCGATTTCGTCCATTTGAAATTGCTGGGTAACAGTTTTTTTTAATTTTATACCCAAAAAATACTAATTTTGAAAAAATCATCTTATTTAGAGCGTCTACACAGTCAGAATTTAATAATTAGCTAGAATGTTTCCGTTTGGTTGGTACCAATTGTAATCCCATTCCCCTAAAAGTGTTAATTTCGAAAATTTATGTTCAAAGTATGTACTCAGTAAATTTGATAATTCTGCAGCCATTTCCGCTCTAAAAGTACGAAAATGGCAGTATGAGCGACATATAGAACAAATTTCATTATTCTAGCTACAGCCGATTAGTTAGTACCACTCGTATCCCTCTTTTCACATGTTAGTTTTAAAAGTACGAATTTCTAAAAAGTTGTCTACTATGCGAGGGTACGCAGCTAGAGTAATGTACACACCGAATTTCACGATTTTAACTTTAATTATATGATTGTACCAGTTTTATCCATCATTTGTGTACCTTAAAGGTACGAATTTCGAAAAATCCATTTAGTGTTGACATGTCTAAACAGAATTTCATGTTTTTAGCTGATGTCGTTTGATTGGTACCATTTGAATCCCACACGCTAGCTAGCTGGCAAATCGGTTGGGATTGAAAATGGGCTAAATCGACCCAAAGGGAAAAATCTTTCCTTAACAAGGTCTGAAAGTAACCTCTAATATTTAGATTATTTATTCGTACCATTAAGGGATCAAAAGGGGAAAAGAGTGATAAAAATGGTACCATTCAAAAGACTGACGGCTAAATCATGAAATTCAGTGTATACATACATTCCTTTGATTGTGTAGATGCAAAATATTAAGCAGTTTTTCGAAATTTGTACTTTTAGGGGGACGGAAGGGGATACAAATGGTACCAACCAAACGACTACAGCTAGAGTCCTGGAATTTGGTGTCTACACCGCTCTGGCTGCATAAATGCGAAAAGAAAGATATCTTTCGATATTCGCACTTTTAGGGTGAAAATGTGGAATGGGGATAAATTTGGTACCGACCAAATAGCTGCAGATAGAATTACAAAATTCCTCCGAGTGAAATGTATATACCGATTTGTATGCTTTGAACTTCGACCACATGATCGTACCATTTTTATCCCCCTTTTTCCCATTCCCATACCAAAAAATGCTTAAATACTCCAAAAATAGGGAAACAAATTTCTCTCTGGCCCGATTTCGTCCATTTGAAATCCCAACCGAGATCCAGTCATTGGACACATGTGTGAAAAATATTTAAATTTTCAATTTTTTTTTCAGAATTTTACCACAACCCACAATATATTGTATGTGAAGGGAATAACAAAACAAATATACCCTCCATCCTAAGGTGGAGGATATAAAAATGTCAACTTTACGAACACATTTATGGGTCTGAAATTAAATAATTTGTAATTGAAACTCCTTTTTTCTCTGTTTAATTTCCCCATAACTTTTTAAAGTTCTCAAACAAAGTTTCCCCCTTCCTCCCCCCACCCTCCTAATCACACCCTTCGTTGTGTTGATTTGTTAGCAGAATGCCACACAAATGAGTGGTAATCAAGTGCAAGACACAAATCATGTGTTCTCTCCCTGCACTTTGTTCAATTTGTGTTTTTCCTTCGCAATGACATGACACGACAGCAGTGTCTCCGTGTAACCCTTTTAGCCAGCCATGGCCAAGAAGTAATGATCGATGGTGGAAACTGGAAACTTCACTGCCAACGTATCAATCCGGACATGACATTCTCAACAGTCTGTGTGGCACTCAAAAGACAAAAAAAAAAGGATTCACAACCAAAGGAATGTGTGCCAGAGGGTGGAGAAAGGGCAACACGAAAAATTACAACAATGACATTAACACTGACAACAAAAAAGTGGCATGTAATAAAAATCATGCAAATCACTTAACAACAACAGCAACGACAACAGCGAAAGGAAAAAAGGAAACAACACAAAAGTGAATAACAAAACACAAACGTATAAAAAGCCGGCCAAAAGAAAATCACAAGTAAAACATAAAAGGAAAGTATATGTACATGAGGGGGGGGGGGGGCAGTAGGAAAGCAAATCTTGACCACAACAACAACAACTAACTTCTACAGCAATTTTCAGACATTCAGGGCAAGACGAACGAACAATTCAAAGCAGAAATTGCTCGACACACTCATTTGGAGGGAAAAAATTATGGCCAGTTTTTGTGGCTGTTGCTTGTGCTTGTGTGTCTGCGGAAGGGAAAGGCTCAGTCGCCCACCAAGGGTGTTAAGTTCCGAACATACATAAGCGATGAAGGTTACTTGCACTGCCATGCACCCATCCCCAATACATACACACCCCAATAAATACCGGCAAAATGCGAAAGCAAGGGTGGATAATTGTGTAGATTGTTTTCGAGCAGGGAGCAGGATGATAAGGCAGGGAAACTAGAATACCCCCAGTATAGCATTTTCAGATTGCATGCGAAATCAAGCGATTTCAGCTTCAATGTGAAATCAAATCCAATAAAAATATTTAAAATTCATCAAATCGCGTGAAAGTGGTAAAAATGCATGGCGACAATTTTAATAAAATAATCCCCATTTTTGGAACACATTTTCCCCATTTTGGGAATTTTGGTATTTGTTTAGAGAAAAAAAATTAAAATTTGGCAATATTTTCACCGTTATTATCATTTTGTCGAATTTTAAGTATTTTTATTGGACTTCAATTTGTAAAAGTATGAGAATGACCAAAACTTGTATTTTTGCAACAATTTTGTTTTAGCGACTTCTTCAATATCTCAGTCAATTATTGGTGGATTTTTAAAATCAAACCAATTTTTTACTCCATACTAAATGTGTTATTTGAATAAATTTACTAGTGATAAGGTTACCAAACAAAATAATGTGCAAAAATACTGTCAAAATTGAAAAAATAGTTAAAAATTGTTTAAAAAATGTGTTTGCTCGACAAAAGCGCACAGATTTTTTAAAATTCATGAAATCGCATAGAAGTGGTAAAAATGCATGGCGACAAGTTTAATAAACTTTATATACCCTCCACCATAGATTGCATTCCACAGAGGTTGTCGGTTTTCGTAGAAGTGTAGTGATATTACAGGAAAATATAATTTTTTTTTAAAACCCAAACCAAAACAAATATTGAAAAAATAATTTTATAAATAAATATAATATTTTAATTATTTCAAACTACGCTTATAAGGTCAATTCAAAAAATAAATATTCTTATATTTACATTTTCAAAGAGCTTAAATACCATAAATATTGGTAGATAGTGGGTGCTACAGTTGGTTGTATTTCCATTCTATTTTAATTCCAAAAGTACAAATTTTGAAAATCCATTATCAGACGTACATAGTGCAATATAACCTAACTTCATAATACAACCAATTTTTGCCGTAAAAGAAAAAGTACGAATTTGGAAAAAAACTCTTTATTTTGCGCGTCTATGCAGTCAGAGGAATGTATACACCGAATTCCATGATTCCAGCTGCGTCCATTTGGTTGGTACCATTTTTACCCCCTTGACGTTTCTACGCAATTAGAATTTCATCATTCTAGCTGTAGTCGTTTAGTTGGTACTATTTTTATCCCTCTGTACCATTGTATCCCTTGAAAGTACGAATTTCGAAAAATCCGTTTATTTTCCGTGTCTACGCAGTCAGAGGAATGTATACTTCGAATTGCATGACTCTAGCTGAGGTCATTTGGTTGGTACTATTTTTATCCCCTTTTTCCATTTTAACCCCAAACAGTACACATTTCGAAAAAGTCGTCTATTTTCCATGTCTACGCAGTCAGAGGAATGTATACTCCGAATTTCATGACTCTAGCTGCGGTAATTTGATTGGTACTATTTTTATCCCCTTTTTTCATTTTAACCCCAAAAAGTACGGATTTAGAAAAATCTGTTTATTTTAAGTGTCTACGCAATCAGAGGAATGTATACACCGAATTTCAACATTCTGGGTGTAGCCGTTTGGTTGGTACCATTTTTATCCCTCCGCGCCTATTATATCCCTTGAAAGTACGAATTTGAAAAAAAAACTTTTATTTTTCATGTGTACGTAGTCAAAGGAATGTATACTCCGAATTTCATGACTCTAGATGCGGTCATTTGATTGGTACTATTTTTATCCCCTTTTTCATTTTAACCCCAAAAAGTACGAATTTTGAAAAATCCGTGTATTTTTCTTGTCTATGCAATCAGAGGAATGTATACACCGAATTTTATTATTCTAGGTACAGCCGTTTGGTTGGTACCATTTTTATCACTCTATTCCCATTTTACCCCTTAAAAGTACGAATTTGGAAAAAATACTTTTTTATTGTGTATCTACTCAATTAGAGGAATGTACACACCGAATTTCGTGTTTCTAGCTGTTGTCGTTTAATATGTACCATTTTTACCCCTTTTTTGCCCCATTTCACCCCCTACAAATAAGAATCACTTTATGGTGCATGTTTTTGCTATAAGGGGAGTGCGCATACCAAATATCAAGCAAATATAAACCTACATATTCATAAAACATGCTTAAATATGCTAAAATATTAGGGATTATTATGGGTATTTTTAGTCCTTGTGAGGAAAAAATTTTTCCCTTTGGGCCGATTTCGCCCTGTTTCAATCCCAACCGATCTACGACTATAAGACGCATTTATAGAAAATTTGAACCTTCTAGCTCCTTTCGTTTAGATGCTAGCGTGCTTTCAACAGACGGACGGAAGGACGGACATGGCTAGATCGTCTTAGAGTTTTATGACGATCAAGAATATATACTTTATAGGGTCTAAAGTCGATATTTCAAGATGTTACAAACGGAATGACAAAGTTAGTATACCCCCATCCTGGAGGTGTATTATCAATTTGTCGAATTTTAAGTATTTTTATTGGACTTCAATTTGTAAAATTATGAGAGATTTGAACTGAAATGACCAATTTCAATTATTGACGGATTTTTTAAAATAAAAACTTTGTTTTACTCCACGCTAAATGTATTATTTGAATAAATTTACAAGTGATATGGCTACCAAACAAAATAATGTGCAAAAATACTGTCAAAATTGAAAAATGGTTAAAAATTGTTTAAAAAATGTGTTTGCTCGACAAAAGCACACAGATTTCTTAAGTTTTCTTAAATAGGCTAATATATCGATCGAAAGCCCCAGATGTCTTCTTTTCAAATCCGATGTGAAAGTGAAATTGGTTGATAATCAACTACGTTACAGGCTTATAAGTGTGCAAAGGTGCGAAAAACCGGTTTTTTTTTGCCCGTAACTCAAGATTTTGAGGGAAAATTTCAAATACAGATTCTTGTTCTACTCAACAATACTTACATGGAAAATAATATCACATGCAAGAGTTTTATACTTCATTCTTTTTTGTAGCACAGTGTTATCAACCGATTTTCAGTCTGTTGCCGCCAGTCCACTGTTGTCCAAAATTGGCCCATAAGTCTTGTTCTAGTAAACATTTTTGAATTCTGTAAAAAATTGAAATTGAACCAGGATCCAGGGATTCTTTTGAGATATTAACATTGAAAATCCGGCAACAGGGTATATTTTAGATATTAACACAAAGTTGACAACTTTTGGTATTTTTCGATTTTAAAGAAAAGTAAAATTTCCATTTTTTTGTTTTCAAGTTTTTTTTAAACTTCTAAACTTTTTCTAAACTTCATTGTTTATACTTAGATTTAAGTTATGAATTATGTATTCAGATGAAATTAGTACTTTATAAACATAGTTTGAAGGCCATTGTTAAAAAAAACTGCAAAGTAAAATGTGTGGATAAAATAATTATATTGTACTAAGAGATACAAATAATTCATATGTCAAGTTTCTTGGCAAGTGCGGAATTTGAAATTGGCCACTTCTTTCGCAGTCGCAACTTCGTTAACACTTGCACCATTTGCATGGACTAGTGAGAACCATTCAACCGCTCAATAAATCCCACTGAACTCAGATTAACAAAACTGTCTTCATGTAATTAATATTTTATACTCAATTCAATTGACAACACTTGGGGGGAAATTCCTCATGCTCGAGAAACTCCCTTATACAATTGATCGTTAATTTAGCTCAGGAACGTATATTCTCTCAAGTGAGATCTGAGGAACTCTTTAACCTAAAACCATACAGTCCACAATAAAGGCTCAAATACAAAGTCGGTCCACTTGTCTATTACATCACTAATTGTCACTGATCGACTTGGAGTTATCTCCCCACACACTACTTTGTTTAGAGTTATTGAAGTTTTCAGTTAAAACTTTTTTTTGCAAAAATACTCGTTTCCAGTTCACATTTCAAAATTTTACGAGTTTGTGGTCCAAACAAAATACCTAAAACTCATCAAAACATATAGAAAAAGGTAAATAAAGACATGGTAAAAATTTTAGTAAAATCCCAAATTTTGGAACAAATCTTCCCCACTTTGGGAATTCGGCTATTTTCTTGGGAAAACATGTTAAATCTGCAAATCATCATCATTTTTATCCGTTTTGATGAATTTGTGTTTGGTTGGTCCTGAAGTTCGTAAAATTTTGAGGGATGTGAACTGGAATTACCAAATCTTGGATTTTTTGCCCAGAAAAAGCCAGGAGGGACTTCATCATCTTTTGTGTGCTATACCTAATGAAAATTCATTCGAAAAATTAGAACAAAACAAAGTATAAATTGTATAAATTTAAGTAAATGACATGTTAAGAAAATCTATGAATAAACTTAGAAGTTATAGTCGTTATTATCCCTAGTAAAATTTCATAATTTTCCACAAGTATTTATTGCTTTCGCTCATATTTTGTAGTGCAATATAATGACTTTACTCCTACAATATTTATTCAAGGATTTTCTTCTGATAACATTTAATTTCTTTATTGCATTACATGTTATAAAATATTGAAAATAAAATATTCTATGTATTTTTTTCATAAAGTATGAATTTGGAAAAATCCTTTCACTTTCGCGTCTACGCAGTCATAGGAATGTATACACCTAATATCATGATTCTAGCTGCAGCCGTTTGGTTAGTACCATTTTTATCCCCTTTCGCCCTTCTTTTCAGCAAAAGTCAAAATTTCAAAAAATTCCTTTATGTTGCACGTCTGCACAATCAGAGAAATATGCACACCCAACTTTATGATTATAGTTGCAGCCATTTGATCGGTACCAATTTTGTCCTTTTTATGACATTTCTTCTAATTTTTTCGTTACAAATTTAGAAAAATCTTTTCACATTTGCGTCTATGCCGTCAGAGAAGTGTTTAATTTCATGATTCTGGCTGTAGCCATTTGGTTGGTACCGTTTTTATCCCCTTTCGGTCCCTTCCCCTAGAGCTACACATTTCGAAAAAATCGTTGTGTTGGTGTCTACATAGTCAGATTGGTTCGGTACACTTTTTATCCCTTTTTCGCATTTTTACCCCAAAAGTACTAAAAGCGAAATATATCTTTCGCCTTTACATAGTCAGGGCGAGGTATACACAGAATTTCATGATTCTATATTCAGTCATTTGGTCAGTAACAATTTTATCCCTTCTTTCTTTTCGTGTCTACGTAGTCATGGGGAAAGTACACATCTGATATCATCAATTTCCCGTTTGGTTGGTACCATTTGTACGCCATTTTGTCCCGTTTTGCTCTAAAAGTACAAAATTTCGAAAAATTCCTTTATGTGGGACGTCGAGACAGTCAGAGAAATGTACACACATAATTTTATGATTCTGGCGGCAACCATTTGGTCAGTACCAATTTTATCCCTTTTTTCCGATTCTCAAAAATCAATAAAGTTCGAAAATCCACTCGTTAGAAGTATGTTTACTCTCAATTTCCTGGTTCTAAATGCAACCGTGCGGTTGGTACCATTTCCATCCCATTTTACCCCGTTTCCCCCCTTTAAAATATAACTAAACTTAACTTAACCTTGACCTTAACAGGAAAATGGTCGAACTATTCGACAAAGAAAAGAAAAATTATTACACTTATCAACTTAAAAGCTCTAAGGGGTTAGTTGTAATAATAAAGGGAATTGATAGTTCTGTATTACCAGAAGAAATAAAAAAAGAACTCGAAGAGGAAGGATATGAAGTAAAGTCGGTTATAAATATCCTTAACAAAAATAAAATGCCACAGCCCATGTTTAAAGTGGAATTAACATTTGAGTCGTCAAGAATAAAAAAGAAGGGTGCGACTCACCCAATATATGATCTGCGGTATCTGTGCAGTCGTAGAATAAGAGTAGAGGAACCGCTAAAGCGCAGGGATCCTCCTCAATGTACCAATTGCCAGGAATTCGGACACAACAAGACCTACTGTAAGTTGCCTTCAGTGTGCGTCAGGTGTAGGGATGTGCATAAATCTTTGGAATGTCCACATTCCAAAGAAGACTCTAGTGCAAAAAAATGTAGTAACTGTGGTGAAAATCACACGGCAAATTATAGAGGCTGCCCTGTGTACATCCACATGAGAAAAGCCATCAACGTAACTAGACCAAAGCCTGTGTACTTACAGTACCAGCCTGCACCCTACCCGAACCTGAAGACCATAGCCCCTATGGTAAATGCTAGCTCTAGCAACAAGACTCTGTCCCGAGTCCAATCTAACACAAATCCTACTAATTTATCATACGCCCGTACGCTAAAAGAAGGTACTTCCGTAAGTCAAAATTTTCCCTCGGAAAATTCAAAGTCTGTGTACTCACAGTACCAGCCAGTACCCAATCTAAACCTGAAGACCAGATCTCCTATGGTAAATGCTAGCTCTAGCAACAATCTCTCGTACGCTTGTACGCCGCAAGAAGATGCTCCCTTAACTTCAAATTCCTCCCTGGAAAACTCAATTTAGAAAATGATAGAAACCATGAATAACTTTATGTTGAGTATGCAAAATATGATGCAAGAAATGATGAGAAATCAGAGCATGCTAATGCAAATTGTACTGAATCAAAAATAAATCCATTGCGAATTTGTTTTTGGAACGCAAACGGCCTAAGCCAGCACAAACATGAAGTAGATAATTTTCTTCGACACCAAAAAATCGACATACTTCTTGTCTCAGAGACACATTTTACTATAAGGAACTGTTTTAGAATAAACGGATATTGTACTTACGACACAAAACACCCGAGCGGTAGAGCCTGTGGTGGCACAGCTGTTATTGTACACAATAGGGTAAGGCATTGTCCAATACAGGAATATAGAACAGAGCACATACAGGCTACGTCAATCAACCTCACAAATATGAACATTGTGATATCAGCAATTTATTGCCCTCCGAGATATAATATAAACAGTGCTCAATTTGTAGACTTCTTCTCTACACTAGGGTCGAAATTTATAGCAGCTGGTGACTATAACGCCAAACATACCTATTGGGGTTCACGAATTACCCTTCCAAGAGGTAGGCAATTATTAAGTGCGATGTCACGCGCTAAACTAGACGTTATTTCTAGCGGCCAGCCGACACACTGGCCCTCAGACTTAAGCAAAATACCTGATTTAATCGACTTCGCTATAGTCAAGAATATAAGACGTGATCAAAGTTCCATATATACTTCATTCGATCTTTCTTCTGATCACTCCCCTTCAATTATGACATTGTTCAATATCAAGTCAGAAAATGAGAACGAAGTCCATAACTTTCCTAACAGACGCACGAACTGGATGAAATACAAAAAGTATGTTAGTACACATATTCCTCAGGACATTTGTTTAAAATCTGAGGATGAAATAGAACATGCCGTTAACCTCTTTACTGATATTGTGAATAATGCAGCTAAGGTGGCAACACCGAAAGACATTAATGGAGGTGGCAACCCTGCAAACTGCCCAAGGGATATTGAAGCCCTTATTAGAGAGAAAAGAAAGCTTAGAAGGGAATGGCAGAGATATCGCTCCCCAACTCTGAAGTGTCGACTCAAGCATTGCCAGAAAAGATTAACGTCTGCCCTTAAGGCAAAGGAGGAATCTGCCCTCAAAATCTAACTGCAGAATTTAGATCCAACAGAGAGAAGTGATTTTAGCCTCTGGAAGGCCACAAAAGATATGCGAAGCCCTATTGCGCATGAATCCCCGCTACGCCTTCAGACTGGCAGTTGGGCAAAAAGCACTGAAGAGAAGGTCAATGCATTTGCCAACCACTTGGAAGAGGTATTTACACCAAATAGTGGACCATCTTCTGTCAATCCGTCCGAGATAGACGAAATGGTCCCTCACCCACTGCGTCTCAGGTTTAAGATCATAGAAGAATCTATTAAAGACCTCGAAACTAAAAAATCCCCTGGTAAGGATGGAATTACAGCGAGAATGATTAAAGAGCTTCCTCATTCAGCAATGAAAACTATTCTATTTATCTTTAATAGTATTTTGCGTACGGGCTACTTTCCAACATCTTGGAAGAGGTCTGAGATAGAAATGATTCCAAAACCCGGAAAGGACTTAACTCAGGTTAAGTCATACCGTCCGATAAGTCTACTGTCGATATTGTCAAAAATGTTTGAGAAAATTCTATTGATGAAGATTACACCATACATAGAAAATAGCGGAATTATACCCGATCACCAATTCGGGTTTCGTAAAAGCCACAGTACCATAGAGCAAGTACACCGTATTGTTACTGTTATTAGAAGGGCGTTTGAGAACAAGCAGTATTGTTCCGCCCTCTTCATAGACATTTCCCAGGCGTTTGACAAAGTTTGGCATGATGGACTTGTGCATAAAATAACTCGTTTGCTGCCAAATAACACACACAAATTGCTCAAAAACTATTTAACAGATAGATCGTTTGAAGTAAGATTGAAAGGCAAATTTTCTAGCCCTAAGAAAATAACTGCAGGCGTCCCTCAAGGTAGTATTCTGGGACCCATCTTGTATATCTTATACACGGCAGATATGCCGACGAGTTCTCTTACACATACTTCCACGTTTGCAGATGACACTGCTTTCGTTAGTGTCCACAAAGACTCAACAATTGCGTCTTATCAATTGCAGTCACACGTCCGTGTGCTTCAAACGTGGTTAGTGAAATGGAGGGTAATGGTAAATGCAACAAAGTGCACACATGTCACGTTTACCCTAAGAAGAGACACTTGTCCACCAATTGATATATTTAATAACAGTATACCTCAAAAGGCAAACGTAAAGTACCTTGGAATTCATTTGGACCGCCGTCTTACATGGGCATACCATATTGATTCCAAAGTAACCCAGATAAAGCTGAAATTGCTACAGCTACAATGGCTTATTGGACCACGGTCTGCTCTAGACCTTGAATATAAAGTCCTTATTTACAAATGCATTATAAAACCCATATGGACCAGCTTTGGGGTTCAGCGTGTGCATCTAATGTCAATAAGCTACAGAGAAGCCAGTCAAAAATTCTACGATTGATTACGAGCGCCCCTTGGTACATCAGAAATGGAAACATTCATAAGGACCTTAACATCCCAATGATCAAAGAAGAAGTCAAGAGATACTGCCGGAGCTACGTTTCTAAGCTACACATCCATCCAAATACACTCGCTCGAGAGCTGCTAAATTATGAAGGACACAGCCGTCTGAGGAGAAGAAATACCCTAGATCTAGTTTAGAATTTTGAATTGTCACAATGCTAATGTAATATTTTGATAAAACTTTTATTACATACTTTTGCAAACTCTTGCTGGTTATATACTGTAAATAACCTTTAGAATAAGAATCCTAGGTTAAGATTTGAATACTTATTGTTATTTTCACAAGTTATGAAAGATACAATAAATAACAAAAAACGTAAAAAAAAAAAAAAAAAAAAAAAAAAGTTAACCTTGCAGAAGTGTCTCGTAAACAAATACTAAGGATATTTTAACCCGTATGAGGATAGGAACAAAAAACGGACAAATGCCAAAAGAGGAAGTGTGAATATTTGTGGCTGTAACAAGAACAACAACAACATGAACAACTGGCACTCGTCTCCAAATAAAAAAAAGACGGAAAGCAAAGCCAGTGAAAGGGAAGTAGGAAAGGAAGAACTCTACACATTATTTGCATATGACATGCCATGACCATAAAACTTGAAAATGCAAATTGTCTAAGGAAATATTTAACACAGAAATGACTTTTTAAAACGTTTTTCGAAACGAAACGAAGTGGCCAACGACAGAGCTAAGGCGACTGCCAGCGAACAAAACACCATCGTCGCGCCAACGATAGCATAGCAAGGACGACACAAGCAACTCTGGTTTTTATGTGACCATTGCACAACCACAGTGCAAGGCAGTTGTTGTTGTTGCCGTTGTTATTGGCCGGTCAGTCAGTCAGTGGTCGGTCGGTCATTCAATGGCCGTCCATTTGATTCCTTGGCTCAATGTCAATGTAATGTGAAGCAGAAGAAGAAGGAAAAAAGTGCCACACGGTAAAAAGTGAAATGGAAGGTATGAAGCTTAAACGCTTCCGTTGTTGCTGTTGCTACTTTCTAGGTGGGAAATTTTTTCATATATTAGTTATGTCAAGGTTTCCAATGGCCATTGGTTCTAGTTGTTGTAGATCATCTGAAGGCCATGTCAATTATTTTTATTTGAAAAGGCAAGGAATTGCATTTTGGTGTGTGTGTTTGTGTGTGGAAAACTTGAAGATGGACACAGTATTTGGATTTATTGGCTGAGAATTAATATGTCCTTTGACTATAACAAGTGGTAGCTTTTATTATTTAATTATTGGACTAGAATTGTATGCCCAAGTTAAGAGGTGTTTACAGTAGTTTCAAATAGAGAGAGTCCTAAAAAATATTTTTTGCGTTCACTGAAGCATGTTGATTCATAAAATCAACACGAAAAAAAATTGGCTATGGCTAAATTTTATCTAAGGGTGGTGTGTAGTCAACATGTTAGCATTACCTCCCGCGAAAATGGAAATTTTGTAAAATGATCCAATTTGTATTTTTTGCTTAGCTACAAAATATCCACATTCGAAAACATATGGGCCCGTGTAATAATGTTTTGCCCTTCTGATTTGTAAGTCAGAATCTGGATTTGTGGCCATCCTGAAACATGTAGTGTATATAGCGAACAAAATAACTATAATAAAAAATATATTAAAATATCGGTGACATATTTTTCTAAAAAATTAACAAGTAAAAACGGCGTTAAGTTCGGCCGGGCCGAACTTTATATACCCTCCACCATGGATTGCATTCCACAGAGGTTGTCGGTTTTCGTAGAAGTGCAGTAATATTACAAGAAAATATAATTTTTTTAATATAGCCAAACCAAAACGAATACAAATATTGAAAAATTAATTTTATAAATAAATATAATATTTTAATTATTTCAAACCACGCTTATAAGGTAATGATTGGTAGCATTACCTTATACGTGAATTCAAAAAAATAAATATTGTTATATTTATATTTTCAAAAATAATTTCAAAGCCATAAATATTGGTAGATAGTGGGTGCTCAAGTTGGTTGTATTTCCATTCTATTTTAATTCCAAAAGTACAAATTTTAAAAATCCATTATCAGACATACATAGTGCAAAATAACCTAACTTCATGATTCAACCAATTTTTGCCGTAAAAGAAAAAGTACGAATTTGGAAAAAAAAACTTTTTATTTTGCGTGTCTATGCAGTCAGAGGAATGTATACACCGAATTCCATGATTCCAGCTGCGCCGATTTGGTTGGTACCATTTTTACCCCCTTGACGTTTCTACGCAATTAGAATTGCATTATTCTAGCTGTAGTCGTTTAGTTGGTACTATTTTTATCCCTCTGTACCATTGTATCCCTTGAAAGTACTAATTTCGAAAAATTCATCTATTTTCCGTGTCTACGCAGTCGGAGGAATGTAAACTCCAAATTTCATGACTATAGCTGCGGTCATTTGATTGGTACTATTTTTATCCCCTTTTTCATTTTAACCCCAAAAAGTACGAATTTCGAAAAATCAGTTTATTTTCCGTGTCTACACACTCAGAGGAATGTATACTCCGAATTTCATGACTCTAGCTGCGGTCATTAGATTGGTACTATTTTTATCCCCTTTTTTCATTTTAACCCCAAAAAGTACGAATTTTGAAAAATCCGTGTATTTTACTTATCTATGCAATCAAAGGAACGTATACACCGAATTTCATTATTCTAGGTACAGCCGTTTGGTTGGTACCATTTTTATCCCTCTATTCCCATTTTACCCCTTAAAAGTACGAATCTGGAAAAAATACTTTTATATTATTTATCTACTCAATTAGAGGAATGCACACACCGGTGGAGGGTATAAAAATATATATTTTCCAGGATGGGGGTATACTAACTTTGTCATTACGTTTGTAACACCTTGAAATATCGACCTGAGACCCTATAAAGTATATATATTCTTGACCGTCATAAAATTCTAAGATGATCTAGCCATGTCCGTCCGTCTGTTGAAAGCACGCTAGCATCTAAACGAAAGGAGCTAGAACGTTCAAATTTTCCATAAATGCGTCTTATAGTCGTAGATCGGTTGGGATTGAAATTGGAAGGGAAAATTTTTTCCCTCACAAGGACTAAAAATACCCATAATAATCCCTAATATTTTAGCGTATGTGTTTTGAATATGTCTGCTTGTACTTGACTTGATATTGGGTATGCGCATTCCCCTTATATCAAAAACGTGCACCATAAAGTGATTCCTATTTGTAGGGGGTGAAATGGGGCAAAAAAGGATAAAAATTTTACATATTAAAAGACAACAGCTAGAAACACGAAATTCGGTGTGTACATTCCTCTAATTGAGTAGAGGGATACAAATGGTACCAACCAAACGGCTTTACCTAGAATAATGAAATGAGGTTTTTACATTCCTCTGATTGCATAGACAAGTAAAATACACGGATTTTTCAAAATTCGTACTTTATGGGGTTAAAATGAAAAAAGGGGATAAAAATAGTACCAGTCAAATGACCGCAGCTAGAGTCATGAAATTCGGAGTATAAATTCCTATGACTGTGTAGACACGGAAAATAGATAAAATGGTACAGAGGGATAAAAATAGTACTAACTAAACGACTACAGCTAGAATGATGAAATTCTAATTGGGTAGAAACGTCAATTGGAATTTGGAATTCCTAAAACAATAGTAAAGAAAGGTTATAAAAACAGAAATATTCATTCGTCAAAAGTCGACTTAAGTCAGTAAAACTTAATTATATTAAATTTTTAGTTTTTGTGTTGATTGGTTAGTGATCGATTTGATTGATTTTCAATGTGTTTTGAATGTATTACATTCGACAGCTATTCGATCAAGTAATTTATTCTTATGAAGTAAGTTTTTTGTTTTGGGAAATGGAAAAGAGGAGAACCACAATCAACCAAAATCAATTTGATTTTTGATATTTCTTCCCAAGCTATCTGCAACCATTAGATGATATGGACAATTTTAACCGCCAGACAGACGGGGATGACTAAATCGTCTTAGAATTTTACCAGGATGCGGAATACATAGACTTTATGAGCTCTCTGTTGAATATTTCAAGGTGTTACAAACGGAATGACAAAATTAATATCCTCCCATCCTAAGGTGGAGTGTATAAAAATGAATATTTTTTAGAAAAATAACATATTCATATAAAAATTCCACAATTCTTAAAATGGTAAAATAAATTAAAAAAAAAAATTGATAGATTTCGATAAGATAAGATTATAAATTTGTTGTTATTTTTTGCAGAATATTTCTAGAAATCGAGATCTTATACACATAAGATAATTTGGGATGGTATTATTGAGAAGATACTTTAAAAATACTAACTCAAGCCAATTTTTCTTTTGGCTCTTGTAACTTTGAAGAGATAGAAGAGATAGCATCATGAAATGTTGTCTGCTTCAGACACTTTTTTGGCGACCACAATTAAGTTAAATTATTTTTGTTGTCTAAAATTTAACTTTAACTACCTACCGCTTGTGTTAAATTAAATGTATGCTTTGTGTTTCATACTTTCATCCTTCTGCAACTGCTTGAAAAGAGTTAAAGAACTCTTTTGGAAGAAATTTCGAAAACTTTGTCGAAGACAAAACAAAAACTTCAGCTCTTACTCAAGCTGGTAACACGTGCATAAATAAGGAAATATGCAATTAATTTATTATGTAAACACTTATACGCCACACACTCACACAAACATAACGAGTAAGTAAGGACTAACATAATCATAGAATGATGCATTTATGAATGGTTGTGTGTGTGTGTGGATACAGAATACCAAATCCACATGCGAACAGATTTGGGAAATAAAATAAAATTTAGAAAAATAAAAAAAAAAAAACAAAATACATCAGAAAATATTATAGACATTCCGTTGGATAACATTTTGTGGGCTAATTTTATGTGCCCCCCGAAGTACAACAATTTTGGTGAGTAACGAAGCCACATTGCTTACACTTTTTAAGGTACGAACAACATTTTTTATTATTATTATTTGACTACAGCAACCTAAATTCTCCTCAAGACGACTTCATTATTCTAAGTAATGACATCAAAACCAATCTGCGAATTTTTATTCAATTTTTATTTCATTTTTTTCTCCGAGACATGAAGGATTTACTTTTCCAACTAATGGGCCATGTACGAATAGACAATTTTCACACACTGTACACACACAAGTGTATGTATGTAAATTTGTAAATTTATGGCAGACATGTGTGGATATATCCATATGTACTTAAATAAATGCATATGTCTCCTTAAACTTTTTGCCCCCACTTTAACTTGAGCTCATACACGATGCTAAATATGTTCTCATACGATGATGGTGTTGCTCTTAGACAGAGACACCGAGAGAGTGGCGAGTGGTGACAGGAGAGAGAGAATAAAAGAAAATAACAGAGCTCAAGTTTTATGAGATTTTTGCAATAAAAATTGTTTATTTGTGTGTGTGTTGTAGTCGTTCGTAAAGTTGACTAGATTTTCGTAATGTAAAGTCATAAAACTAAAACGTAGGAAAAGCGATAAAACTGAAGCAAAATGGAGACGGAAAGGAATTTACAGAAATTTACATGGAAAACCTTGTAAAGTCTTCCAAAAATAGTTAAAGGAGTAGACGAATTATAGGCGAGTAAGTCGACTTGCTGTTACCCTTAGCTTTGGATAGAAATCGATACATACATGTATATTAGGGGTGGGATAGTATTGTATGGAAATTTTAAGAGTTCGATTTGGATATGCTAGAATCCCCGATTTTGTGAGGTTCGGAAAAAAATGAATGAGCCAAAAAATGGGGGTGGTGGGGTGAGTGTACGAGGGTCCTCATCGGGGTCAAAGGTGAGTGAAAAGGGGTAAACATACACAAAAAGCTCATCCCCTGAGGAGCTAAATGTAAGAGCGGACGCAATTAATCCCCCCCCCCAACATTTTTTTCGAATTCACATACACCTATCTCCACTTGTTAGGGGGCTCCCATACAAAAATTATTTTTTTATGAAATTTGTTCCCACCGCTCTTACTGGCCCAAGGAGCACTTTAGTGGAGTTAAATTTATGACCGACCCCAACATTTTCTCTGAACATGCTTACCTCCTACCGTCAACCCTTAGGGTGGTCCCCAAACGATTTTTTTTTTTATAATTTTTGTTATGATAGTAAGGCCTAAAACTGCCCTGGAGTCACCCCTAGCTGTGTTAAATTTTTATAAAATATTCTACCACCACCCAGCCCCTAGTGGATTCAACCCCCAACCCCCAACCCCCTGCCTCCGATTTGACATTTCCCGCTCTAGAAACCACACATTGAGCCCGATTTTCTTTAAATTTGGCACAACATCTTATAATCCAACAAGAAACATATATGCAGAAATTAGGTAAGATCGGTTCAAATTTAGATATAGCCCCCATACAAATGTCGCTCCCGATTTGACATTTTCCGCTCTATAAACCACATATTTTACCCAATTTTCTTTAAATTTGGCAAAACATCTTTTAATCCAACTATAAACACCTATGCAGACAATGGGTAAGATCGGTTCAGATTTAGATATAGCCCCCATACAAATGTCGCTCCCGCTTTGACATTTTCAGCTCTAGAAACCACATATTGTACCCGATTTTCTTTAAATTTCGCACAACATCTTATAATCCAACTAGAAACATATATTCAGAAATTGGGTAAGATCGGTTCAAATTTAGATATAGTCCCCATACAAATGTCGGTCCCGATTTGACATTTTCCTCTCTAGAAACCACTTATTGTAACCGATTTTCTTTAAATTTGGCACAACATCTTATAATCCAACTAGAGACACCTATGGTGAAAGTGGGTAAGATCGGTTCAGATTTAGATATAGCCCCCATACAAATGCCGATTTGACTTTTTCCGCTCTGAAACCACATATTGTACCCGATTTTCTTCAAATTTGGCTTAACACCTTATAATTATAGTCCGATCTTAACAAAAATTGGCACAAGTAAGTTTTGTGGATCAAAGACGAACGCTATTTAATTTGAGGCAAATCGGTTCAGATTTAGATATAGCCCCCATATAAATGTCGCTCCCGATTTGACTTTTTCCGCTCTAGAAACCACATATACTACCCGATTTTCTTTAAAATTGGCACAGCATCTTATAATCTAACTAGAAACAGTTATGCTGAAAGTGGGTAATGTCGGTTCAGATTTAGATACAGCCGCTATACAAATGTTGCTCCCGACTTGCTTTTTGCCGCCCTACAAATCACACATTGTACCCGATTTTCTTTAAATTTGTCATAACATCTTAAATTCTAACTAGAAACACCTATGGTGAAAGTGGGCTAGATCGGTTCAGATTTAGATATAGTCCCAATACAAATGTTTAACCGATTTTGCACAAACTATACATATTTATTTCACATATTTCGTTCCAGGTTTCAATATACCCCCATACAAATGTCCTTTCCGATATAAAATTTTTTGTCAAACACATACATTTACATGATACAAAAATCCTTCCCGTTTTCACTTTATTACCGAATTGGATTGTATTCGGATAGAAAGTGGAGCGGCCCCGCCCGACTTTAGCCTTTCCCTACTTGTTTTTAATGAAGGAAAGGCTCAAAACAGCCCCCTAGTCACCCCTAGTTGAATTGTTTCTCGGTCTGTATGACACACATATGTCATAGTCATGTTCAAACCATATGCCTTCGTATCCATATAATTGTAATTTTGACACACATGGGGTTGATAAAATGGAATTGAATGGAATGAGAATGGCTCACAGTGGTATTTTGGTAGCATAAATTACATTTTTCGACAATTGTTATACAAAAATCTAATGATACAGTGTTTCAAAGTGAACAATCCACAATTTGTTATAGTAAAAAGTAATATTTTGTCTTACAAAAAATTGTAGTGAAAATCTCTGTATCCTATCTTCCAAGGGTGCAATTTCATGCAGGCAAAAATTGTCCTGCAAAAACGAGAAACCTTCCAGCTTTCAAAATATGTATTTTATTCTTCAAAGTCTTTCAAAATTTCCTTCGTAAGAAAAAATTACTTAATCGAATTGCTGAAATTCGAATGTATTACATTCAAAACTCATAGAAAATCAAATTTTCACCACTCATTGTTGTTGTGGAAGATTGTCTAAAAAGTTCATGGGGAAAAGGCTGTATCGTATTGAAAACACATCAGCCTACAGAAAATGGTAATGAGAAATATTTCAGGTAGAACACAACGCTTTTCAAAACGCTTCGCGGTGATGTTTTCGGGTGTATATTATATACGCATATGTAATCATGTTAACGCAGGCACTCCATGTAGAAGGATCACTGATGATTTGTCCATACACAGGACCATGCAATACGTATATGTGTATGGTGTGGTATTTATTTTAAATATAGATGCAAACTGGTCTTGAGCCAGGACAATATCCCAGTTCAAATCAAATATTGATTACAGACCAAAAAAAAAAATACAAACGAAAAAACTAAAACAAAAACTTCATTCGAAAGAAGAAATTACTTGATCGAATAAAAAAATTAACTTTTTATTAATGTTTTTATTATCGCAGCTTATTATCCCGGTTTAAGAAAATCATCCCTAATGTTAAAAAACATTAAAAACAAAAAATATAAATTTTACTTTTGTAAAATCGAAAAATACGAAAAGTAGTCAACTTTGGGCTAATTTATAAAATATATCCGACTAGCTGAACCCCGCCCGCTTCGCCAGGCAAAAAAAAAAAACAATGGTAAAATTAAAATCAGGTTTCATATTGATTTTTGTCGTGGTCAGTAATAAATACGTTCCAATTTTCAGCCTTCTGGCTCAAAAAACACTTTTGCCACGTCCCCACGCCCTCGAAACGAAAATCCAAATTTCGGCTGATCTTTCTCGTGGTCAACAATAAATATATTCCAATTTTCAGGTCAGTTGAGATCAGGTCAAATGAAATCGATCTAGAGGGAAATTTTTTTTCTAACCAGGAAAAAATACCCTTAATATTTCGATTATTTAAACATGTTTTTCGAATATGTCTGCTTATATTTACTTGATTTTGGGTGGCCCATAATACGTTCCAATTTTTAGTCATCTACCTCAAAAAAAAAACACCACTGCCACACCCACTCCGCCCACAAAACGAAAATCCAAATTTCGGCATCATATTTATCATTCTCGTGGTCAGTAATATATCTGTACCAATTTTCAGCCTTCTAGCACTCAAAAACACTTTTGCCACGCCCCCTCCGCCCACAAAACGAAATTCCAAATATCGGCATCAAATTGATCTTTGTCGTGGTCAGTAATATATACGTTCCAATTTTCAGCCTTCTAGCCAAAAAAAACACTATTGCCACGCCCACTCTGCCCACAAAACGAAAATCCAAATTTCGGCATCAAATTGATCTTTCTCGTGGTCAGTAATATATATGTACAAATTTTCAGCCTTCTAGCTCTTAAAAACACTATTGCCACGCCCCTCCGCCCACAGAGCAAATTTTTAAAACAATTTTTTTAAAAACCATCGTCATTGCATGTTCTACAAAACGTATTTTGCCATTTTTCTTTTAATATATATAGATTATCGGATTTTCAATGATAATATCTCAAAAATAAGAAAAGCAGTCAGATTTGGTTTTATTTCTAAAATATATCTGATAGTCCGATATATTGAATATATATAAATATCTCAAAATAATACCCAGTTTCCTGTCTTACTTCAGTTCTTTGCAGAACTCAGAAAAGTTTGCAAGAACAAAAGTTATTGAAATAATGTTTAAAACATAAAAACAAATAAAACATTAACATTTTACTTTTCTTTAAAATCGTAAAGTAGTCAACTTTAGGCTAATTTATAAAATGTGTTCGTTTGTCGGATTTTCAAGGTTAGTATCTTAAAAAAATCTTGGGTCCTTGTCGAATTTCAGTTTTTTACACTGATGAGATGTCTCTACATCGGACAATGAAATACGTATATGGTCATTCCATTACCAAGGAAAGGCTAAAGTCGGGTGGGGCCGACTATATAATACTTAAATTTAGTAAAAATTTACTTGGTTTGAGGAAAAATTTACTTAGATTTATGAAAATTTCAGAAAAATGTTATTTAGATTTAGTGTAAATGTACTTGATTTGAGGAAAGACTTACTGCAATTATCCTCAGTTTGAGTAAATATTTACTTGGTCTGAGGAATATTGAAGTAGAATCAAGTTCAAAGCATGTTCAAGTTCAAATTTCCTAGATATTAGTTCACTTTAACTCACAATAGGGTTCATTTATTCCTGAATCCACAATTATTGGGGGCCTATAACAACACTTAGGGCCTGTGCCAAAACATGGGCCTATATTGTTCTCATTCACGGTAAGTATTTATAGTTGAAATATGTCATGCTGTGTATAATTTGATTCAGATCCGATGTAAGATGTAGTTTCTAGTGCTGTAATAGGGTAGAATAGGGGCCCATTTGGGTTATACCAAAGTATGAGCACATATTTTTGACTTTCACGGGATGTATTCTCAGTGAAGTATAATATATTCTGCAAAATTTTAAAAACTTCCAATGTAAACTGTGGGTCCTACAGGGGTAATAATAAAAATGAGTGCCATTTGGGAGGGCGCTATATTAAAAAGTGGGCCCGTTTAGATCACTTTCACAGTAGGTATTCTTAGTTAAAATATAACATGATCTGCAAAATTGCATCCAATGCACGATGTAGGTTCTAGAGCTGTAATAGAGTAGAATAGGGGCTCAATTTGTATGGGGGTTATACGAAAATATGGGCCCATATATTTGACTTTCATAGTATGTATTTTTAGTTGCAATGCAATATAATGTGCAAAATTTGATAAACTTCCGATATAAATTGTGGGTCCTAGAGGAGTAATAACAAAAATGGGGGCCCATTTGTAAGGGCGCTACATTAAAAAGTGGGCCCTTATAGATCACTTTCAAAGAGGGTATTCTCTATTGAAATATAACATGATCTGCAAAATGTTATCAAGATCCAATGTACGATGTGGGTTATAGAGCGATAATAGTGTAAAGTGGGGGCCCATTTGTATGGGGCCTATACCAAAACATTGACCTATGTGGCTGGCTTTCAAAAAAGGTATTTCTAGTCTAAATGTAACATTGTGTGGGAAATTTGATCAAGATCCGATGTAAAATGTGCATAAATCGGAAGTACATTTGTAGGGGGGCCATATCAAAACATGCACCCATGTGGTCCACTGTCATGATCCCATGTAAAATGTGTATTCTAGAGCAGTAATAGTGTAAATTATAGAGATATTTGTAAGAAGGCTATATCTAAATCTGAACCGATTTCCCCCAAAATCAATATCGATGGTCTTTGGACAAAAGAAATTACTTCTACCAAATTTCATGACAATCGGACAACAATTGCGACCTGTAGAGTGCGAGCAAGCTTGGATGGATAGCAGACGGACAGACGGACGGACGGACAGACATCGTTAAATCGAGTCAGCTGGCGATTCTATGCCGATCCGTATACTTAAAGGTAGGTCTAGCTCGATTATTTCTTGGTGTTACAAACATTTGACGGACAACTAACTTATAATACCCTAGTCCACGAAGTGGTGTAGGGTATAAAAACAAAGATCTCCTTCTTAAGAAGAAATTACTTGATCGAATTAGCTGAAATTCGAAATTCATAGAAAACTCAAACATTTTTACAAGAACGAAAGTTATTGAATTCTGACAAATGGATTTTGATTCTGAACCACTGTTCACCGGCCAATTAGTTACACCAAACAGTGAGTTTTTGTCTGAATGTTTCGGTGTCTCGTTGATTATGTTCGCTCCAAATGTGACAATTTTGCTTACTAACATGTCTATTGAGCCAAAAATGAGGTTACCACTAAACTTAATATTGCGATATTGTTTCAAACTATGTGTTGATCATGTAGCGTCAATATAATACCTTAAGGCAGGGTTTTGAATAAACACTGGGTTGATTTCCAGATGTTTTTTATCCATTGACTGAACGTACGACAAAATTGCCTACAAATGGCAAACCAAAGTGAGAACAATTGATAATAGCGATAACAGAGATCAGACCGATTTGTAACCTCCAATACACCCCGATAATTACTATTTTTGGGTTTGCCCCACCCACAACTGAACCAAACTTCCCTGCTCTGCAACGAACTGATCAGGATAAACCATCATCCTTGTGCTGTTGTTGGTTTGTTTGTGAAGGTCTTCCAAAGGACAACATTGTTTGCCAACTAACACTGCCGACGACGGCATGGAGCACAACTGATGAAACTTTGTTTGCTGGCTCGCTCTCGGTTAAGAAACTTAAATATTTACTCAAGTGTGAAACGACATGACCTAAGTTGGATTTACTCAGCTCAACCATTTACCACCAGGACGGGGGGATGAATGAGTGAGATGATCATCCTTTTGTACTCTCCTGTGTGTGTGTGCTTGTGCGGCATGATGATGATAAGAAGGAAACATGTTTAAACACATATTTACATATTGTTGAAGCACATGACTTTCACACACACACGCGCTCGTACTCGGCCCAGAGTGGTGTGTTTGCCTGGCCAGAACAATATGCAAAACCCGGGCATCTGTGTGGTTTAGCAGCAATTAAAGAACGACCAGTTCGCCTGGCGTTGGTTTTTTTGTGTTTCTTTCTCTGGGTTAAGACAAGCCGCATGCAACCTTCAACTTTAAACTTTACGACATCGTTCAGGGGACAAATTAATGAGGAGGTACTGCTGATGTTGATGACGATGATGATGCCACAAACAACAACATATGTATGTATGTACATGTGAGATGTGAGTTGAGATGCCTCTGCATTTGGGATAATGAGAGATTTGGGCTTTCGAAATTAATACAAACTAGTCGCCATAAAAATAATCCATTAAGGACCGTCACATCAGAATTAAATGCAAAAGTCAATAAATTTAAGATGAATAATGTTGTGATATCAAGCAGAAATATACTATATGCACTTGGTTAATTTATGCCGGGTCATGCCTTAAAGTATACTATGGTCTTCGCATGTCAGCAGCCTAAATATATGCAAATGGCGCGAGTGCAAAATCTGTCAGCTGATATTGGTGGAGGATGGGAACTATTCACTACAAAGTATTATTAATATGTCCATCATCCTGGTGGACTCTTAAGCATAGGGTGCTGGAGGAGTAGCTAAGAGCCCCCCATTAAAGAAATCTACAAAATATGAGACCTTGTTTGCCCTTATGCCACGGAGCTGGACTTTTGTATTTACCGAGAAATATACCTCATGCTAAAATTGCACATATAACTTTATATACCCTTCACCTCCGGGATGGGGATATACTATGATTGTCATTCCGTTTGTAACACCTTGAAAAATCGACCTGGGACCCTGTGTATATATATTCATGATGGTCATAAAATTCTAAGACGATCTAGCCATGTCCATTCGTTCGTCTGATGAAAGCTCGCTAGCATCTAAACGAAAGGAGCCAGGATGGCCAAATTTTCCAAGAATACGTCTAATAGTTGTAGGTCAGTTGAGATCAGGTCAAACGAAATCGGTCTAGAGGAAATTTTTTTTTCTAACAAGGAAAAAAATACCCCTAATATTTCGATTATTTAAACAAGTTCTTCGAATATGTCTGGTTATATTTACTTGATTTTGGGTGGCCCATAAAACGATTCTTATTTGTAGGGTGTGCAATGGTACAGAAAGGGATAAAAATTGTACCTATCTAAGGACACGAAATTCGGTGTGTAAAGACCTCTAATTGAGTAGACACGTAAAATAAGGGATTTTTTCAAATTTGTACCTTTAAGGGGGTAAAATGAGAATAGGGGGATAAAAATGGTACCAACATAACGACTGCAGCTAGAATAATGAAAATCGATGTATACATCTCTCTGATTACGTAGAGACGTAAGAAAAGGAATTTATCGAAATTCGTACGTTTAGGGTGTAAAATGGAAAAAGGGGATAAAAATTGTACTAACCAAATGGGCGTAGCTGGAGTCATGTAATTCGGAGTACATAAAAAGTTTTTCCCAAATTCGTACTTTTAAGGGAGTAAAATTAGAGTAGAGGGATAAAAATGGTACCAATAAAAAGTTGCAGCTAGAAACACGAAATTCGTTGTGTTTATCCTTCTAATTGCGTGCACACGTAAAATAAAATGGTTTTCAAAATTCGTACTTTTAAGGGGCGGTTTTGTGGAAAAAGGGATAAAATTGGTACCGACCACATGGCTGCAGCTAGAATAACAAAATTCGCTCTGTACATTCCTATGACTGTATGAACGTGCAGAATCAGCGAAATTTTCAAAATGTTTACTTTTAAGGGGAAACAGCGTGAAAAGGGTACCAAAATTGGTACCAACAAAACGACAGTAGCTAGAATACTGAAACTCGGTGTGTTAATCCCTACAATAGCACGAACGCGTAAATTAAAGTGATTTTTAAAGTTTGTACTTTTAAGGGGGCAATGTGGAAAAAGGGATAAAATTGGTACCTACCAAAAGGCTGCACCTAGAATATCAAAATCCGCTATGTACATTCCTTTGACAGTATGATCATTCAAAATCAGGGAAAATTTGAAAATTTTTAATTTTATGGGGAAACGGTGAGAAAAGGGTACCAAAATTGGTACCAATTAAACAGCTGCAGCTCGAAACACGAAATTCATTATGGCCACTCCACTAACAGCGTGTACACGTAAAATAAAATGATTTTCAAAGTTTGTACTTTTAAGGGGGCAATGTGGAAAAAGGGATAAAATTGGTACCTACCAAAAGGCTGCACCTAGAATAACAAAATCCGCTATGAACATTCCTTTGACTGTATAGACGTTCAAAATCAGGGAAATTTTTAATTTTATGGGGAAACGCTGAGAAAAGGGTACCAAAATTGGTACCAATTAAACAGCTGCAGATAGAATAATGAAATTCGTTTTGTTGATCCCTCCAATAGCACGTACGCGTAAATTAAAGTGATTTTTCAAATTTTGTACTTTTAAGAGGGCAATGTGAAAAAAGGGATAAAATTGGTACCTATCGAAAGGCTGCACCTAGAATAACAAAATCCGCTATGTACATTCCTTTGACAGTATGATTATGCAAAATCAGGGAAATTTTCAAAATTTTTAATTTTATGGGGAAACGCTGAGAAAAGGGTACCAAAATTGGTACCAATTAAACAGCTGCAGCTAGAATAATGTAAATCGGTGTATACTTTCTCTAATAGTAAAATAAATTAAGTGATTTTCAAAATATGTACTTTTAAGGGGAGTTTTGTGGAAAAACTTATAAAATTGGTACCGACCAAATGGCTGCACCTAGAATAACAAAATTCGCTATGAGCGTTCCTATGACTGTATAGACGTGCAAAATAAAGAAAATTTTCGAAATTTTTTACTTTTATTGAGAAACGGTGAGAAAAGGGTACCAAAATTGGTACCAATTAAACGACTGCAGCTAAAATAATGAAATTCGTTTTGTTGATCCCTCCAATAGCACGTACGCGTAAATTAAAGTGATTTTCAAAGTTTGTACTTTTAAGGGGGCAATGTAGAAAAGGGGATGAAATTGGTACCCACCAAAAGGCTGCACCTAGAATAACAAAATCCGCAATGGACATTCCTTTGACTGTAAAGACGCGCAAAATCAGGGAAATTTTCAAAATTTTTACTTTTATGGGGAAACGGCTAGAAAAGGGTACCAAAATTGGTACCATTTAAACAGTATGTACATTCCTATGATTGTATAGGCGTGCAAAATAAAGGAAATTTTCAAAATTTCTACTTTTATTTGGAAACAGCGAGAAAAGGGTACCAAAATTGGTACCAATTAAACAGCTGCAGCGGGAGTAATGAAAATCGGTGTATATTTCGCTCAGGTTGCGTAGATTCGAAATCAAGGAAATTTTCAAAATTTTTACTTTTATTTGGAAACGGTGAGAAAAGAGTACCAAAATTGGTACCAATTAAACAACTGCAGCGGGAGTAATGAAAATGTATTTCGCTCAGGTTGCGTAGATTCGAAATACAATGCGATCTCTCGATACTCGTACTTTTTAGGCAAAAAAGGGTTAAAATTAGAGCCGGCCAAATTGTTGATACACAATCGTAATGCGCGGCGTGTACATTCCTCTGATTGTGTAGACACGCAACGAAAAGGATTTTTGGGAAATTTTTAATTTTAGGGATTACGGAGCAAAAGGGAATAAAAATGGTACTAATCAAAGGGCTGCAGCTAGAATCATGAAATTTCATTTATAGAGAAATTTCGTACTTTTAGCGATAAAATGGGGTAAAAGAGATACAACCGGAAAACGGCTGTAGTTAGATTAGTAAATTGTAGGTGTATACATTCCATTGCGAACCCGAAAGATGATGGAATTTCTAAATTCGTACTTTGCCTGTCTGAAGAATATATATAGTCAAGGACTACACCGTGCGACAATTTAATTTTTTTTTTGACCTGAGCAAGACATTATACATTCATTGATGGTTCACGAAAATAAATTGCAGCGGTCACCCGCCCAGAAATGAAGATTTGATTGTTTAATGATGATATGCAAAATATTTCGTCACTGGGTCAAGCCATCTGTGAGCTAAACGTTCCTGAAAACACCTCTAAAAATCATGTTTTTTCAGTGTAATTTTGTTTATGTTGCATTTTTGTCCAATTTTTTTATGAATTAACAGACCCTTGAGAGCATTTTAAACAATTTTTTTTTCTTTTTTTAGAACAACTCATTGGTCGTATTATTAGACGTTTATATAGATTTTTTGGGGTTTTTCAAGGTGACAGCTAAAAACTCATATTTCTTGGAAACATTTGTAAGAAGTGTTACAAAAAATAAATGAAAGGTAACAATACCTTTCAAATGATGTCTAAATGATGAATATCGGACGAAAAATTACGTCACTGACTCCATATTTGTGAAATAATTTAATACAGAAGATGGATTTTCGGAACCAAAATTTTTTACAAAAATGAGCGCTGCGGCGTCAATTTCCTTCCGATGTTCATCATTTAGGCATCATTCGAAAGGTATTGATTGCCGCTATTTATTTTTTATAAAATCGAAAATGTTCAGTTGTCACTATGAAAAACACAAATAAAGGCCCAATAATTCGATCAATAAGTTGCTCTAAGACAAGAATCAAAATTTATATTTAAAGTGCTTTCAATGGTCTATTATTTCAGAAAAATATTAAAAAAAATAGGGGTATTTTCAGGAGCGTTCAGCTTGCAGACAGCTTGATCTAGGAACGTTATATTTGGCAAATAATCATTAAACACTGCTTTATTTTCGTGGGGTGACTGGATTTTTTCCATTTGTATGGTCCGCGACCCAGCCTTTTTTACATGTGTAACTAGAAATCGTGTATAGAAAAACTGTTTACTCAATTTTTCATTTGGTGATCATTTCTCCATTTTACAGGACTTTTAAATTCCAAAGGATATGGATGTTTAGATAATTTATTTTTTAATAATTTATTATTTATTTTCATACTTTAACGAGTCATATAAAGGCGATATGGCTATCAAATGAAAGAGAAGAATAGCTGTTAAAAATATTGAAAATAATGCTTCTAATACAGATAGTTAAGTATTAACAACAATTTCAAGTTTCCTCTCAATGATCTCTCCATTTTATAGGACTTTATATTTCCAAAGGATATATATATATATTTAGACAATTTATTTCCATACTTTAACGAGTCGTACTAGAAGTATTATATTTATATAGATATTTTTTATAGATATCCTTCTCTTTCATTTGATACCCATATCACCTGAATATGGCTCTGGAAAGTATGAAGATAATTTATTTTCATACTTTAACGAGTCGTACGAAGGCGATATGGCTATCAAATGAAAGAGAAGAATATCTATTAAAAATATTTTTAATATGATGCTTCTAATATATATAGTTTAGTATTAACAACAATTTCAAGTTTCCCCCTTATTTATTTAGTTCATTCATTTTTTAATATTTAAGGGGAAAACATGAAAAACTTGAAATGATTGTTAATGCTAAACTAATGCAGATACAGGCATGGAATTTTTAGTATTTTTAACATATATTCTTCTCTTTCATTTGATACCCATATCATCTGTGTATGACTCTCGAAAGTATGCAAATAAATTATTAAGTTAGGGCATTGAATGTTTACCTTCTGTTCTTAATTGTTTATGTTATAGTTCGGCTTAAGGTCCTTGAAAATCAAAAAGGCTTGATATTCTTTTTAAATTTATTTATTTTTGCCCAATATTTCGACTATCTTCAGGGGATATTTCAATTTCAAAAATACAAAATATACGGTAATATCCTATGTTTATTATTGGTAATATTCTTTCAAAGTGGACAGCCGTATATTTTGTATTTAAAAAATATTAGGCAAGAATAAATACATTTAAAAAGAATATTACTCCTTTTTACTTAGGAAGTACCTTGAGCCGAACTATAACGTAAATAATAAATTATTTAGACAAATATATCATATCCTTTGGAAAGTAGAAGTCCTGTAAAATTGAGAAAATATCACCAAATGAAAAACGGAGTACACAGTTTATCTACATATGTGCCAGTTAGAATGATAGTGACCTAAGTCCCACTTTACCCGTTCTGAGATATATTTGAGTCAGTCGAAAAATATTTGTCCACCGAAGCACAACATTTTTTTTCTTAGAATATCCTACTACTATATCGAACTTTTATAAAATAATCGACCACGTTGGTACCTCTAAGGGAACCACTACTTTCATAGGATGTACTGACATAGACCACTTTCATTCATCTCAAAAGTGAAAAAAATGAACACACAAAATTTTTATTTTTTTCGCAAAAGTAATATTTCCCGATCAAAAAATAAATAAATAAAAAATATGTGTAAATATTTACAGGTTGTTCGTCTAGAAACTTTATATTATTATTTATTTTTCAAATAACTTCATTTCATTTGTTATTCAAATTATCTAAAGCACATAAAATGGACATTATAAATAAAAACAAGTAAAAACGGCGTTAAGCTCGGCCGGGCCGAACTTTATATACCCTCCACCATGCATTGCATTCCACAGAGGCTGTCGATTTTCGTAGAACTGCAGAGTAATATTACAGGAAAATATATTTTTTTTAATATAGCCAAACCAAAACAAATACAAATATTAAAAAAATTATTTTATAAATAAATATATTATTTTTATTATTTCAAACCACGCTTATAAGGCAACGCTACCAATATGTTTACATATCAAAATATTACTTCAAGTCAATTTAAAAAATAAATATTCTTATATTTATATTTTTTTAAAACTCTTAAATACCATAAATATTGATAGTGGGTGCTACCGATGGTTGTAGTTCCACTCTATTTTAATTCAAAAAGTACACATTTTGAAAATCCATTATCTCACGTACATAGTGCAAACTAACCTAACTTCATGATTCAACAAATTTTTCCCGTAGAAGTAAAAAGTACGTATTTGGAAAAATCTTTTTATTTTGAGTGTCTATGCAGTCAGAGGAATGTAGGCACCGAATTCCATGATTCTGGCTGCGGCCAAGTGGTTGGTACCATTCTTAACCCCTTTTTCTCATTTTACCCACTTAAAAAATCTCTTTATTTTACGTGTCTACGCAAATAGAGGGATGTACACATTATACTTTCATCATTTTAGCTGT